>JBAMNC010000579.1:2817500-3182500 GCA_037902135.1 Cetoscarus ocellatus | reverse complement strand
TGTAAGAATCTTGCATTTGTGGAGTGAGCAACACAAGTAAACATGTGGGTAGCGCCCAAAAGAATGTGCCAAAATTGGCTCTTCTCCTGGAAGAAGCCTACAGTCTTTGATGAAGAAAGGGTGAGGAAACAGACTTCTTGTGTTATTCCCTTCCTGTGATGCCCACTTGGTCTTAAGTTTGGGAGTGGTACTGGGGCTGACACCAAATAATATGGCAGCTCTGCGTACTGGAACACCAGCTTACAGTAGCAGGGGGGACATTTTTTGGGGTACTACCCTCATGTTTATGTGGTCCTTATATGTTGTACATGGCAGTAGGTCTGGCTTTCCACTGATATAAATACAATACCGATTGGCATTATTAAAGGGTAGAAATTATTGACTAAAACAAATGTTTCCAAGCTTTTGTTGAGGAGTATATTTCTAGTTTTAACCTGGTCAGCTTTTGGAAATGAAGAAGCCTTTTTGAGAAAGGGTTACCTGACTCAGTTGTCTCCTGGATTAAGATCTAAATGAGCAGTTATAACATTTTATTATTTTCTTTTGCCAAACAACTACTGGTAGTTGTTTTAGCTTATAGAGCTAAAAACTACTTAATTCACCTTCATTAATATTTCAGAAATCTTTTGATCCGTGTTTTTAATCCAAAAACCAAACCTTGAAGTATAAAACCCTTTGTTTTATTTATAACAAATGAACGACACATTGTTCCCCTTTACAAACATAACATCCTCTTAATTATAACAGCCAGTGACAGCAGACCGCAGTGTTGGGTTATAAGGCGGCCATCACACATCACATGAGTATTTTGCCTCTTTCATTACACAGCTGTACAAGTGGACCTCACATCTGGACTAGAACTCACTGAGATTTGATTAATGACCTCACCATTGTGTCATGATAATTAGCCTACATCCTGCCAGATTTATGGGCACGTGGTCTTTCTATGAATAACAGACCCATGCTTTCATTCATAATTGAACCAGACAGTATTGTTAGGGTTATTTAAACTGATGTCAGTGGAATAAATCCATCACCCCTTTGTAAAAACTGCTCTTATCTTGTGATGCTTTGGACTGGAATGACATGTTCAAATCTTCAATAAATCAAGGAACTTTGATGAAATTGTAATTTACTAATATTGTTGTGGTTGCAGATCAGTCTGTAAAGATTTGAGCCTTAATCTGGTTGAGAGTTGCTGGTTCATTATGGGATATGATCACGCTTGGAAATTAGGTGTCATCTCACCTCTTGAACACAACCAATATGCAAGGTACACATTCAACTCCTTTAGCCCCTTCATGTGCAGCTCCACTCTCTTTTATTGTTTGCTCTATGAGCTCCATTTAACAGATATGCATGAATCAATGAGAATGACCTTTTAACTGTCCTAGCTTGTTGGATTGTTTGTTGGTTTTTGTGCAGGTACCTCCTCTATTAAACTATTTTATCCTGTTCATACTTGTATGAATGTAACACAACACAAGAGCTAAAATAAGCAAGCAAGACATTAAAGGGATAGTTTAGGATTTTGAAATGGGTTGTATGGAGCATATTTCTTTGGCCTGAACATTAGCCGGAGTGACAGAGATCAGCTCTGCATCCGTACAGAAAGAGTCACCATGGAAATGAGGGCTTTGTATAGCATGTTGGGCCATCAGTGATGTGAAATTAAAAGAGTTCAAGGTGAAAGCCATAAAAAGAGAGCAGGCTGATTACATTCAGCACATTTACACCAGCTTACCTTTTCACTAGCATGCTGCTTTGTTTTGGTACATCAATACACAGCACAGCCAACATCTCCCTCCATCAGGAGCAATCAGAATACTTCAATTTTGCTGAGTGCACTGCTTTTACTGTGCCACCATACTGAAGTGTGTTTTTGCACCGAAGCATCCAGAGCATAGGAAACTATCCAAAATTTAGAAACTTTCACATAAAGAAACCACATTAACAGTTAAAATCTCCAGTTAAAACCAACAGGATCAGACCTTTACACAGGGGTGTCCAAACTTTCTACATCAAGGGCCGCATACAGAGGAATACATGGATGACTGAGCCACTTGCTGCACCTCACTTTTAGTGTATTTAAGTTAAAGTTTCAGGGTTAAGGGGTGGGTTATCACCTGTCAAGAGGCCCTTGTAAGCCTATCACTGGATTCACATCTAGTCAGGGCAAGAATGACCCTCTGAGCAGCAGAGATGGGAGACACTGATGGTTTAACTTCACTGTCAGACATAAAATAAGCGTAAACTGCAAGAATGTTGGTGCTTGAAGATGAATACTGCAATATACTTTGTAAATGAGACCTTGTGACAAAGTAAATATGGCAGAAAATGTGCATGACTGATGGTACTTGCTGCTTTAATCAAAATGTATTCATTCATTCAACTGTTTCAGGGGGCCAATTTAAAATGGGCAGCGGGCCGCATTTGGTCCCCAGGCCATAGTTTGGACACCACTGCCTTTATATGTTTATGATAGATCTGTTTCCTGTACAGCAATTAACTGTTGGCCTTGTGCATTTTTTTTTAATTTCCCAAAGGAATCTTTGGCTCTATTCTCTGTTGCATGCACTATTAAGCGTGCCGGGAGCCACTGAAAAAAAAGAAAACTCACTGTCTCTCAGCTGTACGTCCTGTTATAAACTTAAACTGAATTTTCTATTGAAAGCTCTGATATTTAATGGTAGAGCTGTGCTGCTGTGCATCCTGTGTGGGTAAAACAAGTTCAGTAAAGTTTGTGATTTGATTCTGTTGGATGTATGCCAATCCATAATGCGTCCTCAAAAAGTAGACACACAGACTTTACACTTCTGACCAGGTAAAAAGAGGTTCAATGTTCAGTCAGTTTCTGTGTCCTCAAGTCAGGAACATGCCAGCTTTGCACCTGACCACTCCTCAGTTTCAGACACCCCTGGGCACAAACAGGCACACATGTTGAGTTTCTATTCAAACAGCATATAAACAACACATGCATCAAACACCAAATAACACTTTTGCGCCGGTCATTAAATAGGACCCCTTAAAATTCTATGGTTGGTCCCCATCTGCAGCAATATATAGCCCTAGCTTCCATGCCAGCTCTTCACATACAGACTCAGAGCTGATTTGTCTCTGTGGCAGTGTTAATTTTGTTGACTAATTATTTTCATCATATTTTTCATTAACAACCTTTTTTCCCCTGATTAAAACTAGACAGTAACTAATAAAAACAAGTGCACATGGACAAAAACAAAAACTAAATTAACTGACATTTTCATCAAGTAAAAACTAGATGAAGATGTTGGACAGAGACTTAATCCAATCATACCTAATTTGGTCATGTAGAAAGTAGAGACGAGTTAGGAATATATCCAATCACAGCTACTTTGGCTGTGTGGAAAGGTTGGATGAGTTAAGAGGGACATCCAACCACAGCTGCCTTAGCTTCGTGGTGGCGGGGTAAGTTGGGGAGTGATCCAATCAGAGCTACTCTCTTTATGAATTGATAGATTCATGTAGAGCAAGTTCACTGTTTGTTGGCAATTCTAGTATTGTAACTGAGATGCTCTGCCAGGTAGCCTAAATAAAGGTGACTGCATTTCACACAAAAGTTCAATTTGTTTCTGTTTATTTATACATTCAAACTTTACTAGCATTCAGTAAAGGGTTATTAGATGTTTTATTTTATCCAAGTGTAAAACATGACTTCAGAAATTCAAGGAAATGTAAGAAATGCCTTACACTTTACACTTCATATTTTAGTCTACTAAATTTACAGTAGATTTTGTCAACTAAAATGTTGTGAAATTTCATCAACTAGAAGTAGACTAAAACTAAAACAATTTAGATGACTAAATTATGACTAAAACTAAAGATAAATAAGGCAAAAGACTATAACTAAAACTAAATTAAAAAGTGGTATCAAAATTAACACTTCTCTGTGGCAAATGTTATGTCACACAACCCCACGTGAAACACCCTGAACTACCCCTTTAAGGTTGTTACAGAAATGCCAGCCCTCTGCGGTCTGCAGTCTATTGAGTAAGATGCCAGGATCTACAGACATAAAAAGCTGCTATTAGATCAAGAGGGAGCACATCACATTTCTATGCCTGCAGAAGAATATCACTCGAAATCCTGCTATCTCAAAGTTAGTTAAAATAAACAAATTGGTTCTCTGAAAACAAATGAGCATTTGTTTCAGCCACTGTGTGAGTAGAATAACTTCTCAACAAACTGAGAACAAGATAATATAGTATACATCTTTCCTCCTTCTTAGGATTACTAATGAAAGTGTTTACAGTTTGTACCATGAACTATACTCCTTTCTCTGGCTGATGCTGAGCTTCTTCTTCCACAGTTTATACGTAGATGACTGTATTGTCCTGCTGACTGCTCCTCATTTCCATTACATCTTAGACAGTGACATGAGGCCCCTTAATGTGGCTATCAGGAGCACTGTCATGGTTGTGGAGCTGCTAAACAACCTTGTGTGTTGGGTTAGGCCCACAAACAGAGGAGTGAGCCTTGAAAGAGACAATATTTTTCAGATTGTTCGCCTGGTGAGCAATGATAGAGCTGCCTGTCACATTTTTCTCCCTGACTACAGGGGCTCCCTTTCACTGGAGCTCTCAGGCCCTCCGATCTGACACACAAGCACCCTTCCGGCCTTGTTTGCATTCAAATGTGATCAAACTAAGAGGTGACTTTCCCCCACAGCTGGGCAGAAAACGGATTAGGTCAAAGTGACAGGTTTCTTGGGGATCCTGCCTCAGCAAGTAGTCACACTAAGGAAGAAAAAGAGGCCTCCCTAAGCTCGGCTTTGGAAGCCAATTGAGGGGCTTTGCTATCCCTTTCACACTTCTAGTGTTCCCAATGGCAGCTAGCCAGCCATGGTGACCCGCTCACAGACAGGGTTAGTCATTCAGCACAGCCTCCTCTTAATGCCACGCTGCAAACCAGCCGCAGCTTTGAAACTGGACAAAATACAGGACTACATCTGTGAGAAGTCAAACATACCTCTGTGCTTTTAAAACAAGGGAAACAGTGAATACGGCAAATCTTAATATTTTTCACAATGTAAAATCATCATCATGGGAATGTTACAGTGTACCAGGCAGAGTAAAAACCACTACTGTTAGGAATAAGGTGATAAAATTAATCCTTCAGAGTATTTATATAACCAGGGATGTCCCGATCATGATTTTTGTAGCTGGCAACAATCACCTGTGAGTAAGATTGATCGAATCTGCCTCTGATCAAATGTGTATTTTGTTATAGCAGCTGGTTTAGTGTTTCTTCAATAGATAAGTGCAAAAACCTTTCAGGGATCAATGCAACAAATCTTTGAAAGGATACCTTAATTATCCCATATAATATAACAGTATGACAGTTATCTTAATGTGGAAATTGGCGTGAATTTTTTTTAAAACAATTATTAACAACTAGCTCTAGCTCTACCTCTTTATCTATCTCTCTCTCACTGTCTTTCTCGCTCCCTCTCTCTGTATATATATATATATATATATATATATCTATATCTATATTTATATATATATATATGTATATATAATTCTATTACTTTTACTATTGACCCTTTTCCACGCAGCTCTTATGTTGGGCTCCTTTTTGTCCGACTCATTATCCTGACTCTTTTTGCCTGATGCCATGCTTTCTGATTCCCCCTTTGTTTTTGTTTTTTTTTTATAATTTCTGATGCCTTTTGTTTTTCAGAGGACTTTTTCTACAAAGTTTGTTAAACATTTAGTTACTGAATTAACTTTCATTAACTCAAGCCTCTTGAAGGATTACTTGATTTAAAACAGTAATTTAAATTTTGAAGTAAAGATATCAGTGCTCACATGTCCTCCTCTCTGAGTGTTTTCTATTATTAGAAATCTTCTTTTGGACACTAGAAGTCTGTTTATTATTAGACATGTTTTTCTCCTTAATGTACGCCATGCTGCCTTCAAGTGTTTATTTTCCAGCAGACCCCCACACTCTCTGCTTGTTGGCCCCAGATTACAGCTGGTTTACTGTCCCTAAAGCACAGTTTGTTTAAAGCTCAGCTCTCTGTTGACTTTGGCTTAATCTGCTGCAAGACACAGGATGCTTCAATTAGAAAACAAGCACACACAGCTCCTTTAACATGCTACAGGATACAAGTTCACATAGACACATGGATATGATTTATTGTTCTAATCATCAGCGTGCACACGTGATACAATAATGTGACAGATTATTTCCTACTGAAGTAAGTAATGATGATCTGAATTCAAAGACTATTTAATGGTTTTAATCCAACTTTAAGGTTGCATTTAGGAACAAAAAGTGGGCAAATTATGATCAAGCTGCTATTGATTCAACATCAGAGGAATGCAGGTTTAATGCTGTCTCATTCAGAGCATGTTTGATCATGAAGTCCCTTCAAAACCAAGTCTGACCACGAGGGGGCTCAGGATCTGAGGGTCTGAAGGTTGAAGTAATATTTAAGGGGGTTTCCTCGTCAACATGAGGTCTGAATCAGAGGACACAAAAATGAACTAAGTTACTCTTCACTTTAACCCTTGCAGCTCCAGGCCATTGTTCCGCTAAGGTCATTCTGCCTGGATTTTTATTGTTATAAAGCATGTAAAACCTCAACCCTGACAGGAAGAACCAAGTGAGAGACATCATTTTTCAACCTGAGCTATCAGAATGTTTGTACTGTAATGATGTCAGGTTTATTCATCAAAAGTTGTATGACCATTGAGACAAAGCGAAAGTCTAATGATATTTAAGGCCACCTTTACACGACAACGTCACCAGAAACAGAATGGTTTTTCCTTTGCGTTTTCAAAAGTGCTCCACGTTCACATGGAGACGATGTGAAAATGATGCACATTCACACGGATCCACGAGAACGACTGAAAACACTGTAGCGTGCATGCCAGGCCAGTAGTTGGCAATGTAGGTTTGTAGTGAAACAGGGGTGTTACAACACATGTACGCTTTCCAGTGAAGTCAAACTTTTCACAAACAACAATGGCGAGTAGAGCACCAAAACACAAGTGCGACACAGTGAACGCACAAAGACGCAGGAGTTTCTTGTCTGCACAACAAATCTGTCTGAATATTTTAATCTGGATAACATACTGAGCAGCACACGTTGCTCAGTGGACAGCCGAAGCTGTTGTTGTTCCTAGGTGCACAGGCAACCTTTATCTGAAAGACTACTGCACACGGGTATTCGTTTTCCCTGAATACGCTGATTCCTGTTCATAGGGAGACAGATACGAAAGCGTTTTCAAAACTTTTCACTCTGGACCACGGTTTCAAAGGTTTGCAGATTCAGGCACTTTGGGCACCGTTCTTGTGTAAATGAAAGGCGCAAATGCAACGAAAACTCTGTTTTCGGCTGTTTTTGTTGTCTTGTAAACGGGGCCTTAATCTCAAAGAGCTATGGATCACACATAGATCAATAATGAACAAGCCTTTACACATCTAAGGTTCTGTCAAGCCTCAGCTATTAGAGGAGCAACGTTTAAGTGTGCAAAAAAACTTACATCATTATCAGTTTGCAGACAAAAGGACTGGTTTATTTTTATTTACAAAATGCTGCTTATTAGGTTGATTGGAGACTTCAAATTGCCCTTAGGTATGAGTGTGAGTGTGACTGTTTGTTCGTTTCTCTATCTGGCCCTGCGATTGGCTGCAATTGGTTCGGGGTGTACCCCACCTCTAACCCAATGTCAGCTGAAATAGGCTCCAGCCTAACCAGACAGACAGCTCCATGTATCCGCCATGTATTTCACTAGTCCATCTGAAGAAGAGCTCATAGAAAATGTTTTCAGAGGCAGATTCTTCAAAAACAGCTGGTGATTGGACGATTGTTCTCCCAGTCACACTCATCACAGACCAATCCATATCAAGCCACAGTATGAAGTAGCTAGACCCTGTTGTTAGCCATTGGCTTAAACTACGTTTCAGTCCTTAGACTATCGTCTTACATTAAATTATACCACACAGATGAATCATTTACCACTTTTCTGTGACATGAACCTTGTCAACAACAATCCCCACCAAGTTCTCCTGGTAATCTTCTGAGGAGAGTATATTTCACCAGGTATCGCTGAGTAACCATGACTACCATAGACTAACAGACATCATTTGCGGAGGATTTCTGCATACTCTCCCAGTTTCCCAGCAGTGATCCCCAGCTTCCCAGCTTCTCTGATTTGATCGTCCATGAGGGCAACCAGCAGAGACACGATTATTGCAATGGGGTTTGGATTCCTTCCCATCTTTTTCAAGACCAGAGGAACCAGTTGGTAGATCAAACTCTAACTGAATCCAGTCGGGAGAAGAGCAAAAACATCGTCTCCCATATGAAAAGATTTTAGCTACGTTCTTTGCTGCTCTTTTAAAGAAAAAATTGAGTCAATTTCTTTTAAAATCACAGATATTGCTGCATTCACAGAGACCGTTTCAGAAGCCGCCGTCGTTTTCAAACATGCAGTCACTTCCTGCTGTCGTCACATCTTCAGTTTCTGCCTCACTTCCCTGATTGGGTCGTCCAGTTTTTGGCTGTGAAGTCGTAGGAAATTTGAGCTTGGCAAGATGGATGTGTATGATTTCAGACAATGAATCAGGCAGGTCCATCTGCACTGCAAGGTTAGCGCCAGCCCCCTGTGACCCTAAAAAGGATAACTGATATATATAATGGATCGATGGAACATGGTAGCATGTGCTTGTATTTGTACAAAAAAAAATGTGCATGTGTGAGTTCTCTCCAAGCACTCCGGCTTCCTCCCACAGACCAAAAAACATTCTTGTTAGGCTTATTGGTGACCCTAAATTGTATTTCAATAAGGGTGTGAGTGTAAATGGCTGTCTGTCTCTCTTTGTGGCCCTGTGATTGGCTGGTGACAGGTCCAGTTTGCACTCCACCCCTCACCAAATATCATCTGGGATAGGCTCCAACTCCTTGTCCATGCTTGGGATAAGCGGTATAAGATGATGAATTGATGACGATGTAAAATCAGTGCAGTTCAGTGAATTTATCTTTCAATAAAAAAGTACTTCATGATAACTGGAACTTCAAATAGCAAGATAAATGTGATTTATCATCAGTTGTCTGATCCTTCAGCATGTTCCCCTTCTTGCAGTGATGCCTGCTCAGTCACGCTATCAATACTGAAGACTGCCAAACAGGTGGCATTGAACCAGACGGTGTGATCACAGTGACGATATTTACCAACCCTCCAGTTTAGTGTAGTTTGATGTGTGTTTATTGTCGGAGAGGATAATATCTGGTGTTTAATAACAAGCTGTGAGGGCGTTTCATGAGCTGCAGCCCTTTGAAGAGCTGCAGACGACATATCTGAGAGCAGATATCACCTCAAAGCTGAAGTGTGAAACCACCAACTAACAGCTGTGTGTATCGTGTGTCATCACTCACACATTACCTGTCCACACCTTAACCACACACACAGACTTGTGCTGAGACGAACACACACACATTCACACTCCCACACAGAGACAAATGCAAACACATACACTTCTGCAAAACAAATTTAGCTTCTACTTTCTAACAGGTTATTTAGAATAAAATCATTTAATTGACTTGGTAAAAATTTATCAGTATAGCCCAAGACAAACAATTATTTTCATGTGAACTACTAAGTAACTGACTTGTAGATACTTTTCCCCTTTCTTCTATTGTGACATTTTATTTGAAGTGGGAGGGGCTTAACTGGAGGAAACAATCCATTCACCTGTGGTCAAAACGAACACGTATTTCAGTTTGTCACATATTGGAAATGCACTGAAAGTAACTGGGATGGCACATCATTGTTACATGAGACAGGAGAATTTCATTGTTTTTGCCCATTCGCCTACTTCAGTGACAGTTTTACCTGAATCCATTGCAAAACAGCCGATGAGCATCAGTAGTGAACGGTGACAAGAATGACATCACAGACAGATGAGGAAGTAAATATTGTTGCACGTCAGTGTTGGAGCCAGAGTTGCTAGACTTTGGGCTTTTTTTTTTTTTTTTTTTTTAAAGTTGCTTGTAAATATTGGCAGTTGCGGATTGCGTTTTTTTGGGCTTGTTCTAAAAATGCAGTTGCTCATTTGGGCTTGTTGTGCCCCCAAACCCGGGACAGATCTGATGCACACTCTACCACCAATATAAACTTAATTCAGAAGTTACACAAACTAAAAAAAAACAGGGCAAAAGTGATGTTTCCATCTATTATTGTTTTCACCACAATAAAGCTGTAAAGGATCAACATAAAACTTAGACAAAGCCTGACTATGTCTGTTTGGTCACAAAAATCAAGGTTAGACAGACTGTTAAGTGATAATAGAGTTATAATTAACTGTATCCACTCCTTTAACTTTAACTGTATAAATAACAGGATGTTCCACTTCCAGACATAAGGATGTTGAATAAGTAAATGGAAATTAAAACACACTTTATGTATAGAGTTCTCTTTACAAAAAGTGATATATCACATTAGAAAAAAAAACAGCTGGAGGTTGCTTGTTTTGGGCTTGTTTTTATCGACTTGGTTGCTTATTTCAGTAGAAAAGTCTGGCAACTCTTTTTTGGAGCTTCTCTACACGTTTTTTTTTAGCGTTCAGAGAGCTAACAAAGTCACTTAGAGTCTGAGTATTAAGTAAGTTTGGCTCATATTTATTTTAAAACTTTTCATGGGCTGCAGTGTGAAGGCAGAAGATAATTCGAGGCAGTCACTTATGATTCAAACACACTGGATTTCTGATGCTATGGCTTTCAGACTGGGCGTACATGTGTGCTATGTTTTGGCTGCTTCAAGGCCCGGAGTGGCTAATCTGGACAACCGAGACAATGCTGGGAGGACGGGGAAGGTTGTGGGCAGGTTGCTAAACAGTGACACAGAGATTATACAGGTGCCATATGTGCCCCAAACATACTGAGGCCCTGTCCACAAAGGGATGAAAATGTTTGTTTTCAAAACGTTCTCTGTAAAGACGGCATTGTTTCAAGAAACGTGTCTTAAACAAAAACATTGAAAACGCTGTAGTAAATACGCCAGGCCTGAAAGTGGTGCTATAACCTGACACAGACATACAACAAAACCAGAGAAGAAGACATGGAACTGGAGAAATGTCAACAAACACTGGCATATGCTGTTCTCCGTTTCATCTTGTTGCTCACGGTGGTCATAAAGGAGCAAAAGATTTTGCTTTTAAAGCCAAAACAAGCTCAGTAGCTTCTGTAGCATGAACATGACACTGAATTCTGTCATTGTCTATGTTGCTGTTGGGTTCGCGCATTTGGTTTATGGCAGAAGTGGAGCTATGACTTCATCGTTTCTGAAAATATTCATATTGAACTCATGGATACACAAAGGCTGAGTTTCCAGATTCATCCTCTCTTGGACTCGTGTTCAAAAATTTACATTTTTGGGCACCCAAAAACACTATACGGTTAATAAATTGTGTAGATACGAATGAATTCATCTCTGTGTGGATGGCCCCTGAATGAAGCCAAAAGGATTGTCGCTTTCTTTGTTTCCTTCTATACCTGTGCACTGCGCTGCAGCCACTGTCATCCTCTCTCATTCCCTCCCGTCCTGGGTATCACACATTGTGTGCCATGACAGCAGGAAAACAGAAGAGAGGAATAAGTGTTTGACCCTGGCAGAAAAACACGTATGTACCCTGACGTATGAGGGTAAGACAGTCATAGCCGAATTGACCTGGGGACAGCTAATTAGTGATGTTGTGTTTCCTTTACTTGATTATAGGCACCAAAATGCGATGTGCGATAACATAATACATCTATTCAGTTCAAACGGACAAACAGGCAGACAGCCGGAGATCATGAAGAGAGACACTAAATAAAGATCAACAGGCCATGAGGGTTTGGTAAACAGTTCATACACGAGCTGTGGCATTCTTAAAATATGAGACTGTTAGAACGGAGAATATGGCAAAATGGAGACCGCTGAACTTTTCCAATCGCAAATACATTTTTAATGATAGTTTGGAAGTATCAGATTTTATAAACATTTTGTAAACAATATAAAATCATGAAGCAGATCTATATCACAATATTAGTTTAACAAATCTGATATCTAAAGTGCTTTGTTCTAAAAGTCAAATAAACTATTTTGGAAGGTTGAAAAACTTAACTTACACCAAAAGAGTCCAGTTTTTGTAAGTGTAACTTAACTTAGAGAGATGAAGAACTATTTAAATGAGTCAGCAGCATGTGTTAGAAAGAGGAGTGTAGAATTAAGAAAAGGAAATACAAACTACAGTCAGTGGTAGTAAGGGTTGAGAAAGAAGGGAAAATATGCTTGGAAATGAGCTGGTGGCTAGAATTACAGTAGGGTCACCAACTCAGGACAGTAGCCTCAACACATGACAATTGTGTGGATGTTAAACACTTGGCCACCAGCACCGTCATATGGTACCACCAACACAGGCCCCAGTGCAGCCTCAACACCTGCAGTTTCTACAAGTACATAGCCCAATTCACAGTGCATTACACAGAAGTGCCACAAGGCGGCTCTGTTATATTTACACCTCAATGCAATCACAAGACATTCAGATTAATAGAAATCTGATTAATTGCATAACTGACCTGGGAAACCTGTAGAAAAGAAGCATTTTGAAGAACAAGGAAAGTTTTTCCACAGAAGAGGCAAACTGAAGCAACACAGAAAATAAGAGTACTTGGATGTTGTATATCTTTTCAGTGACATATTCTATCTTCTGCTGTGGACATACATACCAGCTGGATTTATATAAATATGGCTCTCTATTTGTCATTTTCTGTCTATTTCGGCGAGCCTCCTATTATGGCCTTCAGTACAGAAGAATGGCATGAGATGCACAGTCAGTGCCGAAAGATTTTGGTCCAACATGGTCATTTGTTTCAAGTATGAATAGCAGTACCAGTGTGCAGGTCTTGTCCTACATCAGTCATCTTTCATCCTTTCAGAGTTTTCAGGTCTGAAAGTAATACGTAAGGGGAAATACAAATAATGCAAGTCCTGGCTTGCTTTAATCTCTGGGTCTATAACATCATCCTGCATAGCAAAAGATTAGCATGAATACCTTCTGCCTTTCCAGTATGAAGGTGCAAACATGCTGCAACACCCTGAGCAACAAGCATGAGGGAAACCTGCTGAGAATTAAGATATATTGCAATTAAAAAATCAGAAACAATTCTTAATCAAATAAAGCTAAGAAAAACACTGAATAAACTTCCATCCATCCAAACATCCTGTTTATGTCATGTAGAAGGGGTCTGGAGACTTGGGGCTCTAATTTCGTAGGCCAAGCAGGCACAGGTGCACCACGCCTCTGCCGCACCAACGGGGTGTGTCCAGGGCATTTTGCAAGTTTCCTGCACGGCGCAGTCCGGCGCAGCGAGGCGCACCCATGCCTCTGTCCCTCCCACTGGCACGAGTGGCAACGAGGGAGGAGAGAAGGCGTGAGTAGGTTTAACACAGCCAAGTCTTCACCAGTTAAATGAACGCCTCTCCTTGCCTTTGAATGAGCTGCGGGCAAGGCGCAGTGGCAGTTTCACCTCGTCATGGAGGTCCAGGCAGCCAAACTTCTCCCAGGAAGAAAGTGATGCTGGTTCGAGAGGTCCAAGCTTGCAGTACCAGAACATATTTGGTAATGTGAACAGACCTCCACGGGGTGATGATGCAAAACAGCCTGGGAGGAAGTTACTAATATTGTCAATCAAGTTTGCCCACATATTCTGAGAACCCCTGCCCAATGTACAAAACGGTTCAATGATGTAAGGAGAAGGGGCAAACAAAAGCTCTCAGATCAAAGAGGGCACATTTTGGCCACAGGGGGCGGCCCCTCCACCAGCCTCACTTTGAGCTCAGCAGAGGAGATCGTGTCCTCCACACTCTCCGTGATAAGTATTGAGGGCTTTGGTGGGATAGAAGTTAGGATTACGGGTAAGGCAAAAATATTGTTCTACTAATGAAGACACTCACATTTAGTAACATATATTTAAACCCCACATAATAAAGATGAGTGGTGTGGACAGATCACAACATGAATAAATTGTGTAATAGCAATGAAATCAGAAGCACCTTTGCTGAAATGATGCATTTTCATTTTTTGCATGTGAAATTAACTTGTTTTACCCTATTGAATCATGATGGTTTTGGCATGTAACTCCTGATTACACAAAACCAAAGATGTGAATACATTTGATTAACTGTTTATTGGCCGAACCGACAGCGGTCTGACTGATCCCCGCCACCGTGGACACGGTGTGCTGGAAAGACCTGGTGGCGAAGAAGGTCAGAGCCGCTGTCATTTTTACAGCAACTGGGAGAGCGCAGGGGCCATCGGGCTGCGCATTGGAGGCCACGATGCGCATCACCGTGTGGACCACCTCGTAAGACAGATGTAATCTGTTCCTGTTTCATAAATAGGAGTACAAAATGAAGTGATAATTACATTTAAACACAGCAGCAGGCTAATCCATTCATCATGCTTGTGATCCACCTGCATTCCTGGTCTGTCATTGCCAAATAGCAGCACCTTTGGTGAAATATCCCCCCCCCCCCCCCCCCCCCCCATATCTCCTCCTCATCCTCCTTGCAATAATGTCCTCCATCTTTTTTAGATCACGTTAAGAATATAGATTAAAGCAGAGAAATATGGGCAATCACAGGTAAATCCTTAAGACACGAGTGACTTACATTTATTCAGTGAGCATCTCTCTCTTTTTTCTTTTCTTTTGAATTTCATGAGATGAGAGAAGCCGGATACTCTGTATCAGATGATGTGGCTGTTTGTGGTTGGCTGAGAGATGTGAACTCGTTAGTCTGCGTCACTCTTCCAGCTGCCGTGAGGTTGAGTTTCCATTATGACAAACGTCACTGATCTGACATCAGATGTGACGGGACAATTAATATAGATACAAATGTATGTGCTGGTTCAGACGGTTACATGAAATAGTGGTTGCTGTGATTGTTTATTGCATTGAAATGTGCCTGACACTGTGGACACCTGCCTGTGAGGTTTTGATGACGTGTGCACACTGTGCGCCTGTCAGCCAAATTACCACTGCAGAGGGCACGCTTCGCCTGGGCCGAGAATAGACCAGGTTGGGAGTTGACACCTCCCCCTGGTGTGCTGCCACACCCATCTCGGCACAGCCGGTCTACCAAATGTGGTAAATTGGCTGCGCACAGTGATGCGCTGGACGAAATTACCACTGCGCGGGGTGCGCCACCCTGCGCTGCACCAGGAAATTAGGGCCCTCAGTGTTTGTGGGTGAGAGATGGGGCACACCCTGGGCTGGTCACCAGTCAATCACAGGTTTGACATGGAGGCAAACGTGCAGTCACATCTACGGGCAGTTTAGAGTCACAAATATGTCTGGACTTTTGGAGGAGGCCTGAGTAGTCATGGTCATCTGAAACATCAAGCTTCTTTTATTCTAGGGTTTTATAGAGGGGAGAATTGGTATTATCTGGTCTCCATAAATTGCGTTACCTGTCTATTAACTACATTTTCCAAAAGCTTTGTGGTAGCATCTTTGTTTTATGAGTAAAATAGCCTCTCAGAAGTTTAGTTGTTTTATTTATTAAGCTTCCCATCAAGCTGTATCTTCCCACAGCAAAGTAAGGGAGCTGGGCGTCAGCAGCAGAGCATTCTGTCATAGTCCACAAGCACACTTCAGGGGTAAATAAAAAAATGCACAAAGACATTAACTTTAGCAGATTGATGAGGTGCAGCCTAATCTTTACAGCCTCTGTTTGTGATTCCCAACCTGCAGGCAGATGAGCATAAGCAAAACTACTAAACACACAAACAGATGTTGACTAAAAAAGAAACATACCCACATTACGGTTAATTATCATCAGAGCATTCAGCAAAAAGTGGCTTGTATCCCATCAGTAGCTGACAATGAGGTGCTCAATACAAGAGGAAACAGCGAACAAGTTTGATAGAGTGTAGGAGATGGGGACAGTTACCCAATTCACAGTGCGTTCACATAAAAGTGCCACAATGAGATTTTGCTATATTTACATACAGAGACATTTACATTAATTCCGTGAGGCCTTAATATCTGTGTCAATTCACTCCAAGAAACAGCATTGATGCATGTGGCACAGCGCGTGCCCCTACATACACGCTCACCCATAGCGTTCCTGTCTCCCTCCAAGTCTATGTGCCTTTCTCTCAAATATATTACACCTTTGTTACTACTGTGGAACAAAGAGGGGGTCAACTCGTTCCCCCAGTTCCACTTCCATGATGTTCACTGTGGAGGCGAAACGTCACAGAGAAGTTAATATTATGCCTTGAAATGGCAGTATGAATTAGACTAGTGATTAATCTGCTGTATTGGGTAACTTAGGTTGTATTTTTGTTTCTTTGTTAGTATAAGGACTGGTTATTATACTGTTTACTTGTAAAACATGACTCTGGACATCAAAGAGACATTTCAGCAGATTAGGAATGACAAACATGTGGTAGATGGTAAATAGACTTGAGCTTAGATACAATGGTACAAATACATTTAGCAATCTTTTTTGTCCAAATCACGTACTTCTGTGAGTATGAACAAAACAAGCTATGATATGAAGGAAACAACATTAGTGAGAGCAACAAACTGCTTCAAATGTGATTTGGCACTGGCACTGACATGTAGTGCATTTTTTTTCTAACCCACCATTGACAGGAAACCTTGTCAAGTCACCTCAGATATCATCATCACCATCATCGTGTACACATGTCGTTGACTCCATCATCATTTTACGTCAACAACATCCATGTACTGAGTGTTGTTTGCAAAGAGCTGGGTCTAAAACCCTCTTAACTCGTTCTGAGGACTACAGAGGCAACAACTTTCTCGTAGAAGTAGACAAGGACTCAAACAGAGTTTGATCATTTATTCCACAACTTGGGAATAACAAGGGAACCCTGGGCCCAAAACCACAACTTCTTGATTACTGGTAGAGCCCACTACCTGACTTAGTCACCGACTCCAACGGAAATAAGTCTGTCTGAAATGTTTTTAATTTCCTCTATCATGTGGAAATGTGTTAATTTCAGTTTTCAATAACAACAATTTTATTAAAATAAATGTAAAACAATAACTAAATGAGGAAGCAAATTTCATTCTCTTGGTTATTTTAGGAGCAGACACCATTTATTGCTGCACAGTTTTAAAACATTCTGTTCGCATACAAATGCTCTCCAAACAGCTCTACAGAAGTGAAGATTCTCTGTTGTGCTACTGGGTTTACAGACTTTGTGTTCATGTGTGTTTTCGAATGTGCAACCTTTTCTCCAAATTTAATTCATACGGGCCGAAACACTCAAATTTAAAAAAAGACTGGATTTGAAATTTGAGTGCTTATAATGTGACTCCCTCCATTTTTAGAAAAATGACTGAGTCCACAGCAGCCTGTAAAACACATTTAAATCACAAACTAAATAGTCTTTGACCCCTGTTTCTCTATTTCAATTTATAATTAAGAATTGCTCAATCATCCAAAGTAATGATTTTCAGGGACAATAGAAGTGTTAAACTTTTCTGTGACTGCCTGGGGCCTGCTCAACCATTTTCTGTTTCAACACAAAAATGTTTGGCAGACCCTTGAGGGTCCACGTTCATTTGTGAGAGGCACTGGGGATGTTCAGAAGCTCACACAGCAGCAGATAAATACCACAAATCTTTACAGTTTAAAACATGCCCTCACATAAAAGGTGTCAAAAAGGGAAGCTTGGTCTTCAGCTCTAAATACCAGGGGCCTCATTTATAAAGCTTGCTAACGCTAAAAACAGGGCTTGAAAGTGGCATTCGCCACTTCCCACGCAAAAATTGTGATTGATAAAAACAAAATTGACGGGAAAATGCGTGCAACGGTACGTCAACAACAGCATGAACATTTTGGAGACAGGGAAACTGGTGGTGCAGATGATGAAGTGGTGAATTGAAGCCAGATTCATCTCATACATATAATGTCATCACATATCAGACTTATAGACCCGCGTAATCATTAACACCCAAGTCTGCAGTTTCACAGACATGTTCCTTAAGTAAGCCATTAGGCCTACTACTGTATGCAATATTTATATATCATACTTTTACCTTCAAATGATAAAGTGGTGGATAGCGCTGATTGATTATTATTAGTTGTGAAAAGGTGCGTAACAACCAGTCTAATTGCTGAGTAATATAAATAGTGCAGTGACACTGGTGCGTAATGCTGCACAATGGATGCGCTGGCACTGCTGGAAGATCACACAAATGGTAGGATCAGGATGGAGAGAGTTTTTAGGGACCACGAAGATTTCCTGGCCCATGATGATGACTGGCTAATAAGCTGATTTAGATACCACAGAGCAGTGCTCTTGGATCTCTGCACTGAACTGGGCCCAGTGTTAGACAAACCCACCCGCCGGAACCGTGCCATCCCCGTGCTGACCACTCTGGGGTTTCTGGCAACCGGCTCCTTCCTGCGGGAATTAGCTGACAGGTATGTATTTGATATGATTAACAATATGTTAGATATTCTGTCTAAGGCCCATTTTGGGTATGATATAATACAGTTAAATTCTGTCCTTAGGTCTGGGATATCGCAGCCATTCCTCTGCACAACAATGCTAGCCATGTTGGATGGCATTATAAACATGGCCAACATACATTTTTTTAAAGATTACTTTTGGGCATTTCGTTCCTGTATTGGGCCTCAGTCTGAATTTGAACCTGGGCCGACAGAAGTAAGTATGTAGACTGTGCCTTACTGCTTAACACTCTGCCTAAGCAGCACCCACTTAGGCCACTATTCAAAGGCAATTTGGAGCAATATCCAGTTTCCTAAACTTAATCTGCACAATTGACTGCACTCTAGAGGCTATAAGAGCTCCGATTGAAAATGAATTTGTCTGTGTGAACCCAAAAAAATGTGCATACAATCAATGTACAAATTACTTATACCTCAAACATGTTTTTTGACAAACTTAGAGCCTTGATGGCCTGGGTCAACAAATGATTTATTCATCCTGATGCACAGCAGTGTAGAGTACAGTCCGCAGGCAGGCGATACATCAACGTTCATGAGGTACTTTGCATTGACCATTCATGGTAATATGTGAGTGTGTAGAGGGTAGGATGTGAGGTAAATCCACTTGCGCAACTTTCCACGTGGACTGTGATTTATAAAGGGAAAAGTGCTTGCAGGTGTGCACACGCACAGTTTTATAAATCAGATCATTTTTGGCACATGCCATTTTCAGCTTTTGGGCGCATGTACACTTTTAGTATGGATCCTACGCAATGTGTTATAAATGAGCCCCCAGAACATGATTATTGTTCCAGCCTGGTAAGTAGCTCATGAGTAGTAGCAATCCTTGTGACCCACACTAGTCATGGTAGCAGTATGAAAAATAATGATGAAAGAGTGTTTAGTTAGATCGTAAAAATCTGATCTGAAACTACAGAAAATGAGCCTGACAACTGTAATACAGCAGATGCAATCATTACATCAGCCTGATATTGATACTGCAGTTATCACTGTACCTGGTGAGTGGCAGGCACATGAAATAATAATGACTACATACTACATATGTGTAATGTAGCACACTATACATATGTTTCGAAAACAAGCGAGCCTCACTGCTGTCTGGCTTGAAGGGGCAGGTAGTAGTGGTGGTGGGGGGACTGGTGATTATCAGCTGCTGCATTGTGCATGCACGCATGTTCGCTAATTGAAACAATAAATTTACAACGTTTATTGCATATGATATGCAGTGGTGTATAGTAAATAAATACATTTAATTATTTTTCAGTAACTTTTACTTTCACTTCTGTAATTGAGGAACAAAAAAAGAAATCACTCAACCGCATTTATTTAAATTAAAGGGTCTTGTTTATTACTATGTAGAGCCCATCTTACACTTTCGGATTTATATAAGCCTTTTATTGTGCTATACATGTACTCTGCATGATAGAGCAATTTTACGCACAAGACAAAAAGTCTGCAGCATCATGAGTTCTCCCTCTCTACAGCATCAGCCCAAAAAAAATCATCCCCCCAGCCCTCCCAAATAGACCTACCACTGTGGCGTCCTACTTTTGTTTCATCTGCAGATTCAAGCCCATTTTATAGGTCTAGCAAGCCCTTGTGGAACATAAAGCTAAACTGAGGCTGCTGCAATCATGGTGTTAAGTAGTGCTTAGCTGACCAATTACCACAAAGCAGATCAGTCAACCAATCAGACTAAAAGAAAAAGGGGGAAGAAGCAGGTCAGCGGGAGGGCCAGTCAAGAAGTTGTTCCATTAGCTGCACCTCATTTAACATTGTACTGGAGACACAGACAACACCAGTGACAGTAAACAACTGTTTTTATTCCAGCTTACATTAGAGTCACAATCCATGTCCGTGTGGGAACATTAGTTAGTTAGCACACTAGTTCCGCCATATTCAACAGAAGTGGTGGTTCTCTGTGGTCCTGTCCTTCCTCGACCCATTTATCAATCAAGGGAGATGAGGGGGTCGAGGAAGACAGGGACCGCAGAGAACTCCCTACTCGAAGTGCAGCTGACAGACGATGCTAAGGCAGCAGCAGGGCCAGCAGCAGGGCCAGCAGCAGGGGCAGCAGGGCCACCAGCTACAGTGTTTTACGGTTGGTAGATGAGTGAAAAGGATACAGTTGGAATAATGTCACCTAAACCTATACATACAAATATATGATATACCAGGGCTGATTGGTAAGTTGTGAGCATCATATCTAAGGGTTTGACTTTTGGCAGACATATTGCATTATTTTTCAACATAATCTCCTTCAGTATCTATACACTTTTGCCAGCGATGTTTAAGTCCTTTTCTTGACCGTTCAGAAAGTCCTCCACTACATGTATGACGTCATCATCTGACCGAAAGTGGGTACCGGAAATGACCTTTTTCAATTTTGGAAATAGATGAAAGTCTGATGGAGCGAGATCAGGCGAATAAGGCAGATGCTCAATCAATTTAAAGCCACAATCTTTAATGGCAGCCATGACAATAACAGACTTGTGAACAGGGGCATTTTGTCCATTTTGCAAAAGTCACCAAATGACACCAGTCTTCAGGTACACATCCTTAAATAGTCAGGGAATAGTAGAGCTAAAAAAGGACATCCCTGCTTATCTTCTTCAATACAAGGCTCACAACTTATCAATCAGCCCTCGTATGATACGATCTCGGTGAAACTAGAGCGGCTGTGATATCACTGTGACACAACAGTGACAAAATGAGCTATTTATGGACATGCAATGCGACCTGGGTGAGCGATGCGATCTTGGTCTCCAAGTCGCGTTCGGTGTGAATGCACCTTCAGATAGACTGAGAATAGAAGTTGAGGTGTATGCAGTAGCTATGTAAAAACTAGAAGTTCCTTTGAACATTAATGATTGCGAACATACTTTAGCACTCATTGAAATCAAATATGCTAAAATACAGGAAATGTTATTTCACTTTGTCTTTCTCCCTTTTATTAATACTAATTGCCCTTGTGTTTTACATTGTTGGAAAGCCTGATTAGTCAGCTTAACAGTGAGGTACAACTAGTTAGAATAGTACATTTGTATTTAACTAGCAACACAGCTAAGCGCATGGGCAGTGCCCCAAGATAATGTGCCAAAAGCCCCTCTTTCCCTGGAAGAAGGCCTATGGTTCCTCAGTGAAGTAAGGGTGACGAGTAATCTTCTTGTGTGTTGTCTTCTTGGGATGCTGCCTCGTTGTCTGTCTTTGACTTCACCAGTCTCACAGAACTTGGTCCTCAGTTTGGATATGGTAGCAGGGCTGACACCAAATTATGCTGCCACACTGCGTACTGAAACACAAGCTTCCATTTGCAGGGGACATGTGATGACCTCTCCCTGAGCCACTCTCCTTCAGCCCTTCTCCTGCTGCTCCCTCCTCCCTTTGTGGGGGCGTGTCTGCTGTGGCTCTCTCCTGATCACACCTGCAGCCCATCTGATCATCAGCTCATCTACCTCAGCTCCTCTCTGGCTCTTCACTGGCGCCAGTTGATTCCAGCTCGTCACGTGGTGTTGTGGCCAGCTGTCCTTTGGACTGTGCTTTTGTGTTTGGTGCTTGCTCCATTACTTACCTGCTCTTGTTCTCCTCTCTTCTAGTGTTCCCCACAGGCTCACATCACTGCTGCACTTCCCCGGTCACTCTCTGCAGCCATCTCTGGACTCAGCTCTCCCCCTCCCTTGCAGCTCCCACTCCTCACTGGATCCCTGTCCATTCCTCCAGCCCCACTTCTCACTTCCCCTTTCCTCTCCTCTCCTCAATAAACCTTGGTTATTTGCACCTTGACACTCTTGTGTTCTTTTTTGGGTCCAACCTATATTTTATGGTGATTATTCCACATCAGGACTTTTGCTAATGTTTTTTGGGCACTACCCACACGCTTAGCTTTGTTTCTCTTGCCAGGAATGCACAATCCTCATAGGTTGGGGGAAGGGGAGACCTACTGGACCGACATTAAGTTTCCAAACTTTTTTTGAGAAGTATATATGAACGGGTGTGTGATTAACACCCGTGAAAGACTGTTTCTTTCCGGTCCACAGAGCGACAATCTATGTCCGTGTGGGGAACATTAGTTGATGAGTACATTAGTTCTGCCTAGACGGACCGCAGAGAACTCACAGAAGATGCTGCTGCAGGGCCATCAGCTGCAGTGTTTTGTGGTTGGTAGGCAAGTGAAAAGGATACAGTTGGAATAATGTCAGCTAATACATCCTATTATATGATATATGATATGATCGCGGGGTGAAACTCGAGCGGATGTGACGTCACTGAGCAACGGCGACAAAATGAGCTATGGACAGGTGACGGGACTTGGGTTTGCGAAGCGATCTTGGTCGCAAAGTCGCATTCAGTGTGAATGCACCTTAAGACCACACACCTACTGTTTGTAGAAACCATTTTTCAATAGGAATTCATCAAACATGATTTTTCTCAGAGACTCACTTTTTCAAACAACTCAGGAAAAAATAAGATTTTTCTGCTGGCTACAGACTGTCATTGTTTTGCATGAGACATCATCAAGGCATTTGAAATGTTGAATAACAAAGATGGCCTACCACTAAAGACAGACCTGCTTTGTTATAGGACAGAGTTTGTGGTTGCTGCCCTGTTTGTGAACTGTAAAAGTATCTTACATCCAGTCGGTGACACCCTCAGCCTGCCAGCTGCTGAATCAGGACAATATTTCTGACTAGAGCTGTTCTTGCAGCTGGTTATGAGAGAGTGAGGTTACAGTTCACAATGCACCTGGTAGCCTTAATGACAAAAATTATGTGAATTACAGGGCAAATGTTTTGTCTCTTCTATCATCACCTCCATATAAAAACTAAGGGGGAGAATAAATGTCTTTAAACTGAATGTGATGAGGGAAGCAGCCTTGCAGGTGAACACTTACAAAAGAGGACCACGCTGAAGAAAAGTTTCCTCTCTTCTAATCAACAACAATGAGATGTGTCTGTATTTCAAAGAGAAGCCTCTTTAAGTTAAAAAGTGAGACGTTTGTGGTGAGTGAGTGTTACAGTCTTAACCAGGACTCGCCTTGTTCTGACAGAGATGAAGCTGATTATGTCTTCAAGTACTCTGATGACTCAGACAGCAGGAAAATTACTGAGCTGTCCCCATACGTCAAAAAGCCTGGCTCAGGAGGGGGGAATATTACATCTCTGCAAACTGAGACGGATGTAAAGCAGAGGCCCTCCTAAAGTTTCCTGTCAAGTCTGATGAAAGAAGCTTCTGGTAGCACCATGGCTGAGACATAAGCGTTAACAAAGGCAACTTGCATGCAGTTATACAGAACAGTTTGGCTGCTCAGCAAAAAGGACGATTGTTTTCCCAATAAAATACTGTATCAGCCTCACCATGCAGCCAATGAGCCCACAACCTAAAGCCTTTCCCCATGCAGATAATAAAAAAATCAAAGTGTTGTTTAAGCTTACCTAAATGAGGGCAAAAGTTGTCCTTTTTGTGGTGCTTTGTATGTTTAGACTGACCGCATATATGCAGCTTCGACTATGCTAATAATTATTCTCACTTGCATTGGCAGTCGTCCTTAACCAGCTCCTGCTTGGTTTATTCATAGTTCAGGTAAAGAAAGTGCTGTATAAACCTATTGTGTCATAATTATGTGTGTAGTTATGTGTCATAATACCAGTTGTATTAGTTAAACTGATTGTTAAATTGATTGTTTCTAGGTATAATATTAACACCCAATGCCATTCTGCTAACCTGACACACAAGATGGACACTTCAGTGTACACTGTGCAGGATATATTTCACTGGTCCATCTGGACAACAGCACATGGTGTTAAGGGGAAGGCAAAACCTCTAGAATCATACCCGGAAGGTAAATGGAATTTAGTGTTTGTCAATTACATTCACAATGGAGCACTTACATGATGGAGTAGGCAGGCTTCGGAGTAAAATTCATAGCATGAGACCATTCATGGAGCAAACTCTCCAAAACCTGTTAGGTCAGAAATATCTTTTCCAATAAGAAATGTTATTCTTTGTACTTTATTTAATGAAGAAATGCTGCCTGAAGCAGGTAGGTCTATGCTAATCATTGTACAAGCATCCACAGGCTTGGAGCTCCTGCCTCTTTTTCCTCAAATGCTGCCAACTGGGCAGTGCCTCTGCAGACTGAGCTCAATCTATCTTGCAATGCCTTTGTTTGTATGCTGAGCTTGTCGTACTTCCTTTGCATCCCTGAGAAGATGTGTGTTTCACACAGAAGTGAAACCAATATCACAGCTTCAGGAACTCATGAACTAATGATGTTTCTTTCTCTTATTGTCTCCAGTGTCCCACACTCTATGGCATCGTCCTCATGTAGTGACCGTCCCATTCCAACACCCTCATTCAGTGAGCCACATGTTGAACTAAGAGTCAAAACCAGTGATGAGTCAACAACTTCTACTTCTCTACCTCTCAGCCTATCACCTACTAGTAAAACAATTTGGCAAAGGTAAATAAAACATCATGTGTTTGTATGTAACGTCAAAAAAAGAATATTTAGGTTGTGTCAAACAACTGTAGTCACTACAGCTGTGTAATTGAGAAATATGTTCCTCCAAATATATATAACATTTACAAAAAGTAAGATGTTTTTTTCCACCAAAAACTGGAAAAGTGCCACAGTGGTACTGGTCAAGCATTCAGTTTATAAATAGAACTGATAAAGGTGTTGGTGTCAATACAGATTAATTAAATTAGTGACAGTAAATTAATGAGTTTTTAACATTTCTATTAATTCTAGTAAAAGTTATAACTAAAATTTGAATTCATTTTGATGATTAAGCAAGACTAAAAGTTTTTTGTATTTTTCATGAAATATACTAAGACTTAACCTTGAAAGTGAAAAAGAGTAACTAAAATGTGACTAAGAATAATAAGCATTTATGTCATGAGATTTAGAGTACATAAAACTATCTACCAAAGGTCACACAAAGCTGTTCTCAGTCAGACATTTAGAGGCGTGCTGTAGTGCAAACATGAAATGAAACTACAAGAACACAGACGAGTCATAATAATCAAGAATAATTGCCTGGCACGACATCAAGCAGTGGTTTACCACAATAAAGAAGAGAATATTCAACAGGTGTGTTGGAGCTGAGACATACTGACTAACAACACTGTTGGTATCAACAACAGGTGCTGTTTAAAGAAAAAGTACATTAGCCAATAGGATGGGCTGGCCCCTGGCTTTAGAGGTCCTGCTGTATGTAAAGAATATATTCACAGTGGCCATATTGCCTCAACCATCCATAATCACCAATGTTAATAACACCAGCCAGAGCACTCCTGATCTACCTCTATTCTCACTCATTCTGAGACACTCTGTTGGTGCTCCTGTTACTTTGAGGACCCCCTCCCTCATCTCACCCATATCGATCTGACTGGTTGACAGGTCTACTCTGTGGTAACCGGTCAGTTCAGCACCATGCTCTGAACTGCTCAGCACTCTATCTATGGCCCATGCTCTGGACTAAGCTTGCCGTCCTGGGCCAAAAGTCTTTACACAATGATAGTAGGATGTCACAGTGGTAGGTCCTTTTGGGAAATGGGGAGGAGTGGGGAGAATCCCCTGTTAAAGCAGCTACTGACGCTGTTTACAGGAGGAGAGGGAGAAGTCCTGATGCCACTGACTTTGTTGTCTTGCACATAGAAGTACTTAAGGTCACACATAAGGAGTCAAAAAGGGTAACGTTTTTGGGGCCCAGAGTCATGCAGGGGCTAACAGAGGGTTAGCAAAGAAATCGTCTATCCTGATTTCAGTCAGCAACAAAAACTTAGCTTTTCTTATTTAAGCAACAAATGAAATACGTGGTTTTTTTTTTTTTTTTTAAATTGTTGCTTGTTTGAAAACACAACAAACCTATTTGTAAATGGTTTGAGCCTTTTTTGGGTACTATTAATGCTGTTGGTGAGCCGACAGACTCAGAATCAGATACAAACCATATATCTCATAAAACACAGGCAGTGGTATGTCAGACAATAAATAAATAGTAGGTACATTCACAAGATGCTCACTGGTGCTGTCACTCTTGTGTGCCCTCTAAGGTAATGAAAACTCAAAAACTTTGCAAATATGACCCAGGTGGATAGAATGTAACTTCTGGATCAGTGCTGACCATGTGTATGGACATGCTAAAACCAATCTGGGACTTTTTTATGGGTCCTTTCTCGGCCCCAGCCACAGCTGTGGGCAGCCCTGGAAGTACTGTATCATTATGGAAAAAATGTAAAACACTAAAGAGGATCTGAAACTCCAAATGCACAATATGACCTGTGTGATAAGTAGTAAAAGTGATCAAATTTACCAAACATTAGTTTGCTGTCTTTGTTTGGCTAACCAGACAGGGATTGTTTGCAGTGTCTATGGAGTGTGAGATTAGTTTCAGGCATTTATTACAGGCTTATAAAACCATTTGGACACAGTCAAATTAAAAATAGGATGTTTGTTTACTTCTTGCCTAAAAAAACACTCAACTTACTCTTTATGATGTACACCTGTCTAGTACCGGGTTGGACCCTCTTTTTTTTTCCTTCAGAACGACATAAATTCTTTGTGTCATGAATGAAAAAGTTGCTGGAAATGCTCCTCAGAGATTTTGGTCCATTTTGGCATGATAGCAACTCAGTTGGTGCAGATTTTAATACAAATCTCCCATTCCCCACACAGCAAAGGTGCCCTACTGGATTGGGATTTGGTGACTGTGGAGTACAGTGAACTCATTGTCTAGTTCAAGAAACCAGTTTGAGATGATTGGAGCTTTGTGATGTGGAGTGTTATCCTACAGAAAGTGGCCTTTAGAAGACAAGTACAATATAGAACACATTACACCACCACCACCACCACCAGCCTGAGCTGTTGATACAAGGCAAGATGGACGTAAGCTTTCATGATGTTTAAATCAAAATTTTAACCACCATGCTGCAGCAGAAACTGAGTTACTTGGCTGACTCATCAGAACAGGAAACGTTTTCCAATATTTTATTGTACAGATATAGTGAGCCCATGTGAATTGTAGCCCAAGATCCCTGTTTGTAGCTGACAGGCATTGCACCTGGTGTGTGCTTCTGCTGTCTATAGCCCATCTGATTCAAGATTCAACATGTTGCGTCTTCAGAAATGGTCTTCTGCAAAGCTTGGTTGTGGATAATTGAGTTACTGTTGCCTCTTTGTCATGCTTGAACCACCATTCACCTCTTTCCACTAGCATCAACAAGGCATTCTTAACCAGAGAACTGCTGCTTATGGGATATTTTCTCTTTTTTGAACCATACTCTGTCAACCCTAGTGATGGTTGTGCATGAAAATCCCAGTAGATCAGCAGTTTTAGAAATATTCAGACCAGTCTCACTTTTAGTTCAGTAGGTCACCATGATCATGTAAGTACGTTGAGTTGCAGTCATATAATTTGCTGATTAGTTTGCATTAAAGGACAGTTAAAGAGTCATTCTTGAAGAAGTGGCCAGTGAGTGCTGTATATATGGATTAAATTGTATTTTTATGGAATCCAGATTTGTTTTTTGTTTTTTTTTTTCAAGTAAAAGTGTACATTAGGCTTTTTAATGATGAGCTTAATTCTTTAATATTTCCATCTTAAATTATTTTACTCAAGACATTTAATTGCATCTTAAAGCAGGTGTCTGAAGCCTGAGTCTAAACATCAGTTTTGGCTGAACAGAGTTAACCTGTCATGGGTAATGACAGGGAGGGTGACAGCCCTTTCACAAGCATGCTGAATATCTGTATTCAGGAAGTTCAACACCTGGTCCGTGCCGTTCATTGTCACAGTGAGAGCACACTTGTCTCCTCAAATTATCATGTCTTCATACGCGTCCCCTCACTGATCCTACCTCCACATTAAGTCATTAAGTTCTCAACCTCTCCCATGCAGGTTATTAATAGACATAATATGGACTTAATTACAGGTTTATAACTCTGCAGTAATGATAGGAAGCAGTGAGCTCCTCTTTGAAGTCAGATCCCAATCTTTTGGAAGATGGATGAGGAGCGGTCCTGCAGATCAGGCTGATATCTTCATGTCAACAGCCCTGGGGTTAAAAAGGGGAACATTTCTTAATTTGTTAAACACAATTTTGCTTCAATTAGAAAATTACACACAGCCTTTTTTCTGCGTGCTTTAGAGGAATTTAAAGAAATTCAAAGCTAATGCTGTTTGCTTGAGTGTCTGCTTCTTTTTTGTACATTCAGGGGGGTCATTAGGTGAGGAATTTCAAGCTGTTGGCATGTGTGGCCTTTTTGAAAAATTTCTGTGATGGATTACCTATTTTCAGATTTTTCCTGCACGTTTCAGAGAGACAAACATCGACGCTCCAAGGCTTTTTTGCTAAGTCAGACAGGAAAGCTCATATCAAATGGACACCTACTATCACCAGTAAACACAGATACACATGCGAGGTGGCCTATTTCAAACAATGTTCCCTTTATGTGTCCCCTGCAGTGATTGTTCATCAGCTCCCACACCCTCCTTCCCTCGCACCTTTGGGTTTTTGGTTTTCCCAGCAGTCAGACAGCCCCAGATCAGTCTGTCAGGTAGGTTTTACCTGCACCTGAACTCTGCACCACCTCCTGCTGTAGCCGACAGCACCGGCAGCGCTCTCTTATCCACTAAACAAACGGTGAATTCCAGGTTCATGCCCTCAGGCTGTGATACTTCCACCACATATGAGCCTAATACGTTTTAACATGGAGCTGCTTAGAAAGAAAAGATTTGTTCATTTGCTGCAGCTCCTATCTGAGAGATGATCATGTAGCAGGTTGTTCAGCATTCTTCATACTTATGTGACATATTGTGTTACTAAGAATAATGCATTCTACCTCCGAACAAAAAAGACAAAAACAACATTTGGACTAAACTGTTACCAAGCCTCAGATCCCTCATTCACTGACCTTTTGCAGGTGACCTCGCACTCCGTTCTATTCTCGGCTCAAAAATAATGCCATTCAGCATGTTGGTTAATGGATGTCGAAGCTAAATAAATATAAATGTTCTCCTGTGAACTTAAACCTCCATATCCAACCATACTTTACTTTAAAGGGATACTTCAACTAACTTCAACTATTTTTGAAGTTGGATTGTGGTGACAATACACAGTTAAATGGCTGAAAGTGCCCCCAACAGGGATGCCTCTTCCGCATAAACAACATGAGACCACCAGAGAGGTACAATGCTGTTAATGGGTACAGTTTTCTTAGTGCAGTTGTGCGAGTGTTACATAAAAATGAGCCACAAAAATATGTTGGGACGAATGCAAATGGGTGTGTGTTCCTCAGCAGATCAATCTGCTAAAGCTTAAACTAAGCATTAGATGAGGAAGAAAGTACATTTAAGTGACTTTAAATGGGGCATGGTTGTTTGTGCCGGACAGGCTGGTCTGAGTATTTCAGAAAATGCTGCTCTACTAGGATATTTTATGAACATCCATCTCTACAGAGAATGGTCTGAAAAAGAGAAAATATCTGTTGAGTGAAATGCCTTGGTGGTGCTAGAGGTCAGAGTTGGATTGCCAGGGTGATTCAAGTTTACCATAACTGAACAACTGATGACTGGACACTGTTGCCTGATTTGGTTGCAGGGTTAGAATTTGGTGTACACACAATGAAAGCACAGATCCTACTTTCTTTGCATCATTGGTTCCAACTGCTGGTGGTGTAACGGTGAGGGAAATGTGTTTGTGGCAGACCTTCGGCCCCTCGGTACCAGCTGACATTGTGTAAAGGCCACAGCCTCCCTGAGTACTGTTGCTGATTATGCTCATCTCTCTATAACCCATCTTCTAATGGCCACTTCGAGCAGCATAAAGCTCCAATCATCTTATAATGCTGTCTTGAACATGACAATGATTTCACTGTATAGTTCCCTCCACAGTCACTTGATCTCAGTTAAATAGAGCACCTTTGGGATGTGGTGAAACAGGAGATTGGCATCATGGATGTGATACTGACAAATCTGCAGCAACTGTATCATGCTATCATGTCAGTATGGGCCACATTCTTTTAGGGATGTTCCCAGCAACTGAATTAAGGTGGCTCTGAATGCAAAATGTGGTCCTGGTACGGCCAAGGTGCACCTGATAAAGTGTATAAGTGCAGGAGGGTGCATGCAGGGCACTTGGTAAACCCCTGTATTTGTGGATGCTCTTCACTGGAAACAAGCACAAGGTGTGGATTTGGGGGTTGATTTATTACTTGCAGCACTTTTCTTTTGGTAAGTGTCAAAAACAGATGTGATCAGCATACAGGGGTGTTGCCATATAGAAATTATCAAGTGTTTTCATGTTCTCATTTGATTTGTAAGTCAGAATTTTCAGTCATTGTTTTCAGTTTGATTTATAACAGCTACAAAATCCTTGAGGGGCATCAGGGGATTGTTATTTTGTTTTTTACTCTACTATAATCTTTCTTATTATTTATCATGGAACAAAATGTTTGATTGTACTTTAGTTCTCTGGGGAAAAAGGTACGTTGGTCACTAAGATTCACCAGAATCTGAATTACAGGAGCCTTACCAATATATTATTTAACACCAAACCATTTTTTTAAACCATTTTTCTTATTCTGTTTTAAAAGCTTAACTATAATTAAAGAATAGTCTATAATAATGACCACTGATTGATAAGCTGTACTAATATACAATAAGAAACAGAAATGAGTACCCCCTTTAAACTTTAACAGTTGTACAGGGTTTTATTATTACTTTATATGAAGTTTGTGTCTGTCAGTTTTCAAACTCCTAAAGCAGTTCACAGTACAAGACATTAAACAGACACAAAATGTGTAAACCACTCTAACATCTCTGTTTTTACCTCACTGTATGATAACCTGATATGCTCTAAGAGCTCTGAAATACTTTGACACCAAGGTTTTCTGCTTGGCACACGTTCAGATATTCATCGCCAAAGGAACAAAACATCAGGTTACAAGCAGCAGTAAGAAAACAAGACAGGATTCTGGCAGCTCCTGCCAACTCCAAGGACCATGAACCTGGTGTTACCTGATGTTTTTTTGATTGAGATTAAGAAGAGGAATGTCTGCTCCTCATCAGAGAAAAATCTAAATATATTTGTTTACTGAAGTAGCATTAATGCCACTGCATGCCTATAGGTTTGTCTTGCAGTAATTTAGGGATATGATATATCTGTACCTGCCAGTTTGTTTGTTTGACATACATACAACAGCCATAAAGCCTTCAAACTGAAATTCTTCAATGCTGAGATCTGCATTAATCAATTATCAGTCTGCTGTTTAGACTGAGCTCTGATAAGCTACCGTACAGAACAGAAGAAGAATCCTCTGATTCTGATGTAGCTGCTCCACAGAGCAGAGCCAAAACATTTGGTGGAAGCTGCTTTTAGCTGTTCAGCTCCAAAACTTTAGAACAAATTTCCAGAAAATCTGAGACAAGCTAAGAATGCAGAGATCTTCAAAAATCAAAAAACTCATTTCTTCAGTCTGGCTCTTGTGTAAAACTTCGTAATTTTTATGACAGCTTGATCAAAAGTAAAAGATAATTCGATCAAACATATTCATTACTGGCCAATCAGATAATGTACTAGGTGGGCGCTACTGCCACAGTGTAAAATACAAAGCATAAGCCGCTTCGATATCCTTCGCTTAATACAAAAACTCTGACAAACATACATTACAATATTTAACCAAGATAACTGAGTAGAGCAGAGTTTTGTCAGGTCGAGCCTATGCTACTTTGTGGTTAAGCCCTAAAAATGGACTGAAATATTGAACCAACACTCCTCCCGTTGTCTTTTGTTACAAGCAGTCACTTCCTGCTGTCTTCTTGCTTGTAACTCCCAACTCTTCCTGCTCCAAAGGACACAAATAGGGTTGTGTCGCTTTGTGCCACTCACAAATGTTGTAGATTTTAGCTTGGCAAGACGGATCTGCCTGATTACAGATATTACAGTATTTTCAGTTTGGTACATTTCTCAAATCATCCTTGACATTTGCAAAACAGTAAGTGCATTTCTCAAAACAATTTGTACAAATAGCAAAACACCATAGATTACCTGCAAAAGCCAGTCTCTTGCTCAAAATACTTCGTTTATCTCTCAAGAGTAAATACAGTATCTGTGTCAATGAACATGTCAGTGCCATCAGAATGACAAGTCCTTGTGTCATTGTGTACAGATAAGACAGTCAAATTTCTTAGTCATGTTGTCAGTATAACAGTTTACTCTGGAGGGATGTTCTGATGTAAATGATGGCTAAAGTTTTTGTGACAGTTATTGTAAATTGTAAGTTACACCTTCGGTATGTGGGAGATTGATTGCAAGAAAGTGGACAGGATTAACATAATGTGTTGACAGACCATGTCATTGCGATACAGATAGGAAAAGACAGCGCTGCATAGCACAAAGAAAAAGACAAAAGTAGAAATGCACCTTTGAGATATTTCAGAAAACTGGTTGATCGGTGGTTGGTCTAATGCTTCACACATTTCCCTTCTTTCACCTGGGAGCAATTTACCAATTAAGGACAGGTTTTGAAAAAAAGTCCAATGGAAATGTGAAATATGGAAATATAGAAATATGTTTGACATATTATGACAACTTGTTTAACCATTTTGCATGTAAAGACTCACAATGAACTAATGCCTAAATGTTGTGAGGGGTGAGACTATTCAACAGACACCCATTATAACACATTTTGATCAACAGGACAAAAGTAGGGAGGCACGGTGGCGCAGCAGTGAAGTTTGCATGTTCTTCCCTTGCATGCGTGGGTTCTCTCCGGGCACTCTGGCTTCCTCCCTCGGACCAAAAACATGCTCATTAGGTTAATTGGTCACTCTAAATTGCCCTTAGGTATGAGTGTAAGCGTGAATGGTTGTCTGTCTCTATATGTTGCCCTGAGATCGACTGGCTTCAGGGTGTACCCCGCCTCTCGCCCAATGACAGCTGGGATAGGCTCCAGCCCCCCGCAACCCCGAAAGGGATAGTCGGTATAGAAAATGAATGAACGAATGACAAAAGTAATTGATAATGTAGGAAACAGTAAAAGAATTGTACATAATCATTTGAATGGATGTACCAAAGCATTTGCAACTTGTTCACAGAAATGAGAAACTGATTTTTTGATGTGCACAAGTGACATAATGATGTGAAGATTGACCAAGTACTTTTGAGAACTTCAATCCTGATCTGAGAAGTGTACCAAAGCTATTGAGAAAAACTGTAAATCAAGCTGATCAATCTGCAGTGCAAGGTTACAGGTTTGACCCATGGGCCGTTATTTTCTGACCCTATTAAAGACCTTCCTTAATTTGGCTGTATTGTTTTTGTTCATTTTGCCATTCTCTAAATTTCTGCCTTGACTCTGCAAGTAAAACACCTCAGAGGGATTGAACATATTCTGGCTAACAGGGCAGCAGAAAGCTAACTTATATTTACTGTACCTGAAATAATTCACACAAATCATTAAGAGAGACATGAATGAACAACACTCAGGTTCAGCATTCACTTTAGAAATATGATCCTGCTTCAAACTCTGACCTTCAAGAACAACTTTTCATAATCATTGAGCTGAATCATCAACACTGAATCATCAAACTGTCTGCTGAGCCTCCAGATTCTTACAAACAACCTCAGTTTGAGAGCAGCACGGTGTTCCGTCTTGTCCTGATTTATTAGCGAAATGTTCATAAGACAGGTAGGGGAAAAAGAAGACTCTCGTACTCCGCAGGCTCCTACCACAGACAATTAAACACATGGCTGTTTGGAATAGAGCCCACAAGCAGGTTTTACTAGTGAGGACAGGACTCTGCTGGAATTCCTGAGGTGTGCACTAAGTCGGCAGTAAAAACACTCCATGTATCTCTCCTGGACTCCCACACACAGGCAGCCCAGTGTAAAGTGGTCATGCATCCCGACGGATCTGTCACCAGATGCTTAGTATGTCCCACAGTCGCTGACGGCCCGGCCCGGCTCTTTGTCTGCCTGACTGCTGCACAACAGAGCGCATTCACATTCCCCACATCCACAGGCAGCACTCGGCAACGCTCTGTGGGACAATACTTTATGATGGCATGACACACATTTTGTCTCCTCAATTTGTCATCCAGTGAAAGCATGTTCATTAGCTGTGGACGGGATCAATTTTCAATCTGAGGAGCAGAAAGCGTGCAGCCTTTGAGGGAACAGAAAGTTTAGCACTCAGGCTGCAGGTCAGGCTACATTTAGCCTACAGTACCTGCTCATTTAGGGGTTTGTCTGCTGGAAATCACTGAGGAAAGAAGGAAAAAAAAGCCCTCTGCAGAAAATTGAATTCTTCAGTAACATTGTCTCCTTCGATGCAAAGAAGGACTCTTCTTCATCTTGGAGCTCTGTCCATTACTCGACTTTGAGTAATGTATTAGCCCTGAATCCATTTGCAAGAGACAACATGCATTCCTGAGCTGATTTGTTACTCGAAGTAACAACAACTTGCTGGAGAGGGCAGAGAAATGCCCAGCTGAGAGGAAGATAAGGAAAAAGCACAGATAGAGAGAGAAGATTGAACTCAAAGGTGATTTTCACAGAATATTTTAAGGTTAGATTTAAGGTCACAGTTATCACCATTATCTGTTATCCGTCATACTAACAGCTTATTAGGGCTGTCACTTTTAAAATAATTATCAACTCTGAATGGATTTCAAACATAAAATGCTTTTCTTTGTATATAATTTTGCTTGCTTGCTAGTTAGCATCACACTTTTTTCCCTTGACTGCAAACCCCCCCCCTTTTTTTTTAAAGCCTTTGGGATTTTTCACTCTGTTATGGATTACTGCTGATAATAAGCTCTGTATTGAACAAAAATATGAAACTGACACATTATATCCATTGTGATAATCTTAACAAACCTACTTTTACATTTGTTTTTTAGCTTAAATGTAATCAGTGGGAGTAAAAAAACTATTACTTAGCTACTATAGAACTACAACGTGGCTGTTGAGCTTAGAAGCAAATACAGTATTTCCAGTGTTCAACGCCTTGTTGTGACCTCTTGTTTAAAAAATATCTTCCCAATCAATTGACCTGATCAAGTTGGTCCTAATACATGTGGCAGTAGTACATGAGTTACTGATTATTAAAAAATGATCAGATGTTTGTATTTTGGTCATCTGCCATTTTTGTAGTCCTTGTTAGCAGTTAGTAAGCAGCCATCAATTTAACCACACAACGGTTTTTATTCAAAATCAGGCAACATCAGATGTGTTCTAATATTTCCAATCAAACATTCAAATCTCATGTGCTTGTGTTCACCACAAACCTTATTTCAGGCATTTATCCAAAACCAGTATTCTAAGTCCGATATACTTTCTGGCTTGAGAACCAGTAAGTGCTAATGCTACCTCACTTTCGTGTTTTGGACTTACTTCACAGATCTACTTTTTTCAAAATGTATTTCAGTCTTTGTTTTCTGGGGTCAAGAGAGCATCATTCATGCATGAACAGTGAAGTTATGCTGTGAGCGCCTTCTGTTGGATCAAACGTTTGACTGCTCCAGGTGCCCTGATGTACTTCTGCGCTGTTGAAGTTCAAACAGCTACGAACAGATTGATTGTGAATGTTACCTCCGAGTTTTAATGAATCTATGATTGTCAAACATAAAGTGACAGCCCTGGAGCTTATTTCTACGTTCACTCACTGGCCACTTAATCCTGTACACCTTTCTAGAAGCAAGTTTGACCCTCTGGTGTTCAGAACTGCCTTAATTCTCTGTAGCATAGAATCATCAAGGTTCTTGAAACACTCCTAAGATTTTTGTCCATGGTGACATGATAGCATCACCCAGTTGCTGCAGATGTGTCAGCTGCACATACATGTTGCAAATCCCCCTTTCCCCACACACCAAAGGTGTTTTACTAGATTGAGATCTGGTGACTGTAGAGGCCACTGGAGTACAGAGAACTCATTGTCATGTCCAAAAAAGCAGTTTGAGATGACTGAAGCTTTGTGACATGACATGTTATTCTGCTGGGGAACCATATGAGGATGGGTATACTGTGGTCATAAAGGGATGGACATAGTCCGCAACAACATTCAGGGAGGATGTGGTGTTTAAACAATGTTCATTTGGTATTATGGGGCCCAAAGTAAGTTCTCCATCTTCCAGTTTTCCAATTTTGTGAGCCTCAGTTTCCTGTTTCAGCTGACAGGAGTAGCATCCAGTGTTGTCTTGAGTAACTGGTGCCTTTAAACCCTTGAACCACTCTGGCCATTTTCCCCTGACACCTTGCATGAAAGAGGTAGATTTGCCAGAGAACTGTCGCTTCCTGGATATTCTGTCTTTTTCTGACCACTATCTGAGATGACTGTGTGACAATCCCAGAAAAATTAGCAGTTTCTAAAAAACTCAGACCAGCCTGTCTGGCACCAACAACTAAATCACATTTAAAGCCACCTTGGTCACATTTCTGCATGCCTAAATGCATTGAGTTGCTGTCATGTAATGAGCTGATTAGTTCTTTGCATCAATGAGTAGTTGAATGAATATACCTATCAGTGAGTGTATGTCCCCGTGAACTTATATTTAAGACACCATGAGTGCATTTTTCCACAGGCTTTGTCAGAATATACTGAAGTATTGAACACATGAGCATGCACTTAATTTAGTTAACATGGAAGGACATAACTACAGCATGTCTTACATCTCCTGAATGTATTCAGGAACTTGTTTTATGTAATGCAGGCCCTGGTGACCCCGAGGGCCGTTACACAAATCCTTTCACAAATCAATGACTAATCTCTCGGAAATTTCTATACTGTGATTCAAATAGTGAAAAATGCACTCTGGGACGGTGAGCAACGCTGCTTGTCATTGCTTGCAGTTTTTCTTTTTTTAGGCTAAAACCCTGTTAGCATGATTCACTATCCAGAGAAGTCTGGTGGAAGTCTTTCACCTGAAACAAAATAAATCACCTTGAAACTGAGCTGATCTTGGCAGAGCCCAACAAGTACCTTTGATTGAAGCCCACAGCAATGGCCCAGTCTGTGTGTGTGTATGTGGGTGTGTGTGTGTGTGTGTGTGTGTGTTGTGAGCGTGTCGCAGCAGTAGCACAGGAGCAGACTGCATGCCACACAGTGAGACAGCGGTGGGATCCATCATCAGAACCATTATCCTTTGTTGTAGCCAGACCCACCTACGTCAGGCGATGAAAGTTCAGGTTAAAGTGCACTTGGCTGAGGAAGGCTCCATGCTCTCTGCTTTCTCAAGACCCAAATTAATTTGGCTTGATAGGACGGAAATGTTTGCACCCATTACATAGATGAGTGACTTCCCATGAAAGAACTGCCAAGGAGACGTCTAAATATTCTTTAGAACAAGAGAGCAAAAGGTCTTTCCTTATTAACCATGCTGAAAAAGACTCTTGGTTGTCTTTAGGAGAGTTTTGGCAGACTGTTAGGAGACTCAGAAAGGCAGAACAGGGCTTTGCTTGGCTGTTTTCAGCAGTGACCCAGAATTGCTTGAGATATTCTCTCACTGGCCACATCATTAGGTACACACATGCTTGCAAACTCAAATAGCTAATCAGCAGCTTATTGCATTAAGGCATGTACTGTAGACTTAATGACCTACTGAAGTTCAAACACAAGAATGCAGAACAAAAGGTGAATCAAGTGACTTTGAATGTGCATCGTCCCAATTTTTTTCTTCTGCAGCAGGTGTATACAGAATGAGATTTCGTTGCATAGGCTACAGTTTACAGATCTCAAGTGCAATATGAATAGAGGTAGATAATAAGGTGTAAGTTATTGTAGTTATTGTTAATGTGTAAGGTGCAAAGGAAGTATAAATATGAATCTCTGTATGTTAAATATTAAATATGAGAGGAAAAAGGAGATTAAGTCCAGTAGCAGTCAGTATATAGCAGTGAGATTTAGGAGTTCAGAAGTCTGATGGCTCTGGGGACAAAGCTGTTGTAGAGTCAGTGGGAAGTGTTAGCCTGCCTCTGCCTGCAGTCATCAGATAAACTCTTCAGCAACTCTAAATGGCTCTGTGTGCTTGTGACTTGTTTTTTTTTACCACGTTGTGTTACGTTAGCTTAACAAGTCGAGTCTTTTGAACAGCTCTTTGAAATGAACGATGAGAACTGGTTCGCAGTTGTGAGTGAGCCTTTCCTTTGTCAGCCATTCTTAAATTTTCGGGCAATTTGCATTTAATCGGTTATCTTTGTTCACTTAAAAGAGCTGTAAAAAAAGACTCAACTTGTTTGCACGTGTCACATCTCTAGCGCAAACTACCCCAGAGTTGCTGAAGAGTTTATCTGATGACTGTAGGCAGAGGGAGGCTAACACTTTCCATTGACTCCCAGTGTTTGAGCTAAGCTAATTAGCGTTGACCGACCTTTGCCCATCTCTTTCTTGTTACTGCACACACAGTCCAACGACCTACCTTTTTAGTCTGGCTTTTACCTGAATTACCTTTTAGTGTTTTATTCTTCCTAAAGCACCCTTTTATTATTATTTTGTTTTTTCTTTTACTTCATTTCAATTCATTATTATTTTTGTTTTATATTATATTTAATTTTACACTTTAACCTCAGCTCCAGTGTTGACTCATTTTAAACCTTTAAGTTGGCGTTTCTTCGGTGCTTACTGGGGAAAAAATGTTCCTCTGCTACTATTGTCTTTTATTTATGATGCTTTTTGGGTTCAGGGGTTGGGTTTGGGTCATATCTCCTTTCATTTAATTTTAATATATCTGTCTGTTTGAAAGAACTTTGTGCTACATCTTTTGTATGAAAAGTGCTATATAAATAAAATTCGATCAATTGATTGATTGATGATTGAAAAATGGTGTCTATCTAAAAAAAAGTTTGCATATCCCTTGAAAAAAAGTGAAAGTATCTGGGGAGTGGATCTATGGTAGGCTACATTAACCTACCTGATGTCTTCATCAACGTTATTTCCACATAGTGCTGTATTCTGAAATTACTTGGATGCTCTGAGCGCTTATTTTGCTGATTGGACTGACCTGCTTGGTGGAGATTATTGTAGAGCTGAAGAGACTTCTGCTGAAAATAGACCCGCTGCATATCTCCAGTGAATCAGCAGCTCAAGGTGCATGTGGACCTGACCAGGTAACAAGACTGGAGATGTGCTGCTGTGGAGAGTGCAGCATGTACATAACACAATGCAGGCAGACTTTGTGGACATTTTAGGTGAAGCTACAAGGATAACAAATCACGTACAATCTCTTCCAGTCAGTTCTGATGATGAAGCTTCACAGAGACATCCACACGGTTTGTTTTTGGTGTTGCTTTTATGATTTTACCTATTTATTAACATATAATGTAATGCAAGTCATCACCTTTTTCAACAAAACATCAAAACACTTTTATAAATTCTTTTTATTTCTTTAGTTTTACATAATTCAGCTGGTCTTTTCAAATTCCTACAGCATAGAAAAGCTGAGATGTGGGATTATTGATTGAGTGCACAGAACGACATCGTTCCAGGATAAAGATTCTCACAAGACAACAGTTAATTCCCCCTGAGCCTCACAGCCAAACCACAACACACAGGAGAGGCCACCCACAAAAATATTTCTCATAACAGCTCCAATCTGCGCCGATAAGCCAACAGCCAAGATAAATAAGAACACGCTCCTCTGCCAGCCTCCTAGTTTACACTGTAAATACTGCTGGAGTGCATGAGGCACTTGGTCAACATTTCCTCTTTTAAGTCAGCCACACCCAAGAGGGTCCTCCACCGTGGGCTTGTCACAGCCAGAGGTAAGAAAACTGCTGGGGCTTCTCAGAGATCTGGTCCAAGGAGCAGCTGAAACACCTCCAGTGCAGTAGCCTGCTTCTCACACTGATGCAATGTTTGTTTGGGTTCTATGAACACTATCAGCACACCCTCTAATCAAATGTGCTTTTAGTAAACAAGAGAAAATGATCTAAACTTGGACTTTAAAAGCTTTAAGCTGTAAAATATCAGCATTTAAAATGGCTGCTCTCAGCCTTGTAGGACAGTGAATTATTTTATTTACTTTGCTTTATGTGGGTTGAACTCTTGAAACAGATCTTTGAGCCTCTTTTTGTTTATCAAACAGAAAGTCTGGTCAAATATCTCACACTTCAGAGGCGAACAAAAAGCGTCGGGCCGTTCTTGAAGGGGGAATTAACAGGAAACACAAAGTCGCGTGTCGAAAGACGACTGATGGATCGGAAGCAGAGCTGTCCTTTGTTGGTCGGTCAGGTGTCGTCTCTCCTCTGACCCCAGAGTAAACCAGAGCCCTCAGACGGCACACAAACACCTTCAGTGAGGGAGGGCCAGAGAAGTTCAGGTATCTGACCCTAAACCTGGACGTGAGCAGGTGTTCGCTGCAGCTCTGTTTAAACATAGTCAAAAAAAATCCAAAGACGTGAAACCGAAGTGGTTGTTCTACACTTTTAAGGTCAAATCTTACTACAACAAAAATTTTTGACAGAGTGGACACTAGGTTTAAGACTCTGGCTCCAGGTATTAATATTCTTATTTAGTAATATGGTGCCCCTTGACCTGCCTGACCTGTAAACTGAGAGTTTAGTAAAGGTGTAATGTTATTCTGCTTCTAAGCCCCTTCTTACAACTTTAAATGCAAATAAAAAAGATTTTGCAGGACAAGAGGCCTTTAAAGAAGAATTCTGGTTCTCAAGATCTTCATAATTGGTTTTAATATCTTTGAGAAACAAGGAGATTTTCATTCTGGTTTGTTCATTTGTCACGATTTATTTTATGTGATCACAGACAACTTATTATAGCATGGCACAAAACACACATCAAAGAATGTTTTTAATCTATTTTGACATTTTTAGGGTTTAGGGACCTGTCTGCATTGAAATTATGCTGTTTTTCCAATGTGTTGTGGCCAGACATGGCCCCATGTGGGATGTCTCCAAGTGTCCCTACAGAGAATCTTTCCGACTGTTTTCTGCCTTTATAATAAACATAGCAGCCTCATCAGACACGGACACACAATTAACGAAAAATAAAACTGCCTCTTTTAAATCCCTGGCAAAATATTAAGAAAGGACTTTCATATTAGCTTTGTTTGGTATTTGAAATAATTCTTCAGTTCATAAAAAAACATTTAGGTGCAGTAAGTTTCTACAGACTAAATCAGAAACAAACCACAAGAACCTACACGGCTCACAACGTTTTTGATGTATCTCCGTCTGCACCTCAAATATTTCTGTGAATCCCACACTCTTTCCCTGTCACTCATGTTTGTCTTTGGTGTCTGTGTTTTTCCCCTCACTGAGCTGAGCTTCATATGACTGTTGATCGTCACACCTTCTGAAAAGTGCAGGATCAGACAAACATGACATGACCAGCAGCCTGAGGTTTGGAAAGTGGGAATTCCCTGTAAAACTGCTGCTGCTGGCAAAAAAAGCTTTTTTCCACTGATTTATGACTGCTGTTAGCTAATTCACTTATAAAAGCAAAAGGTTCTGACTAAAGATTATTACCTGCACACTCAGGTGATGAGATGTTTCCAACATAAAATGAGCTATTAGAGGCTGGAGATCTGTTGTTTCCCCACAGCTGTTTGATTATTTTGAGCCCCCTCTCCCAAAAAAATTTGTGCAAACAGATTGTGCAAGAATCCCTGTTCATTATTTAGCATTAGTATGTTGCGATAAGGGTGGCACAGCTGGGCAGTAGGTTGGTATGCATGCCTTCCTCGTGGCTCAATGCCCCCTGTTGGACAGGACCTGTCTTTGGTTGTTCTCCAGTGTCTTTGTATTTTTCTTTCAGGCACTCAGGTTCCCTTACCCCCCAGAGCAGCTGGATCCTCCTGATTCGATGGCTACGTTTACATGCAGTCATTAAACCTTTCATAACCGGAATATTAGCAATAACCCGGTTGCGTGCAGCCATGTAAACACCAAAAAACCTTTTGAAAAAAATGGCATATATGCTCATATTCCGGCTTTTAGAAACTTGAAAATCACCCCTGGGTTGCTCCTTTTCTAGCCCGAATATTCGGTCATGTATACGCCGATCGGGATATCCTCATCGAAAGGAACATTTAGTTGTGTTCTGCGCATGTTCTTTTCGCAAAGAATCTTGGTCTTTTGTGTACAGGAAGTACTTGTTGTAACATGGCACAGCTCCGGCTCGATTTCCTAATTCTTCACGTTCTCGTCTTCCATTAATGAAGAAACTGACAAAGAATAGTGTCAAGTACTGGTGGTGGGTCAGTACCAGCACAGAAGCGCAAATGAAGCCGACTGTAAGCTGCTCCGGGGCGTTCATTATCTGCCATGCTGCTGCTGTTGTTCTTGTTGCTATTGGATACAGGAAGAAGATGCGGAAATGACGCGCATTGCGTCATGACATTCTCCATGCGTGATGACGTTCTCCGTGCGTCGCTGTTTGTTCGGGATACTATGCATAGAGGAATAACCCTGTCTGCTCAGGCATGTAAACGGGTTATTCCGAATGTTTCAGAAACTGCATATAAACGTAGCCAATGTCTGTGTTCAGGCAGATCCATTTAGTAGAAGTTTTATCAAATCATGACCACATTTCTTTATCAAATGAAAAACAAATACCAACCCTACACACTTCTCTACGTAAAGGATATTTTTACTCCACTTCTGACATGTTTTGCTGAGAATTTGTTTTACAAAGGAGTTCACATTCAATCCTTCACACAGTGGCAGAAGTGCCCGCCTACCACATTATCTGACCGGCCTGTAATGAATTTGACTGATGGAACGATCATTGTAGGTGTTTGTACTAGAAAAATTATAAGTTTGATACGTCCTCAAAGTCCACCAACAATATTAAAATAACAAAATTGAAGGCTTGAACTAATTTAGAGGGGGCCTCTATAATCAAACATGAAACAATGTAAAAAAAATAAGTATAATTTCTAAAACCAGTTATGGTAAAAGAAAGAAAATACATAAAAATAAAAACTAAAAAAACTGTATGAAACGGATGAAAATTTTCTTAAATTAAGGATAGACCATATTATCGCCTCCGTGGTTACTAGAAAAAAAAATACATGTACAGATTAAGCTGCTTCAGTTTTCCCCTTCCAGCCAAATGCCTGCCGAGTTCCAGCCAATTAACAGCCCACATCCAGCCAGTGGGAGTGCCAAACTTAAATATTCCCATTTGATCATGCTTCCCTCACACACCCAATGGGCTTGTCCTTATTGGATTAGCGTTTGCGTAAACCAGTCATTACCTTTCTGTCATGTCATTGCGGGGGATCTCATTACAGTCATGACAGTGGGCAGGTCCCAGCATGTTGCAGTCACGGATCAGTCAAGACTCAGTCATGGGAGTAGGGAACATTTTAGTGGCTCTATCTGTATTTGCCTATGTGGGCATCCGTGGAAAAATGGTACGATTATAAACAGAAATGTTATAAGGTACAAGTTTGAAGCATGGTCTACAGATTGACAGATAATTAAATTGTAAACTATATCTTTGTCTAGGGCTGGGCATTGTTTAGAACCTCACAATTTGATTCGATTTCGATTCTTTAGGTGATGATTAGATTCAGTATCGATTCAGTAAGAAGTAGAAATACACAAAAAATTAGAGTACCTGTTGGTATGCCACCTCACATTTTTGAGCAAACATCTAACAATAAAAACAGTAATAACTTATTTGTGCATATGGAGAACAAAAGTAAAAAAACATGTCATTTAACGCTATAATTATAAATGTCCACCTGGTCTTTTTTGTGAATAAATGTGTCAGGAATTGTCCTTTGAATACATTTTCCACCCTTTTTTCTCGAGAAATAAAAGTTAACAATTCTTGCAAGTATTTGTCAATATTATGTTACAAATGCTTAAAACAGTGTGTAATTACAAGAAAAGAATAAAAACGGATTTAAATTTTCAACAGGATTCTCTTCATAAACAATTGTAAATGAACATGTAGAAATTTTCTGAGATGACCAAAAATAAACTTCACTTATTTTATATAAACTCAAACATTTTTGTTTGACTACAGCATTTAGTTTCCATGTTACAGCTTATTTTAGACCATTTCCAGGCGTTTTTTAACTGATGGTAGTCCCTGAAGCAGTTCCTGTCAAGCTGAAGACAGAGATCTCGACATTTCTTTCTCTAATATTTCTAAAATTGTTACTTATGGAATCCATTAAAAACAAACTTTGATGAAAAAAACGATTAACGACCAAAAAAGACGGTAAAACACAGGGAAATACATCGTAAATATGGCAAAACACAGAGAAAACACAGCAAAAGAACGAAAAGAAAACACTCCAGAATGATACAAATGCTGTTGTGTTTAATATTTGACATTATTTACACAGAAAATACTGATAAACCGCCGTTAAATCACTCACATGTTCGGCTCTCAATCCTATCACTCAGCAAGCATGTCTTCTTCTGCGACCGGCGACAGCTGGATAAACACTGAAAAAGTGCACAGCGCCCCCCCCTGGCCAGGAGGTGAATCGATTCAGAAGATTTGCTGAATCGATATTGAATTAGGAGGAGAAATATTGCAGTGCATTGATGAATCGATATTTCAGCCCACCCCTATCTTTGACATATGTCCAAAAATCGTGGATATCATGAGTACTCTTACATTTGTTTTAACGTGACTTACGACTTCCCCTGCATTTTAATAGCATGAACACTTTGATTCAATTTTTCTGTTTTTATTAAAGTTTAAAAAGTCACATTAATGAGAGGCAAATGGATTAAATCTAAATATAGCTTAAAGATAAGTGGAAAATCAAAAAGACAGTTTCTTAGCCGTAACAGATGCTTGGCTCTCACAAAGTGAAACATATCTTCCTGAGTGCAGCTTTGAGCTCCATAATCACAGCTCTGGACTGACCTGTGAGTGATTCAGCTGACCCGAGGATCAAAGCGGCACGGCGTACCTGTGCGAGCGTCTCTTGTTAAGTACAAAGAGCCGTGCTGTCAAACCGAGCCTCTGTGTGGCTGACCTGACTGAGACGAGAACCCACCCAGCCTGATCGAACACACTGCTGGACCACTTCAAACAAAGCTCTCCGCTCTCAACCTCATTACCTCACATGAAAGACAGAAAGAAGATTCAGTTTAAATTTAGTCCGGACGTCTCTTTTGATGCAATGCACTGAACTATACGGGTACAGTGCAGGTTTGAGTCTTGAATTTCAGGCTCTGGTCTGTAACATGTGAAGAGAACAATATCTGATCTCTGTGACCCCTGAAATAATGTAGCTCTTACAAAATCATTTGACCAAAGCAATATCCTGATCACACACCACTTAAAAAGATGAAGGGGGGCTCACTTCCTCATTTTTCTCCCACAGCAGATCATACAAGGCAGTTTTTTTTTCAGTGAACCTGAAGCAAAACATGTCAGAGGAGGTCATTTTTCATTCTCAGTGAAGAGCCGTGGCTCTGGGTGGTGTGAAGGAGAATGGGAGTTTTAAATGACCTGTCATGCGACGAGAATCTGTCCAATAAATGAATCTGTCCAAGGCCTCAACCTAAAAAATGTGACCCGTACATACATTAAATAATCAAGGGGCCTCTCTAAATTTTTCTCTAAATTTGGTGTCAGACCTGTGATTCTTAGCTTGTTGAAGTGTGTCTGCAACATATCAAACTCACCTCAATCAATCAGTCTGTTGTTATTACGGCAGCACACATTCATAACAAATATTATCTCAATACTTTTACTGTCATTGCCTTCTCTTTTTCTTACTGATTTTTTGTTTTTAGTTTTTATTTCAGCCCTCATGGTCTCATTTTACACCACAGGGCTCTTGTATTATCTGGGTTCTTATGACATATAAAAAGACCTTCGATTCAGGGGCCTGGAGTCACTGGAGATTGCACTGGTACATGTTGGTTTGCACCTTCTTCAGGGCATAGACACACACTGAGTCATTACTGCCTCTTGTGTGTTGCTGTGTCTTGGTGTGGTGTGGGCCGATGCTCTTTGGTGTGGTTTTTTTGGTGTCTCTGGCCCCATGGGATCGGGGCCTCCTGTGTTTTTGTGTTCAGTGGGCCTGATTGTTGTGCCCACTTTTTCGGTTTAGGTTTTCCTCATGTTTCATGAATTTTTCTCCACTGCATGAGCACCGTTGTTCTGTAAGACACCTGAAGCACACATTCTCTCTCCTCTTTGCTTTTCCTGCTAGTGTCTATTATGCCTTTTGTGTTTTTCTGTAAGACTGCCTCGATTTAAAGTGAGCTTTGTGTTTATATTTCCTTTTGTGCTGAAGCTCTTGTGCTTTGCTGTCTGTATGTTCTTGACTGTTTGTCAAAGCACTTTGTAAACCTCTGTTTTTAAAGGTGCAACAAAAATAAATTTATTATTATCATTATTATTATTACTACCTCCACCAAGGAGGTAATGTTTTCGCCAGGGTCTGTTTGTTTGTTTTTTTGTTTGACTGTTAGCAAGATAATGCAAAACCTACTAGATGGATTTACATGAACATTTTACCAGAGGTGTGGTTTGCTCCAAGGAAGAAGCCAAGATTAAGCTCAGGAGCTTCATTAGCACGAACGTGACACTGTATTCCGCTTTTGTTTCTGTTGTCATTGGGGTTCATGCATGCGTTTTAGGGAAAGGTAAGACTATGCCTTCATCGTCTCCGAAGCTAACCATATTAATTGTCCACATGGAAACACTCAGCAGGTGTTTTCTGATTTATCCCCTCTGGGACCCGATTTCAAAAATGTGCGTTTTCAAGCACCCGTATCTGTGTGGATCAAATGCTGATACAATTAAAAACTTGATCCACCTGAGGACGGCCCCTGAACATACAACTGGACCAGGGGAAGTATTAAAACCTTTTAAAAAATGTCTAGTGGAAAACTAAAGGTGTAACATTAAAGTTGTAAAATTACACCAACTAAAGAAAGAATGAACGACAAAAGAAAAATATGAACAAAAAGGTTCACAATAGGCCTAAACGATTTATCGTTTTTGGATTGAAGTTGCAATTTCAGACAACGCAATTATGTAATCGCCAAAGTTGCAATTTTTTGCAGCGCTCCTGACTGACCCAGGATCTGTTGTGTCAACTACTTTACACAAACTGTTTTACAAATTTGCAGGTAATTTGCATTTACAGAAGTGGTGGTAATCAGGTCAGCAATACAAAGCCTCTGTTTTGGGGAGAAGTTGGAGTATCCCTTAAATAATGATAATAGATTATTTATCAATGTTAGATGATGAAGAATATGTTATGTACTTTTGATAATTTATTTCTTACTGTTGTCCATAAACAAATTGTTGGTAAACATAGTGAATATTGCACTGAAGCTTGATTTGAAGAAAATTGTTTATTGAATTGAAATCGCAATATCTGCCAGAAAAGTCGCAATTAGATCTTTTCCTGAAATTCTTCAGTCCTAGTTTACAATATTTTGACGAAATGAAAAGTATATTTGAACAAAAAGTTAAATGGGTAACAACATTTTTTTAACTGTAACCAAAAGCTCCAGGACACTAAAGGCCAAAGTAACAACGAAAAATCAACCACCCTCTAACTAGAAATAAAATAAATCTTACCTGTTTAAAAAAAAATGTATTTACCTCCCTAACTGTCCACTTAATAGAGACAAAAGTTAAACCCATAAAACAAAATCTTGAAACTTTGAAGCAACATCAAACAACGTGCTGCCTGCTGAACGGTATGAAGGTAAACAAGCTAGTATAGCGCAGGAGCCTCCAGCCTTTTGTGTGCTCCAATCAGTCATACTGGAAAAATGATAAGTATGATCCTGTCCTCAAAGTCCACCAAGAATGTAAATATTACAGAGTTGAAGGCTTGAAATCAATTTAGAGGGGGATAACCATAATCAAACATGAAGCAATGTAAAAAAAAAAAAAAGTATTTAATTGAAAAAAAAAAACACATAAAAATAAATACTAAAAACACGGTATATGATATAATAGTATACGAATAGAACATATTATTTCCTGTCCTTTGGGGCCCCTCCAAGACTCTGGGCCCCAGAAATCTTTCCCCTTTATCCCACCTTTTGGGCCCCCTTGATCTTCGGTTCTCAGTGTGCAAAACTTAAGGGTTTTTTGATCATAAGCAACCATACTCTAGCAGTTGGTCAAACAGTATATATAAATCAAGGCTAAATATGGCTGCATTAAGTTTGCACATGTTGTTTATAAGAAAACAGTTTTTTTCTGACCTTCAATCAAATGTAAGAATTCTTTGTCATTTCTCGTGGCTGAATTTCCAGTGTGGTCATCTACAGAGCTGAAGTAATTTCACTTTTCAGTTTTGGTGAATAAGCAATGTTCAGCTTTTCAATATAAACTGCAGTGACCTCACACAAACTCCCCAAAATCAAGTATCATACATCAAAAATAAAAGAACAGCTTTAAGTAGAATTGAAACAAAACAAAGACCTTTTACCAGAACAAAGTTGGTTTGCACGTCATGTTTCATGCAACTTATTAAACAGAAGATTTAAAATATTAGACACATAACTAACCCATCAGGCAGCTTCATCTGTTCTCTTTCTTAGACATGATATAAACATGAAAAGTTCTCTGGCAATTATCACATTTAAGCAGCCCTGTTTGTGTAAAACACATGAAACTGAACCAAACAATGATAAGCTACCTGTCAGCCAGACTCCCTGAAGGCCGGAAACAGGAATGTTAACGAATGATGAAGTGAGCTTTCAAGTCTTTTCCCTCTTTTTATTGTCAGCGCCTCAGGAAAAGTCAGAGCGTGGTATTTTAGGGAGTCTGTCTTTTCCTCAGGTCATAGATCCATGAACAGAACGTATTAGCTCTCATTCCTCCTCGTTCACGTGAAACCAAATCAGTTAACTGACAGCGTTTTACATGTTTAACTTGTTTCAGCTTGTTAATGTTGTGTTTTGAAAGTATGCACAGTAGTTTTTGTAATCGTTTATTACAAATGTACATCATTCGAGGCTTTGCATGCTTTTGCTGGGGATCTTAATTGTAGTAGTTTTAATACTTCTGCTGATTAGAGCTCCAAATTAAGGTATAATTAAATAATTTTTATCAAGACCTCTCCAGTTTCCGCATTTTATGTCTTGCTTCATACTTTTTCGAGACTCTTGTGCACACCACACATACAGGGTTGCAAAATTTAGAGGCATGGAGCAAACCAACTTCTGATGGCAGTTTCACACTGGGTGCATTTTAGCAGCGTGATGGTGTGTACATGTTTTATTTTGGTGAGCATTAAGTCAGACTGTTTTCCAGGCTACATGTCTCATGCACATCTCACAATGCAAAAATCGCAAGAATATGAGCTTTGCCTTCTTTTACCGCAAGCTGCACCTAAATCTAGTTCAAAACAGACAGAAAATGAAAGAGCCATGTTTACCGTGTTTCAGCAGACATGTACGTATGTGCTTATTGGTAGAATAGACACAAAAGCCACAAGTCAATTACGCCTCCCATTTGTCCCTTTCAAAGTAAAGGTTCAGTTTGTCATTTTTGTATAAAAATGTACTTTGTTTAAACAGAATACTTTTAATGGACCAGGTCACTTATGGGGTAATTTATTATTTTATTAATACACTTTTCATTGAACACTTTATTGAGGTAAAATATATGAAGACAGATATGGCAGAGGCAGTAGGGAACTGCAGGGCAAAGTCTGATCTGAAAGTAGTGGCACCACAAGCCTTACCCACACCAACAGCATCCCGTTGGTGCTGCAGTTTTGCCCTGACTAAGATGTGTCCTCGTCCACTCTAAGCATATTTTAAGTGCTGCCCAGCTGAGTGCAGTAAGGAGCAGCTTATAACACAAGATTTCAATATCATCAGAGAGGGAAAACTTCATGAGTTAACTGTAACATCATAAGAAACAACCTGGAAATTCTGATCACATTTTTTACGTGGAAGCAGCTCTCTTTAACTGACTGACTATGTTCACACTGCAGGTCTTAATGCTCAATTCTGATTTTCTGTTGAATTCTGATTTTTTTTTGTGCATGGTTGTTCCGGCTATAATCTACATGTGACCGCCAACAGACTTCAGTATGAACCGTCTACAGCCCTAAAGTGACCCACATGCATAGAAGATGTGATGTCGCAGCACGCTGTGTTTACTAAAGTAAATATGGACGCATGTCAGCGTGTGTGTATCAGTTTTTTAAGTTCTTGTGCAGTCAGAACTGACAAAATGATGACAAAGTGAAAGGAAGATGAAGAAAATTGAAAAGGTCTGCGGGGATTGTGACATGAGGGGCTTCACCGACTCAGAGTTTGTCCATTTTTTTAGTCCATTGTTTACACTGGATCCAGCCACATTCTGCCTCCTTGGGCGCAGATTTGTGTTGCTGTCTCACTACAATAACGTAACATTTGGATGAAATGTGACATGACCGTTCAGAGTGAAACATCAGATATGAATTTGATTTAGGCCCGCATATGAATGTGGCCTTGGTCTGAGTTGAAAAAATGGATTTGTTCTGTCATAAAAAATAAAATATTGGTCACATATGGGCAAAAACGTCAGATTTGGGTGATTCTTGGCCAGCAATATGAACGTAGGTATGTTTCAAGTAAACCAACGTGGAGCTGCACTGCTTGCATGTGTAGGAGATGGATCAAGGTGCAAGATGTGGAAACCATCTGATTGATGAGACTCAGTTTGCCGCTAGATTTTTCTGACTTTTTGCTATATGGAAAATCACATCACCTCACTCGAGCCATATAAACCCCAATTTACTCTGTCCACCTGTGTGGTGTTCGGCACATGCTGCACACTCCAGAGCAAATTTGTTTAAAGGTTAAGTTCCGTTTTTTGACACCTGGACCTTATTTTTAGGATTAAATATGCTCTTAGACTCACCCAGACAATTTTGGTGGAGCTCGGAGCCGTTTACGAGCAATTTAGATCCATCCGACGGCGTTTTTTCTAATGCCATAGTAGCAGACGGAGCCAGAAATCAAAGCCCCTAAATTGGACATGATCTGCTGCGAAACTCGTTCATTTCAGCTACATTTTATAAATGAATGGCCAGTGATATCACCATGTCCGCTCAAATTCGATGTTATGGTCATCCGGGGCTTAGCGAGGATGGGTAACTTTTGGTGACGTCATAGACATGCGTCGCAACAGTGCAGCTGAGTAGAGGCGCTGTTGTTGCTAGGCTACACGGCTTTGTGCAACATGGCTGAATATTTATCCGATGTAGAAGTGTCTGACGACAACTTTGGGTATAATGGATGCCCGTATAGTTTTGAGCCAGAATATACCAACGAGGAGCTATTTGAAAGGAGGATGCAGAGGGAAAGAGCCGAACAGCTTGCCAGAGAACAAGCAACCACTGCACGTCCACGAATGGGAGCTAACTGGTGGTGTTGTTGTGGACATTGCACGGCAATGGCAACAGAGGAGGAGTGAGTTTCGCAGCGGATAATGTCTAATTTAGGGGTTTCGATTTCTGGCCCTGTCCGCTGTTATGGCATGAGAAAAAATGCCGTCGGATGGATCTAAATTGCTCGAAAACGGCTCCGAGCTCCGCCAAAATTGTCTGGGTGAGTCTACGAGCATATTTAATCCTAAAAATAAGGTCCAGGTGTCAAAAAACCGAACTTAACCTTTAAAACCAGTATTAACAATTATTATGATGGATGACAGTTTCTGTGTCAGTGTGCAAACATGATTGACACGATGTGAGACTGTTTTTCTCTTTGAACGTGGGACGTGGGATGTTTGGATAAACAAAAAGGATTCAGACCTTATCTGTCTAATTAAAGGAGCGTCAGAAGCAACTATGATGAAAATGAGGGGGGTTTTCTGAACCAGGCAGTCCAAGAGAAATACACCATCACCTGAAAAGCACTTCATCAAGATTGCGGTCATGATAAAAAAGACTTGATCAAAAAAGAGGCGCTGCACGTCACATCAAGGAGCAGCACCCAGGGAGGAAAAATTATATCTGAAAATATTAAAATGAGGCTCTTGTTCAAGCTCATTGATTCTGCTGTTTTGTTATTTGTGCACAGTATTACAAACAGATATCTTAACGGCAATAAAGGCTGTCATATTGGAGATAAATAAAAGTAAATTATAAATGTATAACAGTTCAATTAAAAATACCATAGATTGTGCCCCTCTAACAGTCCTGTGCTGCTGAAAGAGAGGGAGTTCACTGTTTTGGAGGAAACTCATCACATCTGTCCATGGAAAAGCTGACTCATGATTTCACACAGATATCATCCTCCAATAATGTGCTCTGACACTTTATTACAATAGGAATATGATTGAACACGGCAGTTAAATGGAAATAGAGGTGTGTTGGCGAGGGAGCCCATGGGAGAAGGAAGAGAGAGTTTGCTCCCACATGTGCTGGAATGGAAAATGTAGGCAGGCGTTTGATGAGCAGACGGGTTACGCAAGTGTATTGTGCAAGTTTACATTCTTCTGACAATATGCTGTGGCTGGGATTGGTTCAGTCTGCTGCCCTCTACTGTCAGCATCCAGTCAGTTAATGTATTCTGGAGCAGGACCACATCACAAACTACACCTTCAATCAGCGGATAATCCTACTTATACCCGGCCATCCCTCATTACTCCATTGATCTGCGACTCTTCAACCCACACTCCCACCCTTTCTTCTCCATCATTACTTCTTCCTCATCTTTTTCCACTCAGCTCCATGCCTACCCCATTCAAGGTGTGGGCTCAGTTTGGGCAGCATAGGCCTGAGGCAGAACCCCCATCCTGAGTCTCCCTCTGCAGACCATCATCAAACATTCACCACTCTCATCCTACACACTCCTAAATCTTCACTGGTGTGCTCCTTGCTAGTGAAATTACCACCAAAGTTTTAGAGCAGGATAGTGTTACATCATGCTGAAAATCAATTATAAATCTAATTTTAAGACTTGATTTTCTCAAGGCTACAACTACAGTAATGTGTAATTTAAATTAATGCTAAATTATGCAGGTAAAACTCTTGTGAGCGTCCATACGTTAATGTAAAAATATGCACACTTGCTCACAAAGAAAGCATACATACATACATGGCACAGTTAAGACAAACAAATAGCCGCATCTCAACTTGGCAAAATCTGAGCTTCTGTTTTTTTTTTTCATTGTATAAGAATCAATAAAGTATCTGCGCGAGAACTGTAAAGTTAACGTTCCCTTTTTCCCACCCCTACTCGCTCGAGGCCTGAAGATCAACAGAGAACTCTGGACACAACTCAGTTTGCTTTTTGGTCCTCCTTTTATTGATCACAACTGGGTTGAAGCAACAGTTGCAGCAGCAGTAGCAGGTTGATAACCTCAAAGAAGATGGACAAAAGAATCAGGCTGTCATTGAATAGATTCAAAATCAATTAACTCATTATTGCCCATTTTAGATAAATTAAAATTAAAGATTTAATTAAGCAAATGTACTAATAGACTTTCTCAATTATTTAAATGATTTAAATCATTTAATCTTGCAAAATCAATACGCATTAAACGATTTTAAATTTGAATCATTACACCCACTCATTTTAATTCTTGCTTTATGCTTAAATATTTAAACTAATTGATAATTTTAACCCAAACTAATATATTTTACTAATTTTAAAGTACTTTAGTGATTAAAATGTATTTGATATTTACAATTATGGTCTATATTCAAATCAAATCTTAATCAAAATCAGATGGTCTGTATTAGTTTAATCAATGAAAGGGAAGCAAAGATAAACCCTTAAAAGTTAGAGCTTAAGTTAGATCTCAAACCACCAGTGTCACTATGTTAACATTTTAAATGCACAATAAACACAAACAAATTTGAACTCAGTCACTAAATTACAGTTATTCTATTCTTCAGTGTGACTTAATTAAAACTTCCTCACCACTGGCGTCTCTGAGGTCTTCATGCAGTCTGTCTGTGTGACAAAAGGGTGACACACTTGTTTCTGAGCCTACTCATTGCCTCGGCTCTACCATCCCCCTCTCTACAACTCTAGTGGGAAAGACATGAATAACTGCCTGATAAATTAAAACCACGACATAAACCAAAATGCACAATGTCTTTAGATTGTTGTTGATTTAGCAGCTGATTTTTCAACCAAGGAAAAGTTTGAGGTTGTCATCTTGTGAGGAAAGCACCATCTGATGGAGACGCCCTGCAAATGCATGAATGAGTGTTTCGGTCAATGAATTGATGCACAACCTCAGAGAGGTAGTGGAGCCTCCAGTTGATGGAAGTTGGCTGGAAACCGGCAGAAAGTTGGCAGAGAGTGCAGAAAACTGAAGTAACTGGATCTTTAGCACCAGCCTGAACAAAAGCCAGAGTGACAGAGATCAGTGCTGTTGCTGTACAGAAAAAGTCAGCACAGAAGCTAGAGCTATGTATCGCTGCACCATTGCACCGTAATTTATTATTTATGATTTATTTATTTTGAATGAAAGGAAACCACAAAAAACTGTGCAGAACTGTTGCACACTATATCTAATTTATTGACAAGTTAATTTAACACTACAAAGTCACTTTGTTTTGACACGACTTTGGTTCACAGCACAGCCTATGAATTCTTCTGCTAAAATCATACACATCAAATTGAACAGAGTTGAAATTTTGGCAGTATCTGAATGACTAAATGCCAAAACTAATATAGATTTTTGTATGAAGGTGCAATGTTATGTAAATAAAACACGATTAAAAATAACAAACTAAATTGTGATATGTTATAATGCTATTTAAAATACAAAAAGTGGTTTAAATTTATAAAACGGATAACATTATAGAGAACATTGCACCAGCAATCAAATATTAAGTAAAAATGGAAAAATAATACATATTTAAGTAAACAGAGGGCACTGAGTGTAAAGATATAATCAGTGCTCAAGAGTGTCTGGGTTCAATACCTTTATTATTATTGTTCATTTTTAACATAATAACAACAATAACCATGACAATAATGTAAATATAAATCATGTCAGGCATAATGACAATAATAATGATGAAAATAATTGTTACAAATATATTAATAAAATAATCTGAATAATTTTTTACACCAATAATGTTATAATTGAAATACAAATACAGTGTCAATTTTGATGCTTCGAGTGTTTATCTGCTGCTTTGTATGGTTTTGAAATGAGTACTAATGAAAAATCATGTCCTGAGTGTGCATGAGGGCTCACCATAAAATTAAAGTGACCCTACTTAGGAGTCGAAGAATCTGGTCATCCTATTGAACACGAAAAACTTGGGTGTTGATTACAAACCTTATTTCAGGCATTTCTCCATAACTGGTTTTCTAAATCCCATGTACTTTGAACCAGTAAGAGCTAAATGCGTACTCTTTATTGACTCATTCCTGCACCCCCTATTGACTGGAAATGACGGGTGATACCAGTATGAGCTTCATCTCGGCTCTGCGTTAGTCATGGAGCCACCAGACTGTGAATGAACAAGACCTCACTATGCTCCATTTAACCTGCGATGACTACCTGCTGTTTAACGAAGGAACCATCCTCAGCTGGAGCCTGTGAGGTGGTGTTAAGTATTAATAAATAAATGAAAAAAATACATCTGCAGCCTGTCTGAAGTGAATTAGCTGTATTTTGCTGCTGAATTAAAGCTCAGATCATCATCATGTCTGAGTAAAAGCTTTGCTATGCTCTCCCTCATACCTCCTCTCAGGATCAAAGCTGGTTGGCCCTCAGCGCTCATGTCAGGGTCACTGATCACTTTCATTTCATTGCCTGTGATCTGATGTGCTTTCTAAGACTTTTACTAATTCTGGTCCTCCTGACTGCTGTTACAGAACTGCACACAATTCTACAAATTATTCGTCTTTAATAATCTAATTTCTAACAGCAGCCAGATCTTCTCAGTCAACATTTATAAGCACATATATTTTCATGAACAGTCTGACATGTTACAGTAAAACAAGTTCAGTACGGCATGCACTCCAGACTCTTAACTTATATTATAAACATAAAACAACACTTAAATCAGCCAGTTATGAGCTAACATGAGCTCTATATGTCTACCTATGATTGTACAGTAAATCCTTTAATTATGTAGATCACAGTTAGTCTGGCACTTTGATGCACTCAAACGTATCCCGAGTAATGATGGGCGATACCTCACTTCTTCAAAATCGATACAATACTGATTTTGCTGTAATATTTTCAATACCAATTCTAAAACAGATACTGATATCTCCCTCAGAGAATATGTAATGTAATTGATGTCTTTTATTGATCAAAAGCAAATAAAGGAAACATAGAGTCTAGAATTTAGCCAAAACATGTCAAACTCAAGGCTCGTGAGACTGATTAGGCCCAGGATATGGTGTGTAAGATACTTTCATATGTCTATTATAAGTGTCTTTCTGTTAAGCGGGGTACACACATAAAGATTATCAGGCTGTTTTTGTCCCCACTTTCCCCCTCCTCGACCAAGGACGGCAAACACCAGATAATCTTACGTTTTATAAGATTACCCTTCAAGATTATCCTGTGGTATGAAGTGTGTTAAGAGTGAATTTGCCCAGATAATCACCTCCAAAATGGGTCGGTGCCAAATCTTCATGTGTGTGGGGAGTCATGACTCTGTGAATTGTGACGTGGAACGGGATGTAGCCAATCAAGAAGAGAGCTGACTGAGGAACAAGGAAGCAGGCGTAAATAAATACAAGCACGGCCGACCTGAAACATAAAGTTCGGTTGACCTCAGAAATTGAGGACCAGCTCGCATGTTCGTCCTGTCTACAGGATTTTTTCCACAGTGTTTTCTTTTATTATTCTGGGATTTTTCCGTCAAAAACAGTCCCAAGACCACCATCATTCCCTCTTCTCATGTGTCCTCTTCCATGTTGTGTGTTGTGTGTTCTGATTGGTGCTATTTTTCTTCTTCTTCGTTTTTGTTAAGTCACGTTTGATCAGATGACATTTCTGGCTTGGAGGACTGGATTCTAGGTCGATGGTTATGTGTGTGGTGTGCTGTGTTGAGATTATCGGAGCACACCACACACAGTATGATCAAAACTGTTCAATGCCTGAATTTTCACCTTCATGTGTGTGGTCTCTAACAGATAAAAAATCTCTTCAGATTTAGAAAATCCTTATGTGTGGACCCAGCTTTAGAAAGCAGGGCAGCACGGTGGTGCAGCAGGTCATGCACATCAATCAATCAATCAATCAAACTTTATTTGTATAGCACTTTTCATACAAAATTTTGTAGCACAAAGATCTTCACATAGAAATGAAGAAACAAAATACATTAAAATAAATAAAAAGTAGAAAATTTAATACAATGAAAAATACAACCTGACCCCGCCCCACCCCCCACCCTCACAATCCACATACAGCACACACACTCACTTACACACACACATACAAAGACATGAGGAAGAGATCCTAACAGAAAACACAATAAGAAGAGTGAGGAAATGCCATCTTTAATAAAAAATGAGGAAACACTGGAGCTAAGACTAAAATAACAATAAAAATCCTGATAAGAAATGAGATTAAAATAAATAAATAAGCATACTATAGGAAAATAAATAGGTAAATAAAATACAATTTTAAATAATAATATGGTAAAATTAGATAAAATGTACTGAAGTAAGATAGTGGAAAGAATACCGATGAACAGTGAATAAAATTCTGAACAATAAATCTGAGCTGAAATTGAGAAATAAAACCTATTAAGAGGGTTAAAATGAGTACAGAAATAAGATTAAATAATAATGTTCTAACACCAAGAAGGTTGGTAGTTCAATCCCCATGTAGGTCAAGGCCTTTCTGTGTTGAGTTTGCATGTTCTCCCTGTGCATGCGTGGGTTCCTTCAGGGCACTCCGGCTTCTTTCCACAGACTAAAAACATTCTCATTAGGTTGATTGTGACTGTATGCCCTTAGGTATGAGAGTGTGAGAGTGAATGGTTGTCTGTCTCTCCATGTGGCCCCTGGTTCAAGGTGTACCCCACCTCGCACACAATGTCAGCTGGGATAAGCTCCAGTCCCCCGGGACCCCGAGAGGGATAAGTGGAATCAATAATGGATGGATGGATGGACAAAGCAAAACTCACTAAACCCAAATCCCCCCCATGACATCAGCAGGCTTGGTCCAACCCAGTGAGCTGGTTTCAGCATATAAGTCCTGTCAGCCCCTGGTCACACCTTTTACCTCCAACCAGGACGTTCGCCTCCACCAACACCCAGGTCACTCAAACAAATGAGAACAGAGTTAATAACAGAAAACTGAGCTAAAAAAAAATCAATGAATAAACTGTGTATTCTAATTTAAACAGTGTAAGACATATGGCAACTAATAAACTAATACTGAATTAAAATAATCTCTTTGGGGCCTCAGTCCACCCTGATTGGTTGACTGGTCTACTCTGTGGTCAATCCTGCAAGGCTCAGTGCCATTTTGTTTAATGGCTCTTTCTTCTATGTTCTACTCTCAGCACTTGGCATGCAAGCCAGAGCCAGAGGGGTTGAACTACTGATAAGACAGTGTCAGGATGTGACAGTGGTAGGTGTAGTTGGTAGGGCCGGTGAGTCAGTGGCATCATGCAGGGGCTGAAGATGTCTAAAGAGACGGAGAAGAATAAGCAGAGTAGCAGCACTTTATTATACAAGACTTATAAAACACTTAAAGGTATTTAATACTGGAATAAACAAGACAGCTTAGACCAAGTAAAGAGAAAACTGATATTAACTTTAGTGGAATAAAAAGTCTCCCACAAAATGATTTTTAAGTTACATTCAGACACTCAAAAACTACACATTAGCAAGGACCTTAAAGACATTTATTTTGTTTCTGTCCACCACTGGACACTCATACACTGAGCATGTGCTATTGGAGAGATGTCAGAGTGATGGTGTGCTGCTCTCAGATAATTCTTACAGCAGCTAAGACTGTAGTGCCTTGCTCAAGAGCAACTTGGCAGTACTGAGGAAGTAGAACAGCACCAGATTTTATAGCAGCACTGGGAAACTTTATCATGTGTGTTTAGTGATAACACTTTGAAGCTGAGAGATAATCAGAGATCACACCCTAACATGTGTGGGATGTGTTTGGGCCTCAGCAGAGAGGTGGAGACCCTGAGCTGACCACGGTCACTGCTGGACTCAACAGACAGCTTTGCAAATTAAACGCCTTTTAAATGAAACAGCTGATTATAGAGAAGAAAATATAAATATGTGAATATATATTTTAACATTTGTCCAAATGATCCTTTAATTGTGATATTAATTTCCGTTAATATCTTGTTCTTCCATATCTTTTATATATATCTACATCTGTGAAACATCTTTTGGTGACATTTTCCATGAAGCCCCCCATTATAATGCATTATAAGTGTATTATAAGCATGTTTATGATACATCATTATGGTTACAAAGCTCTTATTATGCTGTATAGTCATAGTCGTAAGCAATTATGATCCATTATCATGCTTCATAATAGCAATAATAAGTTGCTATGATGCAAGTGTTTTAATGAGTTAAAACCAAATTAATAATGTGTTGTATTGTACGTATAACTATTAGAAATAATAAACATTAATTATGCTTTATAACAAAGATATCTGGCACACTTTATAATTATTATATAACAATGAGGTGTTAATGCTTCATATTAGCTGATTTCTGACTATATATATAAAGATCTTTATTCTCGAAGTAGATCGTAATCAATTTATAACACATTACACAAGTGTTACAATGTGTTTTATGTGATAATGAGTCACTGCAAGTAGTCAAGAGACACTCTTGTTAAGTTATTAAAACCTTTTGTTCTGTTGATACAGATGTAGTGCATTACACTGGTTGTAAGTCTCTATAAGCAATCATAGTATGCATTAAGTAAAGTAATAAGTAATAAAATACATACATTTATTTAATTTTTTTAACATTTTATTTTAATGTTTTTTTTTTTTTTTTCACTTTGATTTTTTTTAAGGTTAATTTGTATGTACAACATTAATTAATGGTTGATTTCCATGGCATTTTCAGAGTCCAGATCTGACCTTATCAAATAGCTATTGATACCGATGGATTACCTGCATCCCCTGTGAGGTGTTACACAGAGACAAGCTGATTGGACAGTGTTGTTCGCTCCTGCAATTACAGGTTTTGACTTTGTGTAACAGGTAACGTCCTAATGTGCACTGTATGGAGCAGACAATGTGCACGTGTTCCCGTTTTAAAATCCTCTTGGACTTAACATCAGTCAGACTGAGGTCTATTTATATGGCGACCTGTGAGAGATTTCCCCTCCCTAGTTTCCATTAGAGAGTTTATCTGAGGGGCTGTATTAATAGGCGGAGGTAGAAAAGTACACACACTTTCCGGGTGGGAATGTAGGAGGGTGTTAAATGTTCCTTGTTGAGCAGTGGAATAAGTGATAGTAGCTGATAAGATAACAGACTTCTCACATCAACAAGGAAAAAGTTCATTTCTAAAAATAATTCTATGTTCAAATACTGTTTCACAGACAAAGATATGACAGTAGATACACTCTTCTGGTCTGAAGATTTCACTGCATGTTGACTTGCCTTTCCTCTGAGGATTTGGTGTTGATACCTTTTCTGTGATTTCACCAGCAGAGGGCGATGTTTACTTACTGTTTCTCAAATGGAACTGAACCCTCGGCACCAGCAGCCTGCATTGATTAAACTGCACTCGTGTCATTGATGTGTAAAAACTGACCCTGTCATTCCTCTGTTTGATTTACACTCAAACAAAGCTGATGGCGATGGTTTGATCCTCATTTATTGATTGGTTTGTAGATCAGATGTCATGTGGCAGCTGAAACTGTATGGTCTGTGTAAATCCAGACTGGAGTTGCAACAGCAGACTGAAACACTCCTGCAAACCTCATGTACTAAGATAAACAAAATGAAATGTACCCTGAGATAAATGCTGCGCTGTCGCATACAAACATATGTCCAGTTATATGTGGAAGAATATTACACTTTGTTAAATACTCATTGGGAATCCTACAATGGAGGATTAGGGCCATGTTAACAAAAAAAGATGTACATTAAAACAAAAAAAAACAAAAAGTAAAGTTCCGAGAATAAAGTCATAAATATTAAAATTAAGCTAACTTTATTCTGAAAGGATGTACCAAAAGAGCGTACATTTCCTCTTCCAAAAAGGAGACAATTTCCTCCAAGTCAGTGTGGTTCGGTCTTTTCTTGCTGTATCTTTTCGGGGTCCTAATACTAATGATAATGTGATGCTGATGTGCCAAAAGAAGAAGTATTTCCTTATTTGTGAAACCCATACTAAAAATAACTTCACTAGATGCTCAACATTCCTCTTTTTTGTACAGGCGGCTGCTGCTCTTCTGATAGCCTCTACAGACTAATATAACGAGTTTATTCTAATAAATGTATGACTTTTTTCTCGTAACTTTATGACTTTATTCTCGTAACTTTTCGACTTCATTCTCGAAACTTTATGACTTTATTCTCGAAACTTTATGACTTTATTTTCGGAACTTTGTGACAATGTCCTCCTAACTGTATGACTTTATTCTCGTAACTTTTCGACTTTATTCTTGTAACTTTTTGACTTTATTCTCGTAACTTTTCAACTTTATTCTTGTAACTTTTTGACTTTATTCTCATAACTTTTCGACTTTATTCTTGTAACTTTTTGACTTTATTCTCATAACTTTTCGACTTAATTCTTGTAACTTCACTTTTTTTTCTTTTTTTTTTACGTGGCCCTAATCCTCTGTCTTAGAATCCAAAATTATTTTCTGCATCTCTTTGTATGTCTTGTGAACTGAATTTTAACACCGTTAACTATGGAAGAGTATATGTGAACAAATTCTCTACGCTATGCTTCTGCTCCTTTTTTCTGACATCGCTGCCAATTTAGACCACACCTGCAGTGGACAATGACAAACAATTGTAAGCGAAACATGTCTTTTTCTCAAGCATTGTTAATGCCTTAAGAGTGAACGGAAAAACAAAGACACATATTTATTCTATTACAGTTGAAACATTTGATTTAAAAAAATTCAAATTTTAAGAAGAAGTGTAAAAAAGATATGTTTTATTCAAACTATTACACACTTTAAATTAAATACAGTTTAAATAGGCCATCAACCAACTTGTTTGGAGGCAAAAATGCCAGAAAAGACATCAAGTAAAATCAGTAAAAGAATGTTTAAACTGGTTGTCAATGGAACACTTGGACAAAATTTAAGTAAAAAATATATTGATATTTCAGCATGAATGCCATAATTTAACAAGATATAAATTGTACGTTTATGAATAAAGTCAAAAAAGAATGTGAGGGATGTAATTTCAGGAGATGGAAATTGCCAATTTTGGCAATCATGGTTATATATGTGATTACAAAATCATAAGAGCAGGTAACCCATGGCAGTAAAATGAGGAAGAACAAATGACTGTGGGTTTAAAGCCTCATTTAGGATCTTAGTTTGTCGCTGTTGTGCCAAAACTTTGTATCTCCGTTTGTCACCTTCTATTTCACTTTGTATGAATTTTGAACTGACTAAACAAATCAGACGAAGAGAAATAGCAATTGTTGAGATTCAAGGTTGTTGCTTGTCAGTTTTGAGTATTTTTTCCAGTATCCATCTGACATTAGACACTCGGTACAAATACAGTTTCACCTGTAATATAACATTTTCTATTCTTATCTTTATTTTCTCCAAATTATAACTTAATCCTTTAATGCCTGAAAACACAAATTATAGCCAGAAAATTCTACTTTTTTGGAGCTGAAATGTTTATTTCACTTTCTACACTTTCCTAAAAAAAAACAAAATTTCTATTAAATTTAACATATATCTTTTTTTATATCATTTGATACATTAGGTGTTTTTGGCAACTGATAATCCATTTTAGGACATTTTTATCATTTATCTGATTGTATTCAGATTTTTTTTTAGTAATTTGTTGATCATATTGATTAGATAGAGATATCATAAAAGTATGTATCAAATATGATACAAAAGGCGTTAAAGGGTTAAACATTAGAGATTGTCAGCACTGAAACCAAGTTAAGGCAAAATATCTTCTCCTCTAAAAAAAAAAAACTCTAGTTTTCACATACTGAATACCACTGATCCACCTCTATTCTCACTCTGTCTTCAGCTGGGGACACACTACACAACTTTCACAGGTTTTATAGATTTTGAAAAGGAGTTCACACCAACAGACAGTGTTTGAGGACTGAAAGACTGGGGATCACACTCTTAAAGGGATAGTTCACGTTTTTTGAAGTGGGGTTATGCGAGGTACATGGCATGAGCCTGAACATGTACCAGAGCGTCACAGCTCAGTTCTCTCTCTGTTTAGAAATCTTGGGACAGACGCTAATGCTATACATTGATGGGCATGATGCCAAATATTTTGCCTAATTAAAATAATTGTGGGAGAAAACAAGCCACAAAAACAGTGGGGTCACCACAAGCTACAAACAGTTTGTTTATATTCGCTTAATTTCCCGCCAAGCCACTTTGATTAGGCACTATTTTGAGATACCACAGCCTACATGTGAACTGCCCCTGAGAGTACAGCGGGTTTTAAGAAACCTAGTAGGTTTTATGAATTTTAGTGATTGTGAATATTCCCTCAAATCATCAGAAATGAACCTGATTTAAGGCAAAATATGGGCTCTTTAATGGCTTTGTAACATAAAACCAGTGGGCTTGAACTACTGATCTTTTGCACTGAAGTACTACGTCTCAAGAAGGAGACATGCAAAACACACTAAGGGGCATAGAAAAATGAAAAAAAAAAAATCATTATATGAAGTTTTAAATTATCAAAACTTATTTTTCTTTCATGCGGCCTTTACACTTAATCATACCTAACAAATCTCTGCATTCAATTTCATTTTGATACTCGGACTTTGAGGATAATCTGCCAGATTTGTGCCTCCATTGTTAAAAATGTCCCTCATTTCCAATTACAGAAAATGTGCTCAGATTTTATTGAAACTGTAAATTAGACCCTCTTGCTGTATGAACTAAACATTTGTTACTATAATGTGTAATGAAGTGTTAAGATGAAATACTTTGGTGCATAAAAACATTAGGCATGTAAGAAAATAGGATTGCTTTGCAGAAAAAATGCATTAAAAAAAAATGAAAAAGAGCTATTCAGCAATATTTACAAAGATTCCTGAACAATGCTTGATTGTGGGGAGTTATTGTAAAAACATGTCTGCACATACAAAAGAAAGAAAAAATAGCACCATTTGAAATTTCCAGTCCATCTCTGTGTTTTTCTCTTTGGTGTTACATGGCACTGGACGTGATAAAGACATAAATCTTCGTAAGGAACGAGGTGAGTGAGCCCTGCCTCAGCAGCTTCATCTCCACGTCGATCAGGAAGTCTTTGGGTTTGCGGACTTGTCTCTGCAGGTAGACAGCACCTGTGATACTGTTCAGCTTCCTGGTGCTGAAGTAGCCCTCCTCGTTGCCCTTTAAAATGCTGATGCTGATGTGATCCCCGGAGTAAGCAGGGGATGGTCCAATCCTGAAGATCTGGGCGGGGATGACGATGTTCGTCTGGAAGCTGAGCTGGTAGTAGGTGATGCGGACCGGGGAGTTCTGACAGTCCAGGGAGTTGGCCGGACAGCTGATTCGCTCACAGCGTCTGAGGAAGAGTGGAGAGAAAGAAAGAGAGAAGAAGAGAGTTAATCAAACAGACAGCATTTATAATGTGCACAGATAGTCTACACATTACTGTAATGGTTTGTGAGCCTCTTTCACTGCCATTAAAAACTGGTACCTAAATCAGGGGCATCGTTGATTAGGGAGAGCACGGAATTACAACAAGGTGCCCTGGCTTTGGGGCGTTGGTGGCGCAGTCTGTTAGAGCGCTTGGCAAGTAATCGAAACATTGCAGTTTCGAGCCCAGCCCTAAGTTGCTCCCACTGCTGCGTCACAGGCGTGTAAATGGGTATGAAAGAGTTAGTTGATACTGATGGACAACTGACATAGAAACTCCAACCATCAGTGACTTAATGTGAGAGCAAATATGGGTGTAAATGGGTGGTTGTGACCTGTGGAGTGAAGCTGCTTTGAGTAGTATAAGCACAAATCCATTTAACATTTACCATGGCTTTACTTGTGCTTCACCTTTAAGTGTATAAACAGGTCAAAATGATGCCACTTCTCGGACCACAGCTTCAGCATTATGTGCAATGCAAGCCAAACAACTGCTTTACTGCAGCTACAGCAACTCCAAGGACATTACTCAACAAGTCAATATTTGCACGTGTAGGATTTCAAGAGAATCAAGAGTCTTTTCTGGAGATGCTTTAGTGTTTAGTTTAAAGAAATACCATGATAGTGCTTGACACGATCAAGGAGAAAACAATGGTGGTGAATGACTGGCAGTCTTACATCACATTGTTGCTAGCGTTGTTAGCATGTGTTGTTGTCATGGCACCAAAGTGGAGAAAATTAGCCTGCTAACAGTGTATAAACATGACGTCACGGTCAGCGCAAGTGAGTGGAACGTCGCTCACTGAGTGACAACTAGCAAAGACTGACAACGGGGGGGAGTAAACAGTCAAATGATTTCAACTGAAGTTGAAAATTTGGAGCCGTAACATCAGGTTTATAATGAAGAGGAGGCTGTAATGCAACAGCAACTGGTGTAACCAAGAGTACATGCAATTAGGTGATGATGAATACGAACCCCACTTCTGTCTCTGTCCTCTTGTTTTTTGTTTTTTGGGTAGTTTTTTTTTTTTTTTTTTTCAGAAAATCAAACATCAGTATCTTAAATTATGTGGCACTGAGGACATTAGATCATGTTCTCATGCTTGTATCATAAAACTCAGAGAAGTCTGATTACAATGACTGGTTCTAAAACAACTTTAAAAAAGTTAAGTCTGCAGATTTAGCACAAATTGGTTAAATAACAACATCAATATGACTTCCATTTGGCCATTTGTTGATGCTGTTTCTCATGAAATTAAAGTATCTGATCTGTTACTGGGTCAAATTAAAAATAAACCTGAGGAAACAATGGTTAAAAAGATGTTAAAAATGTGTGCCCAGAGAAAGCCTGGATACATCAGTCTCGCTTGGATAAACACAAAACCACCCAGATACAGAGTTAGCCTCTACGGGGCTTCATCCTATAACTCAAGCTTATTAATGCTGCATTTAAGTCAAAACTATATGCCTTCAAAGTTTTTACTTAGTGATCCTTAAACATGAATCAATCTAGAATCTACATGCTTCATGATGAACATTATCAAACATTATAGGCCTGCTAAAGATGACTAAGAACAGAACTTTTCAGCGTTTCATTGTTCCTTACCACCAATATTATTTACTCCAACACTGGTCTCTGCCAATCACTGAGTGGAACAGCCAGTCTGCTGCAAGAGTTGTGACATAAATGCATAACCTCTTTAATTAAAACAATGAGTTAAGGTACCCTCTCATTGTTTTGTGGAGTAAGACAACGTCAGAAAGTAGAAGGTGCTTTTCAAGCAAGATCAAAGGCCACCATCACTGCAAACAACTGAATGTCAATAAAGTGGCTGTAACTACAAATCTCTCAGAGGAATCATAAAAGTATGATACTGTTAGCTTCTGTTGTCTCAAAGTAGCATAAAGCTTTGTGAATTTCAACTTATTTCTTGTAAGCAGTGTGGTTTCCAGGGTACTTAGTTTGAAGGCTCAATAAGAAGTTCTGTGCTTTTGAACTTTTACGCAAAAAGAAAATACCCAGAGACCTGCCGTTGGCTGGATATCTTCTCTTTTCTGATCATGCAATATAAACTCTAGAGATGGTTGTGTGTGAATGTCTCAGTAGATGAACAGTTTCAAATTATTCAGACCACTTCGTCTTGCACCAACAACCATGACACATTCAGTCGCTTAAATCACCTTTGGTCTACATTCTGATGCTTTACTGGAACTTCAGTGGGTTGTTTTGTCCCTGTCTACATGCCTAAATGCATTGAGTTGCTGCCACACGACTGGCTGGTTTGTTATTTGCATTATCCAGCAGTTTAACGTGTGTACTAATAAAGTGGCCAGTGAGTGTATAGCCCTTTCTTCCACGCTGGTCCTTTTTATATGGAAGCACAGCTACACTCCATCAATGTGGCTAATGTTTAAGCTAAGGTATGTTCCTTTATACAATCCCACTTCCAAAATCCTTAGCTATCCCTCAATCTTTAGACACTTTCACACCTAAAACCTAAAACCCTAGTGAGGCGGACCATAGCTTGTCAAATGTTGTGTAATCTTGCCTCCGGCCACCAGTTGGGGCTGTAGCTGCGGTCTTTGTTCCTGCCATCCGGCTCATGATGCATCAATGAGGCATAAATACAGGCTTCAAGTAATAACACTCTTCAGCAGTTTGGACGTATTCTGTGCCATCAGATAAAGATAAAGCTGAATTGATCTTGGATCATTGGATCTTGCAAATTGACTAGCCTGATGCATGAACATAAACCTCACGGTTTCATACAACAGGACAGGATGCTGGCAGTGCTAGCAATGCTAACGTTAGCTGCACTCTGCTTTATATTGTTAGTGAATGCAACATTAGCTTTCTGTTGTGATATTTGGCCAAATCCAAGCCACAATTTCCCCCCTGTTGGTTTGCTTGCCTTGTTTCGTCCTTGTTTGCTTCTGATTGCTTTCACACTCACCGCAAACCAAACTCTGGTCTGCTTGGAAATGAACTGACCCCTGCTTTATGGCGGATCAAAGTTTGGATCTTTGGCCCGCACCAGAGTTTCTGTGAACTTTCACACTAGACCAAATGAACCAAACTTAAAAAAAACAAACAAAAAAAAAAACAGTGAACAAGAGTTTGTCTGTACAGGACCAAACACATTAGGTGTGGCAGCACTCTTAGTCCCTGAGGACTGAGGTAGGATAAGGAAAGAGGATGTAGTGTGACCCTCTTTTGTGGCTGTTGTTATACTGCTAAAATGAAACACCAGATACATCACAACACATTTTCTTTTATTCATTTCAGCTGCTGTGATGACTGGTGTAGATTTATTGTAAGTCCAACATTTACCCTGGAGTTCCTTCACTAAATTAATTTAGCCCTGCAGAGCCCCCAAGGGCCATAGCACCGACTTTGGGATTCACAGCAATAACCAGACTTGGCAACTGCATGCAGGACCATCCCGGTCTGTTTAATCATTCAGATGCTTTCTTACAGGTTATCCATCAAAACATCAGATTGATTGAGTAAAGTTTGATTTAATGCCCCAGAAACTTTGCAAAGCTCTTGCCAAAACCCGAGTGTTTTGGTCCCAGCTCTCTGACTCACAGGGTGGCACTCAAGGCTGACCAGCGAGGACATTTTAATCTCAGCCTCTGTCTGCTGCTGCCAAGTCTTGTCTTGAATGAAAGATGTCTTTCCATGCCAAGCCAGGCCTTGTCACACTTAAGTTAACAAGGTGTCTCTTGATAACACTGATAGGAAATCTTCTCTGGGCTGAACGCAGGGTGTGTGTGTGTTGTTTCAGTCCACTGGAGCGCAGAGAGAGGAGAGCCGCAGAGACAGACCCGGAGAGCAGCGGTTGATCGAAGCCATTTGACTTCATCCTCAGGCTCTATAGGATATGTGTTCAATTACCAGGCTGCAACTACAGCCAGATCATGGCTAACAAGGTCCCTAACAAGGCCCCTATGTGCAGAACACTTCACTGCATGGACATGGATGTGCAGTTTGGGTCATCAAAGAGCATGAGCTGAGAGGAACTGAGGGGAAACCTTCTGGACAATCTCACTGCTGCAGATCAATATTCTTACCCAACTAAAACAGAACGAGAGAAGGGACTGACCAGAGACTATAGAAGATTTGACATTTTTTCTGTAAACTTCTTCATTTAGATTTAGGACTCTCCTCTAAAAAAATCAACAGGGTCAGCCATATTTTAGTTTATGACCCATTCATCAAGTCAGAACTTTTCTCTGTAAGAGTCATTGACTTTTCTTAACAGCCTGCATCAAATAAACAATGAGCACAACTATAGATGGCTTAACAAGTATATAAACTCCTCTAAATAAGTTTGGAAATGTTAACTCAGTTGATTTTTTCTCCCCTTTAATAATACCCATTGTTATTGTATTTTATATCATTGGAAAGCCTGATTAGTCACCTTTACAACTCGTAAGGATTGTGCATTCCCGGGATGAGCAACACATCTAAACGTGAGTGTAGTGCTCACAAAATTAGCCAAAGTCCCCTACAACTCAAAGTTGGTGTTGTAGCATTTGCCACTGTGTATTTGTATACATGTATGTGGTCATGTACTGCAGAAGCTTTGAGGCCCTTATCTTAGCTTCTGAGGATAAATAAATCCTTGTAGGCATGAGCACAGCAAGATAAATTTTTCTCAGTACAGATCTTATCACCGGGGATCTCACTACAGCCATGATGGTGAGGAAGTTGTAGTGCGTTCCAGTCACAGATCAGTCAAGACTCAGTCAGGGAAAGTGTGAAAAATTTACGTGGCTTGCTTGTGCAGAGTGTCTCAAGGGCAAAAATAAACAAGCCTTGTCTGTCTTGGCAGCTCGATCATCGTGGTCACCATGACGGGGTGCCACTTTACAACAATGAAAACACACAATCTGTCTTTAAAACCTTTAGGAAATACTCGGGGCAGTACAAGTCTTAGTCATTTTTCTTAATAACTGAAAAAAGAATTAGTTTCAGATTTTCAAAAAAATGACATATTATATTTTTAGAAGTATGCTCTTAAATTTCAAAGCTCTGGACATACCAGCACTTTGACAGGGAAGAAACTTCCGAAGTCCCATTCACAGATATAATTGTGAAAATAAAACAGCATCAGTAACAAAAACCTTCAGGAAAACCATGACTTACGTGTCTGAGACTTTCTTGTAGTTATGAGGACAGTTGAAGGAGAGACATCTGAAGCCTCCCTGAAGGTTGAAGCAGGTCTGTGTGATGGAGCAGTTATGGGTGCCTGTTGTGCACTCATCAACATCTGCAAAATAATTGAACAACAAAACAGAATTGCAAAAGTAGAAGTCAGGTTAAGTCTTATGAACAAACAAACAAACAAAAACATTTTTAGTTATGAAAAAATCTGATGAAAAACCTTACTGAATGAATATCACTTGAAGTAACTAATACATATTCCGAAATATATTTGCACCTCAATTTTAAATTCATGACTGTTTCAAACTGTTTTACCAAAACAAAAGGAGTAGAAATAGTAAAGTATATCATATATCTTAATTAAGATGTAAAATTATAGTTATTTACTTGTTTTTCTGAACAGAAAAAAATAGTTTTGTTGGCTGATTGTTATGCTTGATTAATTTCAGACCTCTCCATGAGCCCCATGAGCAGCTCAAATTCGGGAATAAAAAGATTATTACTGTCAGATTATTACTGTCTGTCACTGTCTCTCTCTCTCTATCTCTCTACATATATATATATATATATATATATATATATATACATATGTGTACATTTATATGTGTATATATGTATATATACATATATATATATATATATATACACACACACACACACATAACTATCTATCTATATATATATATATATATATATATATATATATATATATATATATATATATATATCTTTATATATATATACATATATGTATATATATATATATATATATATATATATATATATATATATATATATATATATATATATATATATATATATATATATATATATATATATATATATATATATATATATATATATATATAGATAGATAGATATATAGATATATATATATATATATATATATATATGAACATGTTTGTAGAACAAACTCTTCAGTAACTTCTCACCTCTGCAGGTGTGTCCATTTGCAGACATGGCGTATCCGTGTGGAGGACATGCACACTTGTAGCTGCCGGCTACATTTACACACTGGAAGGCACAAAGATTCCCAATGCTCTGAGAGCACTCATCAATGTCTGGAGGAAAACGAATACATCTCATTAGTCTAATGAAGAAAACCTGACTGGAGGTTTAGGACAGACCCAGACTGCAGCAGACCCTCCAGTCTTTATTGAGACACTCTTTGTTGAACACAATAAAACATAATGAAATATTGATCAGGTTAATATTAGTACTGAAAACCCTAGGGTTATGATGCATCAGTAACACAGGACTATGGAAACTTCCCTGTCCATAACTCTGGTATTTGAGGAGACATCTTATTAATTTATAAAGTAACTTTATTTGTTGTAAAAACTGTAGGGACGCACCGCCTCCTTGGTTGTCTTCATGGGTGCACACACTAGGGGGCGCCAAAGTCTGACACTTTGAATTTTCAAATCAGAGGTTTTGTCAACTCTCATTCTTTCATTTCTGTGACACTTGATAAAAACTACTCTATCAAGTATTTATAAAGCATTATTAAATATCTAACTCATCATCCATGAGGCATTTTTAACTATTTGATGCCGTTTCAGTTTAAGCTCAGTTATAAATGTTTAATTGATGCATAAGGACAGGGTTAGGAAAGGATCATCTGTGTAAATAATTCCAAAATTTACTAAAGATGATTAAACAAACTGTTTACAACCCCTTAGTGCAGTTTCACACAGGATATGTGTAGTGGACGTGCGTGCCAGTCCTGGAGACGCTACAGCATTCAAACCAACACAACAAGTTTTCAGTAAACTTTAAGTGTTATTTGTCGTTTGTCAGCCATTGATGCCACATGATTAACTGTGCAACAGCAATGATGTCATAGGCGGCCATAGAAAACATCTTTTTCACCAGTAAGTTCACCAGATAGACGTTTACGTTCTCTATAGAGAACAGAGAGAAGAGAATGAGTGTGATTTCAGATACAACCACAATATCACAGTCCAGCTCAAGCGCAGTCTAAAATACAACCTCCATAAAACCACACAGTCAATAAAACCCTGTTTGACGATGTCAATTAAAATGTTTATCACCATTGTTACTTCATCAGGTAGAGTTTGTGGCTGAGATTTTTTATTCAAATATATTTTACTACAGCACCTCTGACAGATTATTGCTCTATCATTTGCTGCTGTTAAATTTTAAATCATCTTCAGAGTCTTTCTTCGTGGCGCAGGTCCAGAGCAATGCCTTGAACACACATTTGTTTCAATCACAGTCTCCTCCCTGGCTGTGAACATCAACTTAATGTATATCAAGCTGTATAAGAGCTAAATATTGGATCAGAAATGTCATTTTACACTTACTCCATCCATAAAGCACTTATTTTCTCAGTTTAACATACCTTCACAGGTGTGTCCATCCTCTTTCAGGTAGTATCCCTGGCGACAGTAGCACTGATATGAGCCGTAGATGTTGGCACACTCCTGACTGCAGGGGTTTTTGTCACATTCATTGATATCTAAACACCAAAGAAGAAGAGACAGGATAATTTTTGTTTCTCTCTCACAACTTCATGAAGACTCTTTTCTAATGCTAAACAAGAAATAAAACACTAACTGTTTGCTCTCTGACTGGTACTCTGTCTCAATGCCAGTTTTGACCTTCACTTTATCACTTCATCGTGGTTTTAAACTCTTAAGATGACCACAAAGAAAATGCAACTCATCTACAATCACAAAGAAAACTTGCTTCAAGGGAAGTTTTACATTTTTACTTTACGGCATGTAATACTGTAGTAGTGTACTGTTGAAGGGATAGTTCAGTATTCTTGAAGTTGTTTTGCATTAATGACTTCACTGACTTGGCAATAGTCAGTGAAGTGGCTGATAGGTCTTCCAGCTGTGCTGCCCCTTTAAGAATGACCTGAGACCACCAATAACTGGTGCACTGCTGTTAAGTTTTACACTTATTCCAGGTATTAGCGTGAGCTTTAAAGGAGCCATGAAACTATGTATTATTCCTCAATGAAGCAAGAGTGAATAACCCATCTTCACTGCAAAAACTCAGATCTAGGCAAGTGTGTTTACTATTTTCAAGTCAAAAATATCCAAAACACTTCTTCTAATTCACATTCCCTTGACCAGTCAAGAAAAATATCTTATTTTAAGGAATAAAAGGCAAAAATAAGGCACTAAATTGCTTGTTATGAAGAGAAAATATTTGCCAATGAAACAAGGAGAGTTTAACTCAGTGAGTGTTTGTTTGTGCCACTGTATGTGGTTGTGTGGGTTGCTCTGCTGAGACGGAAGTATCCCGTTACAAAATTAAGTTTATTTAAGCAACATTGAGTCACAGAAGCAAGTGTTAAAAGTAAACTCAGCATGAAACTATGTGAAAATTAATCAAACCGTATCTGAATTAGACCTACTGGCAGTACTGGTTCCTGGGTCGCTCGGTCTTGTTATGAGACTTATTTAAATTTATAAAATTATTAAAGATTAAAAACAAAATGCCATCAAATAAACTTAACCAGCTCATCAGACCATGAAATAATCCATTAAAAATATAAGAAACAAATTATAGTTGTAATGATTCAGCAATTCTAAAATTACAAAAGTCTTTTAATGTGATATTTAGTTTTCTTCACAAAGAAAAACCTGCAATGAGTGTCAGAAGAAAATTAATTAGAAAGGAACTAAAATATCTCATCATATTCAAAAATAAATGAAAATGTTTCAGGCAGACGAGAACATAAACCTCTTTCTTTAGACAAAGTGTTGCATCTCCTGATTTAGAGAAGCAACAGACTGAATATAATGTGACTGGGGAGGATAAAAAAAATTACATTTACTGAGGTTACTGTAATTAAGAAGCTTTTTGTGTACCTGTACTTTTCTAATTTTTTTAATCAGTTGTTTTCCTTCTGATTGGGTGTGTGCTGTGCAGAGTAAAAAGATCAAATGAAAAGTTAACTTCCCGTCATCTAGTGCTGTCACGAAAGCGAAAGTTAAACTTCAGTGCTAATACCAAATTCAGAATCAGGATGGTGAAATAACCCTTGAAACTGAAATGAGACTGGTTTGATACTCTTAATTCCTCAGAAAAGATTGTCTTTGAGAGTTGGTCATGCTTTGGGACGGACAATTTATCAACACAGAGTGGAAAAAGATGAAATTCTTCTTTTTTTTAATTGCAAGACAAATGACAAGATACATGGGACGATGATGGATACAGAAAAAAGAAAATAACAATCAAGATATCCGAAAAAAAAAACCCTGTTAAACAATCAAAATAAATTAACAAAAGGGAAAAACAAACAAAAACTAGATCTCTCATATGAGATAACAGTAAAATTATACAGGATTGGAATTTGAAATTGCAATTTATAATTCTTACGTCTCTCAAGAAGATGGTGTTATTTTTACTATATAAAAATGAGTCTATTAGATTTTGCTTAAAACGTAATAATGCATAAAAATTAGTGTTTATTATTGACATATCCCAGGCTGTAATAAAACATCTCAGAAAATACTTTGCATGTAGTATACTGAAAAAACATGTTTCATTGTTTTTTAAATCTAAAAAGATGGTGACATCATTACAAAGGTGAAAAAAACTGATCTTAAAGGATTCAAATATTTAAAAGATTATAGATTTCTGATATTTTTAATTAGCACTGATGTTAGTTTAAGAATTAAGGTCGCCTAAAAAAGTTGGAAATCATATGAGTGTATAGTAATTTTTTAAAGCTTGCATTTAAAAATTTAATGCTTCTTGGTATACTCTATTTGACACTGTACAGAAAACAATAACGCTTAAAAACAAAGTGTTGCTGCTAATCATTGACATATCCCAGGATGTAATAATCCAAAACAAAACAAAAATCTACTTTGCATGTTGTATATTGAAAATAAACATTTTTCTCTTTCTTTTTTTTTTTTTTTTTATACATCGTAAAAAAACTGTGCATTCCAAGGGTTAAAATCTTTAAAAATGCATTAAGAAAAGAAAAAAAAATAAGATGACACTTTTCATGTGTGCCATATGGGGAAATTTACTTCTTTCAACTTTGTTGTTGGGACATGCTTCACACACACGTTTGACTGAAATACTCATGCACATGCACAAGCAGATCCTATAATCAGGCTCTAATGGAGAGATGTCAGTGATGGCTTGCTGCTACTGAAAAAGCCCTACCAAGCAGTTTTGGCGTAGCTGCCTTGCCCAAGGGCACTTTGACAATTCCCAGGAAGACAGTTGGCAACTCTCCGGCTACCAAACCAACTTCCAAACATCGTTCAGTCAGCACAACCTCCTTTCCCAACTCATGTCCTGCCAGACTGTGTTACTGCTGCCTCTTATTAGTGTGTGGTATGAATATATTGGTCAGATAAAGGTAAAAAAATAGCTTTAATGAAAGCAGATTATAACATTAAAGTACAATTTTACATTATAATTTTTAATGCGTTTTATAATTTATGAGTGTGAACTGTGTCCAAGAGCTAAATGGGCCCTTTAATACAGAGCATGTCTTCAACACATAGCTAAAAAACCGGAGCCCCTCTTACTGAATGTGAAATACCTCCACATATAATTATGTTTAGGCGATTCTTCAAGAAATAAATCAAACTAACACAGACTGACTGAACAATGTGTTTATGTCAGAGAACTGTCAGTCTCACCTTCACAGTTCTTGCCATCGAATGCCAGGGAGAATCCGGCTGTGCATGAGCAATGGTACGAGCCCGGGGTGTTTTCACAGGTCTGGGCACACAGCCGGCCGGGGTAGCGCCAGCACTCATTTACATCTGTCAGTGCAGGGGAAAGAGCCATTAGACAGCAAGAAGGAACCTCCGGGCCTCTGGGGACTCAATGCCAGCTCTCATCAGGACACACAGCCAGTGATGTGGACAGTGACTTCTTCACAGTATGGGATGATTATTCTTATCAAGCTAATTTAGTAAATGGGATATACAAGCAGCAAACAGTGGAGATCAAAACGAGAGAGACAAGAGGACGTCGGCTCTTTCAGGGAGGGGGAAAGGCAACTGCCCACATGTACAGGTGAAGAACACGAGTGTACTCAAACATGTGCAAACCAACAACACAGCTAAATAACTAAAATTTGTTTGGTTGCAGGTATTTCTTGTATTTGAAGAGACCTTTAAAGAGGATCAATATTTTTTTGTCTTGCTTTTGAATAAAAGGCATCAGCTTTCTGATGTTTCAGGGGAGGAAGTTTGTTTTAAAGTACTTTCCGGCATTGCTTGTTCATAAATGAAAAAAATAAAAATGCAAAAAACAAACAGGCAAGGGTTCATTTCTAGCTCTACAATGTTTAGGATCATTTCCAGTTTTATGTTTCATAACGCAGTGTCTACAATGCCAACTTGCTCCACCTACGCAAGAGGAGATTTACATTTGAAAAGCAAATTTTCTTAAGACCAAAATTCCAATTTCATGAATGGAGTGGTGCAGTAATAAGCCCTAAAAACTAAACATTTCATTTCTAGTTCCCACGTCTCAAAGTCTATGGGATTTTAGGATATATTTTTGGATAAATACCCAGAATAAGATCCCTGATGATCACACACACATGAGATTTTAACAATTCATTTTGCAACACAAAATGCATCTGGTATTGCCGTGCTTTGAATTTTAAAGCTTTCAAAAGGATGGTTGTTAACAAACTGCTTACAAGGACTGCAAAAGTGGAAGTGAACCATACTGCAGTCATTTCAGATCGTTTTTAACAAATACACCATTGCCACAGCCGTGGGCACCAATGTTATTAGGTCAATCCATTAAGAGGAAATTCTAAAAAAAGAGGTTATGACATGTCGTTACAAGCTGAAAGCCTGGTTGCTGCTTTAAAGTTGAACTGCCATGTTGTAGTTTCATAATAGCTTTCTAAAAGCTTATTATTCTCAACAATTATGGTTAAGCCTGAGAAGTTGTGATGGTTATGCTTGTTTGTGCAGATAATCATGATGAAAAAAACATATCAGCAGTTAGAACTCAGTGAAAATATCCCACAGGCTTTCGTGAGCCAGAAACTGGAGTATTTATTGAGGAATTCCAGTTTTTGGAAATGTGGCGTTGCTATTTGCCTTAAGTGCCGCCTCAAGACTGCCTTTCTTTCTATGTGTAGACAGAGCTAAATTTCAGCAGAGATGGCATGTGCAGTACAACAGCGTCCATTAGAAAAGCATCAACAGCGCTCCAAAGACTCGTATGACTTGTCTTCATCCAGCTCAGTTTTTAAAAATACCAGCCTATGTGTTGACATAGCCTAAGTTTTGATGTTCAGGCACCTCTATCACTGCAAAAGAAAATATAAAAATTTTAATACTTCTATCAAATATTAATGCCAATTTATTATGTGTTATTAAGGCTCTAAAAATGTTGTTTCCTTGCTTACAATCATTAAGGTGTCAGGTTTCTGCAACCAGCCCCAAGTGGACACTTGGAGTACTACCGCTTTTGGCACTTCCTCATGGGCCTCCATTTATCGCCCCAGAGGTTGCCGCCTGGTTTTGTCCTTCTGTACACATTTAAACAGTGTTTTAGGTGTGGAAAACTTTAGTCAAGGTAAAGATTTTTGAAAATGCTGTTTTGGGCATCTCCATGTGGACGGGAAAAAGATGCTTTTTGGGCCTGAAACGTCATGATCTCCTCAGGGTGATGTCAGTCCATGTGACAGTCTCACTGTTGTTTATACCAGCTGCAGCAGACGTTGCAAAACTGTTGCAAATGCTGTTTAAAAGTGCTGATGACACAGACTTTTGTCCCTCCTTCACTCTGATGCTGGATTAAAAACACTGACAAAACAAACCCTGCCCATGTTAGGGACAAGACCTGGTGTTATTGTTTCACGAGTGACCCATGGCTGCTTGCTCAGTGGTTAGTCTGGTTATGACAGCTGTGGAAACCAACAGGAGTACCCATGAAACTTTGTAATTACTAGATTTTGTAAAGATTATCAGATATCTCTCAAATTTAAATATATAAAAAGAAATAGAAACTCAACACACCTGCTTTCACCAGTTAACATAGCCACAAGTTCAACCGTAACACCAGTCAGACATTGTGGTAAGAATAGATATGATAATTAAACAGCTCTTGCAAAGAAATTGCAAAAACAGGTGCATCTTTTGGACATAGTTGCGAGGTTATAAGCTCTGTTATGTGTTTTTGTATGGATGGGGATATTTTTATAAACCTATGTGTGAACAGAGCCTTTGCCCCTGTCGTACTTATTCTCTCCATTTTTTAATTGCTATGCAATGATCATTAAATTTAACTAGAAAATCTCAAAATGTTACTCTAAATATGATTGCATTCATTAACAGGTGCATGATATTTTAAGGCCCTGGGAACTTAACCTATTTTCTCTAATTTTTGTAAGTGTCAAGGGTCAATGAGCCATTCAGCATCCTTGAAAATCTGGGAGAAAAACAATCTCTAAGTGTGAGAAAATCTTTTTCTAAAACAGTTTGTTTCACAGCTTACAGTAAATGATTTCTCAGGACGGTGTGGGTGTGGTTGGTGATACTTTGATTGTCAGATGTCAAAGTGAATCATGGGAACAGTCTGAGTCCCACATGGTGCCAAGATTCACTGCCCTCCTCCACATGATGGAGCCGCTGTGGGTAACAGAATAGTGATGTAATTCAATTTGATCTTGCTGATATTTATAAAAACCGTGTGTAGGTCAGTGTTAAGCTATTTAGATAGTTAATACTATGTATATATAAAATTATAAATATCTTATGTAGAAAGTTTTTGTTGATTTGTGTTCCCAGGGCCTTAAAGGTGAACAGTTGTGATTCAGCACTGGAAACTTTCTACAGGAAAGTTTCTACAGGAACTTACTGTCCAAAATCATCATATTTTTCTCTAACATTTTTATAGGACATATAGTTTTATGCCAGAGACGACTGCAGTCCTCTTAATGATGGAAGTTTGTTTTATTCTGACCTTTATTGTAGGATTTTTGTATTGTCCCCTTTAAGATGTGTTTTAACTTTGTTTTCTTTTTTATCACCTCAGAGCTATGGAGCCCTTCAGAGCGTGTTTGGACATTAATCCCTTAAATCCCCTCGTCATCATCCCTCAGACCTGACGCAGCCACACATACCGTTGCAGGTCTTGTGGAGTGCGTCATACTGGTATCCGGTCTGACAGTCACAGCGGTAGCTGCCAGGCAGGTTGTGACAGATCTGTCCCACTCCACAGCGGTGCGTCCCCACCTGACACTCATCAACGTCTAGACAGGCAGAGAGAAAGATAGAGCAACTCAGCACTGACCCCGGGTACACCTGGCTGAAGGTGGCTGAAACTCAGCCAAACACCACATCCACAAACACAGCATGAAAACAAACACTCCGGCACTCATGCACAGTCCTCTCTCAATTAAACTTGTTTCTCTCACCTACAGAGCCCTGAGAAATCCATCCTTCCATCCATCCATTATCTATACTGCTTATCCATTTTGGGATCGCAGGGGCTGGAGCCTACTGCAGCTGATATTGGGTGAACCTGTCGCCAGCCGATCGCAGGGCCACATAGAGAGATGGACAACCATTCACACTCACACTGATATCTAAGGGCAGTTTGGAGTCACCAGTTAACCTAATGAGTATGTTTTGGTCTGTGAGAGGAAGCCAGAGTGCCCAGAAAGAACCCATGCATGCACGGGAAGCACATGTGAACTCCACACAGTCAGGCCCTGCCATACCTGGGAATCGAACCAGTGATTGCTGTGAGACACGTGCACTACCTGCTGCGCCACCTTGCCACCCTGCCTTGATAAATATTACATTTAATTATTTTGTTTATAATCTTAATAACTGCAGTGCACTGAGCAAACCTCATCAAAAGTAATATACTTATGAGAATACTTATGGATAAATCAAAACCCTACATTTGTGGTCATCTAAACAGCTAAACCACTCAACAGGTCATTGCTCTGGCTTTGTCAACATTCCTCTGGTCTTTATCAGTGTTTTATGAGCACACTGGTACAGTTGTGATCCTCATAGTATTGTATGTTGTGTTATGTATTTCATGCATTTATCTGGCTGTGTTGGGAGGTTTGCTTGGGTGCTCTTGGTGTAAAAATCAATGTCTCTGTATGTGTAACAACTAGAAATTGTTATTTTTTTAATTTCATATTTCTTAAACTTAAATTTACAATTATCAGAAAATAAACTTTAATAAGTTAAACAATTTAAATTTAGTTTAACTTTTAGTGAAGGTAAGTTAAATTGAATGACAGTTTAGTTTAAGAAAATTAAATTCTGCTCAAAGAATGAGGGTTAGTTCTCAAAAGCATATATGTTTAAAGAAGATAAAATAATTCAGTTAAATAAACATAGGTTCATCTTATGAGGTTTCAATGATTGGGGGAAATCCTAAACGTAAAGGTCTGCCTGTTTAAAGTGTGCCAGCTTCTGGATCAGCAGGTTAAATGCCGCTAACTGGGGGCAAATCCCCATTAAAACAGCAAAGTGATGTCACTGCAGCGTAGGAGGGAATCCCCAATTCTCCCAAGATGCAACTGGCCCTGTCTGCTCTTTGTTTTTGCAGCTTGTAGTCTGGTTGCGAGCAAATCGCAAAGCGTCATAGAGAGGACAACCATTCACACTCACATTCATAACAAAGGGCAATTTGGAGTCACCAGTCAACCTAATGAGCATATTTTTGGTGCGTGGTTGGAAGCTGGACTGCCCTGAAAGAACCCACACGTTTTTGGGGGAAACGTGCAAACTCTACACAGAAAGACCCTGACCGACACAGAACCAGCAACCTTCTTGTTGTGAGGCACACGCGCTGCCTGCTGCCACTTACCATCTATTTATCTTTACCGTAAATAAAGTCATCCATTTCCATTTGTTAAAACTTTGTCATCACCAGTTGGAGATTTGGTGAATTCAGGTCTTTTCATGTAGAACAGGACATTCTGCTCCAGCCCTGGCTCTTTCATTCACATCTTTTCATGCCGTCTCTGTCCCCATCGCCTGTCACAGCAGTAAATCTCTCACCAACACACTTTGCTCCATCAGGGCTGGCGTGGTAGCCGTGGCTGCACATTATGATCTTCTTCTGGCAGGTGTAGGAGCCCACTGTGTTGATACAGTTAGAGCCGGAGCCGCATGGTTCGCTCAGGCTGCTGCACTCATTGATGTCTGCAGAAACAGAGAAAGGAGAGAAAATGAAGCCTGGAGAAAGAGAGAGAATGGCAGCCCCACAGGGGAGTGATTGTGAGGCATTTAATCCTGAATGACAGGCACAAATAAAACTGGAACAGTTACGCAGTGAAGGGGTTACTCGTTGGCTCTTGTGGTATTCCTACATTCTAAACATAGACATACTTGTATGTAGTGTGGTTTAAATACTTTAGGAGAAGTGTTGTTGTACAGAATCTGAATAAAGACTTAACCTGTGCATGAATACAGGGATGTGTAAGAAGTGATAAAATATAGAACCATGGAATACTCTGAAAAACAAAAAGGACACCAAGGATAAACTTTGACTTTTCTTTATTTGGATCACCTGTTGATTATTTATGGGCCAAGTTGGCCAACTCTGGTTTGAGTGTTTTTAAAGCATAAAGCAGGGTTATCAGCTAATTTTGTGTAACATATCTGTTAGCAAGATATTGCAAAAACTACTGGATGGATTTACATAAAAATTTTACCAGAGATGTGGTTTGGTCCAATGAAGAAGCCATAACATTTTGGTGCTGATCTGCATATTTGTCTGGATACAAAAAATTCCCAAAATTTGTGAAAAATCCCATAAGGTAACATTGCGCTGTATTTAAAAAAAAAAAAAGAATTCATTCATTACTCCTCAGGTGCTCTGAGGGTTCAGCCCCCTTTACGTCATTATGGGAATTGTAGTCTATTGCAAACACACGTCAATGTTTTTCAAGCCTATGTCACTACATTTCCCAGCTTCCCTTGCAATGCCAGCGGAGGACTTCTCCACATGGACCGACATGAGCGGAGACTTGGCCGTCATATCGGAGAGTGTGGTGATCCAGAATTGTATCTTGGTGATGGTCTCTGCTCTCCGAGTGCTTTTCTAGTTATTATTACAATAATATATGGATTCTTAGTTTTAAGGTCCACAAGATGGTGGTATTAAGCCAAGTCAGATAGGTGACATGCATTGTGCTGGAGAGTAAACAATCATGGCTGCACAGAAGAGAGACTAAAGGAATGCACCATCAACATTTAAATCCACTGCGTGGACTTATTTTGGACTTAAAAGGAGACATAAAAGATGGACATGACATATGGGGAAGCATGAGTGTAAACAAGTAGACATAAAGCGCACCACCAAGAGACAGTGAAAGCCAACAACAGTAATGCTAATGCTAACCTAACCCTATGGACAAACCAGCCCAAACTTGATATGAGGATCTTGTCAAAGCATGGGCTTGGTTTTACTCTTGATTTAAATATTTCTGTAATGGTCTACAAAGATAACGAGATCACATGAAAATGTTTGTTGTTTATAATGTTTTGAAATGAATCAGCAGTTTTTCCAGCTTCAACAAAGCTTTATGGTGTCAAGATTTCAAGATGCTGCCTAGTGTAAAAGGTAATATTGTTGCTCCTTCTTCATTGAGGAGGTTTGTTCAGGGTTGCTGTGGGTACAAGAGCGTAGTCTCAAGCAAAGATGTGGCAGATGATGCAGTATCCTTAGATGTGGTAATGCCTTTCTACAACAAACTTTTTCTAATGGAACCATTAAAGCATAGAATAATCTCCATGACAGCCTGAGACTTTGCACTGACCTCCATATTTCTCCAGAGAAGTCAAAAGGTGGATTATGAGACACCAGACTAGTCAGCATTAATAAAACTTCTTGACAACATTTCTACAACTTTGGAGAACACAGTTAACAGTTGTTCTATAACACATCTCTGCTTAACTGCTTGTTGACACAAATGGCTTATTCACAAATCACATGGCAGCATGGCATGGTCAAGAAAACCTGCTGAAGTCCAGGCCAAGCATAAGAATGGAGAAGATAGAGACTTTAATGAATTCAAACGTGACATGCTTGTTGACACAGAGCAAGCTGGTCTGAAAAATTTTGGAAACTGCTGACCTGCTGGGATTTTCACACACAACCATTCCTATGGTCTACAGAGAATGGTGCTAAAAAGAGAAACTATCCAATGAGCAATAGTTTTCTCCAAAGCTAGGAGAAGAATGATCAAATTAGTGCAGGATGATAGAAAGCCAACAGAAGTTGATATAACAACGTGTTCTAACCAGCTTTGTCCCAAAGTAGGCAGGAGACTATATCTGAACACACATGTTGAATTGTAGTGTAGATGGACCACAGCAGCAAAAGACCACTTGGAGAATGTCACTCATATCAGCTAAAAGCAGAAACTGAGGTTGCAAATGTTACTTGCTCTGATAAGTTTTGATTTCTGCTGCCACATTCAAATGGTCAGAATGTGATGTAAAAAGGCAAGCCTTAATCAGGGCTCTCAAGTCTCACACATTTAGTGTGTGACACACACATTTTAACCTTTTCACACGCTCACACGCCAAACCTGGTATTTCTCACGCATAAAAATTTATTGTGTAACGCCCACAGAGTACACCGCTACATATGCATTCATGGAACGTGTAGCAAGATGATCTGAGAATCATAGAGCTGAACGGGAGCTCGACACAACCCAGCCATAAGAGCAACTACCCATCAGCCAATCAAAAAATAACATACAGCTAAATATCAGCCAATCAGATAATAACACTGCTGTATCCGGGTAAGATTCAGTTGATCTGACTGCAGCGACGTTCCGAGATGAGGATGCACACTTCACACTCACGGCGGGAGAGTCTTATCACATGAGTACAGTAAGTTATGTCATCTTTTGATTTTGTAGACTGCTGAATCATGAAATTACTTATTGTACAAAAGGAAAATGAGAGCTTATTCTTATTATTCTTCCACAGCTACCATTAAACAGTAAAGCAAAGTCTAACTACACAGATATACAAACAGTGGTTACCAGGCATCACATTAAAACAAAATCATCAATGCTAAGTTAGTTAAGTTAATAGTTTTACTTGGAACATGATAAATGTTTGGCTATAATTAAAATAAAAGCTGCACATTTTTAGTTTGAAAGAGCATGGTCAAATGTTGGAATTTAATAAAAAACAAAAAACATTTGTATAAGGATGGTCACTGACCCTCCCCCCCAAGCCCAAAGCATACCAAAGCATTGCTGCTGACCAGGTCCATCCTTTTATGACCACATTGTACCCATCTTCGGATGGCTACTTCCAGCCTGATAATGCTCATATCATCCTTAACTGGTTTCTCGGACATGACAATGAGTTCTCTGTACTCCAGTGGCCTCTACAATGGAGCACATTTGAAATGTGGTGAAAAGGGGGATTTGCATCATGGGTGTGCGGCTGACCAATCTGCAGCAACTGTCTGATGGTATCATGTCAATATGTACCAAAATCTCTGAGCACCTTGTTGAATCTGTGCAAAGAACTGCTGCAGTTATGAAAGCAAAGAGGGTCAAACCGTACTAATCAGTATCACGGTGTTGCAAGGTGTGTATGTCAGGTTTGTGCTGCTCTGATACTGAACCTGGGGTTAACATGTGGAAACTTACCAGTAAGCTTCATCTGGGTCATCTCATTTCTTCCATTCTTGAGACTAATATTATTTTGTACATTGTCTTTTATTCAGATAAGTGAATAAAATAGACTAAACTGACAAGGCAATTGTGAACATGTTACAAGTAGGAAGAGCAGCTCTGGGGATTTTCAAAGACACACACTGATTATGTCTTACCGATACAGTTTCCATGTGAGTCCTGTGTGAAGCCATTCATGCACTTTTGCTTGGGATTGCACAGGAAAGATCCCACGGTGTTCTTACACGAGAAGCCCAGTCCACAGTTATGGGTGCGCAGGACACATTCATCAATGTCTACAAGAAGAGAGGAAAAACAACAAGCATTGAACAAATCAGACTGAAAAGGCAAAATGATCCACTCTTTGTAAAGTTGTTAAGGACTCACAGCTGTTGTCATCTGTCTCAGTTTATTGTGAGCTCTCACTTTGTTAACAGGACAGTAGGTGGCACTGTGGCTCAAGCACAGAACAAAACCTGCACCCTCCAAGAAATCTCAAACTTTCTCTTTGACAGTGTTAACTTGAGGAAAAATCCTTCCCCTATAAAAACATCATTTGTTCCAAATATGCAATCAACATAAGATGAGCAGAAGTCTTCAAATGACAGGTATTAGATCTGTAAGTGGTGGAGATAATCCAAATGAACCATTTGTCCTTATAGCCAGGAAACACTTCCTTAGGAGTTCACACATTATAAAGTTCTCAGAGGCTCATCCGGTTGGCAGAAAAGGAAGGTCTTTATTTGTTTTTTCTTGAGCAGTTGTCATCAGAGAAATGCATTTCCAATGCTACATCAGCGATCTGTCGTCTCTTTCAAGCAGCTAATTAGTTTTTCCCCTGTTAGATAGTCGACTAAATATTACCTTCATTATCTCGCCACATTGATTAGTCCAGCCTGCTGCCAAGTGGCTGTGACACAAGCCACGGAGCCACAGCATGCTCCCCCGCCCGCACAATGCTGCCTCTCTGGGTGATTACATTGTCACATATTGAACCTGGGCAACTACTCAAGCAAAAACATCATGAACGGGGCCAACAATAAGTAAAGCGGGGACATTAAATGGAGTCTTGCTGAGTGAGCAGAGTAAAGGTCAGGGGTGGACAACTTGCAGCCAAGGGGCCATATGTTGCCCCCCTTCTCATTCATTAAGGCCTTCAGTGCCTTTCAAATATGAATTAATTGCAAACATGATAAAAAAGACAAAACTTGAGTTTGAAATACCTTGATAAGACCCTGTGCATAAGACCATAAGACCACAAGACCTTTAGAGAGGGGCACTTTAACCCCAGAGCTGCAGATTGGTACTTGGCCATGGATCATTTGGTACTAAGCTGTACAGATAAATAATATATAACTTCTATTTCACTTTTGTAGGTACACAAAGTGCAAGACATTTTGTTTTGAAAGGTTACCAGATTATCTCAAGCAGGGGTGTCCAAACTTTTGCCAACTGCAGCCCACAGTCCTCTTTAAGTTGGCCACATGATGCTGGTGGTTGATTGTTAGATAAAGACAGAGATATAGTTGCAGTTTTCCCTGCAATCAATCAATCAATCAATCAATCAATTAATCAATCTGTATTTGTGTAGTGCCAGTTCATAACAGGTGTTAGATTGAGGCATTTTATGATAGAGCAGGTTGAAGCCATACTCTTCATTTTATAGCTGCACATAATGCATAGATTCAAATACATATATTTGTATAAGCACATACATACTTTCAGAGATGGATCCATCCAGGCAGAGACAAAGGGACTAAAATCACATTTGTCTCTGCTGAATATGGACTTAATCCATCAGTCTTTATTTATATAGCACTATATTTGTTGAATATAAATTTACTTAAGCATAGCCCCTTGAGATGTGGTATCTCATTTTCAAGAGGGTCCTCATGTTTATATGGCTGTAAAGACAGCTACCATGGAAGTATAATCAATACAACCATGGATAGAGAGATCATCCTAATATTGTAATCAATATCTATAATGAATATAATCTGGAGAGGAATGATGTTGATTAAGACAGCAGCATCTACCTGAACATCATTTAAAATGAGTTTAACTGGTCTAAAAGTAACAATTTATATTAAATGATGCCATTTCTGCTGGTGGATGATGGCGAATAGAGCTCATGGAGTCAAGCGGTTCCACAGCAGCAGGTCATCAACGATTGGTGGCCCTCACATCCCACCTCATGAAGGCCCTGGAGCGGCTGGTCCTTGCCAACCTGCGCCCCCTGGTGAGCTCGTCCATGGACCCACTGCAGTTTGCGTACCAGACTGGAATCGGAGTGGACGACGCCATCATTTTCCTCCTCCATCGAGCTCTGTCCCACCTGGAGTCGCCTGGGAGCTCTGTTCGGGTCCTTTTCCTGGACCTCAGCAGTGCTTTCAACACCATCAGGCCGGCCATCCTGAGGGACAAGCTGGAGCTCTCTGGTGTGGACCAACACCTCACATGCTGGATTGTGGACTACCTCACCAACCGCCCACAGTATGTGAAGACCCGGGACTGTGTGTCAGAGACTGCCCTCTGTAGTATAGGGGCCCCCCAGGGAACGGTGCTGGCGCCGTTCCTCTTCACCCTCTATACTGCAGACTTTTCCCACCTGTCACCCACCTGCCACCTCCAGAAATTCTCTGATGACTCTGCCATCGTCGGCCTCATCACAGACGGGGACGACCAGTCGTATAGAGAACTCATCCAGGACTTTGTGGACTGGTGCCAGCAGAACCACCTGCACATCAACTCTGATAAGACCAAGGAGTTGGTTGTGGACTTCCGCAGGCGCCCCCACTCCCCCCCATCACCAGTGAACATTCAGGGAAGGGACATTGAGATGGTGACATCTTATAAGTACCTGGGTGTTCATCTTAACAATAAACTGGACTGGACTCATAATACTACCGCACTTTACAAAAGAGGACAGAGCAGACTCTATCTGCTGAGGAGGCTGAGGTCTTTTGGGGTGCAGGGGGCACTCCTGAAGACCTTCTATGACTCTGTTGTGGCCTCGGCAGTCTTCTATGGAGTGGTCTGCTGGGGGAGCAGCATCACAGCAGCTGACAGGAAGAGACTGGATAAACTGATAAAGAAGGCCAGCTCAGTCCTGGGATGCCCTCTGGAACCAGTGGAGGAGGTGGTGGAGAGGAGGACTACAACCAAGCTGTCCTCCATGATGGACAAAGACTCCCACCCCCTCCAACACACACTCACTGCACTAAGGAGCTCCGTGAGTGACAGGATGCTCCACCCGAAGTGTGTGACGGAGAGGTATCGCAGGTCCTTCCTTCCTGCAGCTGTTAGACTTTATAACAAAAACCTCTCCAGTGTGCAATAAACCACATTTATATTTATATGTGATAATGTTTCTCTGCAAAATACCAGACATGTACATAGCCACCATATTTATATTATAATATCACAAATCTCATCCTGTAAAATATCAACATGTACATAACCATCTGTCAAACAACAAACATGTACATCAGGACTGTAAATATGCCACTGACTGTATAGTATATACTTTTTTTTACTTTTTTCAAAAAATTTTATTTCTATTTTTGCATTACTGTACTTGATCTGTAATTACCTTATCTTTCAGTACTTCTCTTGTATCCTGCAGCTGCTGTATATTTTGGAATTTCCCCCTGTGGGACTAATAAAGGATATCTTATCTTATCTTATTGTTTGTCAAGGTCATACTAATATATATGTGCTGTCTGCAGGAACTACAATATATTTAATGTTGTTGATATCTCTAAAGTTAATATTAGTAATAATAATGGAACGGGGCTAAAGGAAAGGCCACACAATTGTAATTGTAGATATTGAAGCTCTATGGCAGCAGGATGTCTGCGTCTAATTATCTGATGATTTGGTGTTTCTACATTTGAGGTCTGCCTTTGCATGTGTTGAAATCATGAGCATTTTTGTTTATATACTTGCCTGTATGTGCTGTGTGCTACTGGAGGACACCACTATAGGATGGACCTCAGGCTGTTGTGCTGAAATTTAGCTGTAAACATGGCAGTAATTCTAAGAGTTAAGGTACAAAATAAACACTGACAAACAATATCATCATTAAATATTTGCCTACACCTGATGACCGGTGGTCCGACCAGGCCATCAGCATCCTCTGCCCGCCGTTTCTACGATTTTTTCCTCTGTGAACCATCCTAATTGACTTTGTGTATGGATGTAATGAGTTACCCTGTTGACCAATGACTTGCGACCAACTGTGTTGACTTCAGTAGTTTATACCGGTATGTGAGAAAATACAGGCAAAGAAACAAAGCTAACACAGACACATCTACAAAGTCAACCATAGTGTCAACTCCAAGTCACCTATTTACACTGTCACCAGTTGAATACAACACCAAACTGCTTTCCTTGTTTCAACTTCTAAAAGAGGATTTATCTGTCATCAGCTGGTTGACCTGTCATGTTTGTGTCCGTCTCACATTTTATTCAGATGTTGAGGATTGTGGTCTTGATTTATCGGTTCTCCTCACAATCTTTATGTTGTAGTTGTTTCTGCTGCTGTGATCGATCTGTCATCTCCTCTACACTGATCCTACTGGCAACGTTTGGACTCCAGCTATTGTCTGTGCTGTGTTAATTCTGGACGACATCCACAACTGCTGCACTGAATCGATGCAGGGGGTGCATGGCAGCTTTATATTGTTCCTTGTAGTAATATAAAGTTATAAAAGTCTAGTTTAGAGGATGCTACATTTTGCAATAAAACAGCTGGCTTGGTAAGAGACATCACCCCATGACCAGGGGCCAAAAATGAGTATATTATGCCTAATATACTGGGCCATTTCTGTGTATCTCTCTGAGGATTTAGGTTGATTTTTTTGTCATTTATGCTGATTGTTTTCATCTAAACTTGGATAGAAGCAGAAAATGAACCACCTAAATATATCCCTTTTCTGCTGAAGAGCCCCTTTGAAAACAACTGTCTGCTATCAATAAAGCTGGGACACTTTAATACCCTCAGCGCCTCTTAATGATGCGCTACACTGCAGCCGGGCATTCAGGGATTTGTTAGAGCACTCAGGGCCCTTTAAGGACAACTTATTTTAGGATTTCGGGCTCAATTAGACAGAGGGATACAGAGGATGTGGTGACTAACTTGCAGGTTGTATTACACTGTCCTAAAGTTTGAGCCATGGGTATTGGACAAATGTGCTCCAGTTGCTGGATCCACTCTAAATTACCAGGAACACTGAGTTACTCAAACTCTGAAAGCAGGCTGGAAAAAAACACTAATGACTTTCATGGGGAAGAAAAAAAATTTCTTCCTGACTTGCAGATGAATATGAAAGCAAAAATGGGCCCAGTAAACTTACACGGCAGAATGAATCCACTCTTTGTTCATGGGTCACAAAATATGCACACAAGTTTAACTCAGCAGTGCTTATTAACATGTGGCCTGTTAAACCAGCTGAGACTCTGAGAGGTGAAGCCTTTGGAAATGAAAGCCCCATGTCTTCATACTTTTTATGGAGTAAACTAAACCTTTTCATGTTCATGTACAGTGATGAAGCCATTTGTGGCCATTTAACTGATGAGCAGAGAAAGAGACAGTGTTAGCTTGTGTTCAGTTCATACCAGAAAGTTTTGAGGTACCTGTACAATGCCAATTATTCTATGTACTGTTTGCAGCAGCGGACAGATTGTCTTATTCTAACCAAGGGGATGAGGTTTCCTGCAGATGTCTTACTCCATATACTTTTTTTCTCTGGTCATGCATAGGATGTTATATATTGAGATTTGGTACATGATTTTGTGTATTAGCGTCTGACATACTGCCTTGCCAGAGACAAGAGCACAAAACGCTATATACAACGTGCTATTATGAACAATTTAAAGGTCTCATGTCCTGTAAAAATCCATTTTCTGTGCTTTAAATGTTGTTAGAAGGGGCTTTGGCAGCAGAAGAGCATGACACTTTTGCTAAACTCTCAGTTCACGGAGAAATGAGCTGTACCTCTTGAAAGAAAATGCCACTTAAAACACTCCATATTTACTTTGTGGGGTTTATGATGTCATAACAATACAACCTTCACCTTTCCTGTGTGTATTTAATTTGTCATAGGCAAAAGCCATTATTACTTTAATTGTGCACTCTGTTACCTGTAACTCATCCCCCCTCCCATCAGCCATCATTTGGGCAGCCAATCAGTGCAAAGCTGATTATCATAGTCTCCTGTAGCATCCCCACCCCTCAGATCAGAGTGCTTCCAAAGGGGAGGGAAAAGGGGCTGCATCTGATCCTCTACAGAGATGAAATTTTATATTTTCTTTTTCATCTTAAATAAAATCCTTGCTTATTGGATACCCAAGACCCAATACACCAGGACATGGGACCTTTACATATCTGGTAAACAGCAGTTGTATGGGTTTGAATGTTTTTAATTTCATGATAGTTTGATGTCTTATGATAATGCTTCACAAAACTAATTTTAGATTTGTGTCCTCAAGCTGTAGACCTTCTTGACAAGCTGTCAAACACATGGTAAATGTGTGTGAATTGAAGAAGTTAGCTAATATGTATGTACAACATAGGAACCTCCAAAATAAGTGACTGCATTTCAGGTAGAAGAAGACAAATTTTTGTGTACAGCTGATAAAACTGGTCTTTTAAAGAAGCCATACGATGCTTTTTAAGTTTTATATTCCCCCTAGTGTGTCTCCTCAATTGTGATAGAGCACTTCTATGCACAAGACAAAAAGTCTGCAACATCTGGACTTCTCCTTTTCATCTCCAAACAGCACCAGTAGCTGCCTAAAACATCTACCGTCTACAACCTACCACTGTGACATCATACCATTGTTTTGTAGTCAGTTAAAGTCCATTGGCTCACAGTAGTTATCTGAGACCAGAGCAGAGACGTTAGAATTAATACATGGCTGTTGCCAGTATGGCACAGCACCGAACTGACCAAATTACAACAGAGTTGACTGGTAAATCTGAATCAGATCAGACAGAGTCAACATGGGGAAGAGGCCCTAATGTGGCAGGAGCTTTAACAGAGTAACTTAAAGAAGATACAGCTGTACCGTGGAAACTCTGTATATGAAAATTAGAGGGCTTTTTTAACATAGTGATTGTTAGCATACTCTGGCAGTCATTAAAATCAAATATATGAGCAAAAGTTTAGGCAAGAAATGGGCCCTAAAATGCATATTAATCTTGATCAGACTGAGACTGACTTTTATCAAATGTGTTGAAGTCCTTCACCTTGATCATACAGTTAAACCATCTATCCATTTTATATATCAATCGTCCATTTCAGGATCTCAGGGTGGTGGAGTCTATCCTAGCTAACTTTTGGAGAGAGGCAGGGTACACCTTTAGACCTGTTGCCAACTGATCTCCAGGCCAAAATATAGAGACAGACAGCAAGAGGCAGTTCAGAGTTACCAATGAGCCAAAGAAGCATGTTTTTGGTCTGTGGGAGGAAACCTGAGTACCCATAGAAAACCCAAGCTTACACAGGGAGGACTTACAAACTCCACACAGAAAAGCCCCTACTGACTTGGGAAGGTAAACCAGCAACCTTCTTGCCGTGTGGCACGAGCACCACTGTACAGCCCTTTGATAACACTGTTGAAGATACATTCTCTCTTGTATCTGATTTTCCCGTTTGAGCCAGACTGGACTAGTGTTCTGCACAATCTTTATGATCTCCATTGTTGTTGACAGTGAAGGTGCTATAAAGCTCAACTCCACTTACCATGCACCGTATATATTTAAATGTAAATATACACCGCAAAGACCTTAGCTTGGTTTAGATCTGGTTATATGATCTACATGGGGTGCTGCATGAGGATGCTGCTGGTGTACCTCGCAGCAAGAAAGTTGCTACCCTGAGTTGGTCAGGCCTTTCAGTGTAGAGTTCGCATGTTCTGGCTTAGGGTTGAGTGTGTTTGTGAATGCTTGTTTTTCTCTTTCTGTTGGATGATCGGCCAAAAACCAGGCCAGGGTATGCCCCCACTCTCGACCAGTGTCTGATAGGATGGCCTCCAGTCACCTGTGCCCCACAAAAGAGATAAGCAGTATAAACTCCTCCAAAATAGTTCAGAGACATTATTTGATTGATTATTGCGCCCCTTTAGTATATATAATATAGTTGGAAAGCCTGATTAGTCTCCTTTACAACAAGGTACAACTTATAAGGATCGTGTATTCATGGAATGAGCAATGTGTTGTCACGGGTGGGTAGTGCCAAAAAATGTGCCAAAATTCTCTCCTGCCCTGGAAGAAAGCATACAGGTCCTAAGAGAAAGCAAGGGCAAAGAACTACAGTAAATTTCGGGCTATTGAGCGCACCTGAATATAAGCCGCACCCACTAACTTTAAGAAGAACTCCACACATATAGGCCGCACTTCTCTATATCTTCTCTATAGGCCGCGGGTGTCTGGTGAGCGCAGCCGAGCTGGAGGGAGGGGGAGCGTGAGTGGAAGGACTTTGGCCAGAGTGCGGAGCGTTTTTTCTAAAAAGCTGGAGCGTCACCTTATCTTTAGCTCCTTCCAGCTCCAGTTTCGCTATGGTACCGCTCACACTAGGGCTGAACGATTTCAGGAAAAGATCTGTTATCATTATTTAAAGGATACTCATCTGTTCAAACTCTCCCACTTCCTCTGATCTTTTGCACTGTCTTTGTAAGATATTGTTTGTTTTTATACCTGTTTTATGCACTTTTTGCACTTTTTGTAAGGCGCCCTTAAATAAAATGTGTTATTATTATTATTATTACTATTACTTGTACTCCTAAGCAGAGTCTTTGTATTGTTGACCTGCTTACCAGCACTTCAGTAAATGCAAATTACCTGCAAATGTGTAAAATAGTTGACACAACAGAGCCTGGGTCAGTCCGGAGGACTGCAAAAAACTGCAGCTTTGGTGATCACAAAATTGCCTTGTCTGAAATTGCGATTTCGATCTGAAAACAATAAATCGTTCAGCCCTAGCTCACACCATGCGTATGAAGCTGGTGGAAGTTTTAGTGGAAGGTTGAAGGATATTTAGGGGGGGCTCCTCTGAGGTCGAGCAGGCGCAAGGATCAGTTCTGTGCGCGAGGAGCTGGAAATTTCATCGCTCCACTCCGCTCACATGCTCTGGCACTGTCCATGTTGAAACATAAGATATTTACACACATATATGTTACACAGATAGAGTTTTTAACCCTAAGTAAGCTTTGATGTGACGAGGCTAGATGTAATGTAAAAATACTTTAAATTAGCCACATCACAGGGTTCAAAGCGTGAGAAAGAAGTAGCGGCTTATATTCTGGAAATTACAGTAGTCTTCTTGAGGTGTTGTCCTCTTGGGAGTTCAGTTTCCCAGAACTTGGTCCTAAGTTTGGAAATGGTACCAGATAATGCTGCTACTCTGCAAACTGCAACACCAGCCTTCAGGTGCAGGGGATCTTGGCACATTTTTAATGACGCTACCCACACATTTAGCTGTGCTGTTCAGTCCAGGGATGCATGATCCTTACTAGTCTCACCTCATTGTAAAGTTCATCAGGCTTTCCAAAGACATAAAGTACAACACTAGTTGGTCTTATTAAAATGGAGAAATGATTAACCAAAATAATGTTTCTAAAATACCTTGGAGGAGTATCAGGTAATGGATGGATGGATGGATCCACAGTGGTCTGGCAGTAGGTTTGTGTTTTTGTGTCTCTGTGCTGTCTCTCAAATCTTACTCTCCTGCAGCGAAAAAAGCTGAATATATTCTTGTGTGATAATGAAGACATCATCAGCATCCGTGCTTTAATGGCTCTGGAGATAACTGCTGAGTAAATTGTCTTAATGAAACAGATCAGTTATAATGAACTCACCCTCACAAACATTGTTCCTTAGCTGATATCCCTTTGGACAAGTGACCAGCCGCTCGCATACAAATGATCCCATTGTGTTCATGCAGTGCTGGTCAGAACGACAACTGTGGGTTCTGGTCGCACACTCGTCCACATCTGCAGGAGAGAGACAAAGGTGGGGGAGAAAAATGACAGAGGGTAGAGGAGCAAAGAGGGAGAGAGGGTGTGACCACGATGAGGGGGGTGAAGCTGACTCTCAGAGGGTTTTGATGGACAGGACCTGAATGTCATTCTGCCTCTGCTGACTGTCCCTGACACTGTCACCATGATGAAGCTCTATGAGTCAGCAGCACATTGACGTCAGCAGAATAATCCTAAAGAAACTAACAAAGGAAGTCATTATAGGAGTTTGTGGAAAACCAGAAAATTACATATTTTGCTTTTGCCAGCATGATAATCACTGGCTGAGAGGCTTTTATGAAAGTCAGGCTGAGGCATATGCTTTTAAATTCAACTGAAAGGGACAAGTCATCTATTTTTCACAATCATGTGAAAGTGGTTTCAAACTCATTGTTTGTATTTACTTTAGTTGGAAAGAGGTGTTTGAAGAGCATCGTGTTTATTGTTTTTGGCTCAAAACCTTTTACAGTGCGGGTCAGCTCGAGTTTAGAGGTGATTGAATAATTGATAAATGGCGCTGCACTTTAATAACAATTCCAAGGACAGGCAGTATTTTCTGCCAAAAACACAAAAATTACAATTTTGTTTCTCAACAAAATGAAATACAAAGCCTGGACACAAATAATCGAAATATAGTGGTGCACGGATGAAATTTTTATAGGCAGGAATTGGCACTTCACTGGTTCCCTTTACTGCAAGCCCTCTAAAAGCTCAATGAGAGTTTGTAGGAAAATAATGAAGCTTACATATTCTGTTCTATGTGATTAACTTGACTAACAAACCTACTTTTCACATTTTTTCAAGCTGAAACATAATCGTTGCAAGTAAAATTATTAATCGTATTATTATTAAACAACTTTGGAACCACAACATAAATGTTTGACCTTTTAGCAGCTACAATACTTGCAATGTATGTGTAGTTGTGACCTTTTGTTTAATTGATTGACCTAATCAAGTTGTTCATCACGTCTGTGGCAATAGCATATGAATTATTGTTAATTAAAAAAAATACAAAATGCTTGCAGATGGGTCCTCATCCACTTTTGTAACCCTCATTAGCAGTTCATCACCCTCGTTTTAAACAGACAACAGTTAAAGATTAAAACCAGGCAACATTAGATGCATTTTATTATTTCCCATTTAAAATTAAACTCTCATGCACATGTGTTCATATTTAACCTTATTTCAGGCATGTATCCAAAAGCGCTGCTCTTACTTCCCAAAAATGTGTGCCTTGGAAACCAGGTAGTACAAAATGGTAACTCAATTCCACATTTTTTCACGCATTCCTGCACCACACATTAAAGGCTTCATCTGAATAAAAACACACCATGTAAACATGTCCTTCAGAAGATACTAATACTAGAGATAGGAAAAGCTAATTTGGAAATAAATTCATTCTGATTTGGGGGGGAGGGTCACGCACAGTGTTAAATGTGCTCATACCTTTAACAACAACCTTTTTTCCTGACGAAAACTAGACGATAACTAAAGAAAACAAGTGTACATTGACAAAAACTAAATCCAATCAGACCAAATTTCATGTAGAAAGTAGAGACAAGTTAGGAATCACAGCTACTTTGGTTGTGTGGAAAGGTTGGATGAGTTAAGAGGGACATCCAGTCACAACTGCCTTAGCTTCGTGGTGGCAGGATCCAAGTGTAAAACATGACTTCAGAAATTCAAGGAAACATAAAACATGCCTTACACTTTACACTTCATATTTTAGTCAACTAAACTTACATTAGATTTCGTTGACTAAAATGTTGTGAAATTTTACCAACTAAACCTAGACTAAAATTAAAACAACTTAAATGACTAAATTATGACTAAAACTAAAAGATATTTTAGGCAAAAGACTAAAACTAAAACTAAATTAAAATGTGCTGTCAAAATTAACACTGGTCACACAGATCCTACTATACAGTCTGCTTTGTGGGTGCCGACTATTTTCTCTGTCTTTTGTCTTTTTAACTGCAGTGTTTTAGTTTCTTTAAAGACAGCAGGTGGAAAATGCTTGCAGACCACGATTTGGGCTCATTTCAAATAAGAAAACAACAAGAGTCACAGATGGTTAACCTTGCTCAGCAGCTGAATCTGCCTCATTCAATGTGTGTAATCAAACAGATCCATCTTGTCAAACTCCAATCACCGATGATTGTGAGTGGCCCAAAGTGGCACAGCCAGAGTCCTTCAGAGCAGGAAGAGGTGAGAGAGACAAGTGAGACAACAGCAGGAAATTACTGCGCATACAGAGATAGCATAGATGCTAACAGCTTCAGTAGCAGTTTTATCAGATCTGGACCGCATAGAAAGGATATTTTCCCTCCACTTCTGACTCTTCCACCCATGCAGTAAGATGTTCATGTTGATGGCACACACTTGGGGATTATTTGGACAAATCATCAGCTAAGACAAGCCTGGCATTGCGTCCCACCACCCAATCACTCAGATGGGGAAAAAATCTGTCATTAAATCCCATCGTGTGACTGCGTTGTCTTCTTTAAACTCTGTTCCACAGTGTCAGAAGGGTTAAGTGTTCATTTGAGTGAGTAAGGTTTTTTGCAGCTCCTGAGAGGCTTCATAATAGAATAAAGTGAGCTCTGTGCTGTGAGAGGTGATGCTTGTGTAGTTTCCTGAGGTGAGTAACCTCACAGGGAAAGAGCTGCAGGATGTTTCTCACACACCAGGTGCAGGATAAAAACCTCAGATCAGTGTTTTTCCTCCTGCCGCTCCCAGTTGAAGGTTTTGTAAAGACGCACGGTTCATTCAAATTCCCTGTAGCAAAAGCTTTGAAAGATGAGAATGGGATTCCAGCGAGGGACTGCCAACAGATACAAAAGCGACACAGGAGAATATGTTCCCCTCTTGTTCCTGCCTTTTGTTCTTCAGCTTTGGCTCCTTCATGCAGATTTGTGTGAGACCTTTTCGGCTGGATCTCATAGGAATATATTTGGGGGTGATCTTCAAATCTGGAAGACTGCCATGCTCCTGCATTCACACAGACTCTCACTCATAATAATCCCGGTCCAACCATATCAGTGCATCCAGCTAATCAGCCAAGCGCCATGATGCATGATAACGGTATGCAGCAGTTTGATAAAGGCGAGCCACAACAGGGCGACGATCCACTGTCTCGGCATGAGCACACCAGTGTCATAAATCAACAGGGCCTGTTTACTGGCTGCAGAGCTGTTTGGCTGATAAAGATTTAAAGGTTTGCGACTGTGAAGTTTATTTCACACAAACAAGCATCACAAGCAAAACACCTCTTAGCCTCTGCCAAGACCTGATATTTTAAATTTGACCGGGGATTTGCAAAGCAGTCATGTCAGATGTTGATATAACGTCCTGGTGAATAGCACTGCGTGATGCATTCTGGGAGGGGTGATGTGGGCAGTATGAGTTGTTGCAAAAACAAATCTTCATTTGGTCTGACTGAAGTTAAATGGCCTGTGTAATTTTGTGCAAACAAATATATTCATGTCTCCTTTAAGAAATGTTTCCTCTGCTCTTTGCAGGACAAACCATCGAGACAAAAGGAAGATTCATATATCTGCAAATTATATCTTAATGGAACCTGCTGTCAGCGCAGATATATTCATGGCAGAAATATGTGGCCGAGATAATTAGTTTAAATCATATTAACATAAAATTGTACTCACGCTGCTTTTAATATCTACTACTGGCAGGAAAGCTGACCGAGAAGAAACATGCTCGACCACAGAGCTTTTAACCTCAAACATTTTATCACCTCAGCGCACTCATTAAAGATGAGTTAAATAAAGATCAAGAAAAAGCAAGCTAAGCTACAGTTAACCAATCAGCTCAAAGGATGCACAGCTCACATGAGTTCCCCTAAAAAATGTGTATGTCAATACTACGTCAGCCTCTGTTTGGACAAAATACTTGAAAAAGATGCAGAGGGAGCCTGAGTGACTTTTTTTTTTCAGTTCATCAGTTATGAACAGTTTATTTTGCTTTTGCTAATATACCACCATATCACTAAGTAAGGAGATTTTTTTTTATTGTTAATTGCATTTTTTAAGAGCTACAGCCTTGTCTCACTCCTAAAAACCAGCCTGTGATTTTACAAACAACTCATGTCTTTGTAAAAACCACAGAGACGTTTTTGTAGTCTCTGATTCAGTTATAGTTATGATGGAGCTTAACATATCAAAGCTAATCAGTGAGTTTGCAGAGCTTTGGTGTTTTTTGCAGCTTCTTTGGATCATACCAGGCTTCAGTAGCTGTTGTTTTAGCTTTCCCTGACAGAGATACAATGGCTGGCCCCAGCTTAAGCTAATCCAAATCAATATAATCCAGCACATAGTCTGTATCAGAGCATTTACTGGACAACAATACTCTGCAGAGTGAACACAGCTCTTATTTACATCCATTAAACTTGCAGAGGAGGGAATATATTGCAAACAAACCCAGTGTGGTACATGAGATGGACCCTGTTTCATTCATTCTGTGGGTCTGTGTCACTTCGTTTGCTGTTTCGGTCAGAGAAATCCCTCTGTTGTGCTGCTTTTATCTGCACCTCTTTTTGACGATTGAGCTGCCCACTTGTTCTCAGCTCACAATGATTATTGTTGTTTTTGATGAAAATGGTTATCATCCATACTGGTACACTGCGATAGCCCAAGTTACCACAGAGTTCACCGGTCAACCAATCAGTGCAGGCTTGGCCTATGTGGGTAAAGGGGCATTGATCCTCTCAACTCCATGGGATTGCTGTCACCCCCAAGCTTTAGAAGTCATGTTTACTTATTTCTTTGTAATGTTTCAGCAGATCTCAATGCAGACTACTGTGTTTGAAAGCTTCATGTAAAATATATTCCTTGAAGATTTTTTTTTAAATCCATCCAAGAAGTGCAGTGTGTTTTCCAAATGTTTTATCTGTGCATTCACAGTGATAAATCTGTAATTGGTGATCTTCTTTAAATCCCACATTATATGAAAATGTTGCAGTGGTGTTTTAAGACCTTAATTTTGCCCCTTAAGAAAGTGACAACTTTCTGTCAAACCACTGACCAATGAAATGCACCAGATATCAGATTTTCTAGTTTTCTTGAAGATAGTGTCCAGTCAGGAGCAGCCAAAGGTCAAAAAGTGACAAGAGTTATCCTTTTTTTCCCAAAATATTATTTGGCCTTTTTTACATTTGAAAATTGTTTTAAGAGTGGCACAAATAACTTAATGGAGCAAAAAATGTCCAAAGGAAAATAATTAACATAAATATGTAAATGTGTTCATACCTTTTGAAGGGAGTTTCTGAACATACATAAATGCTGTTCTGTAATAGCAAAGGCTTCAAAGAATCATATTCATAAGCAAAAAGGCTTATTCATCATTGATTTGTGTCTGTTATATTTAAATTTAATTATCATAATCTTTTTGTTTGGTCTCTGTGGTCATATAATCACCACTGCCAAGGAGGTTATGTTTTTACCGGCATATGTTTGTTTCTTTGTTTGTTTGTTTATTTGTGTGTTTGTTAGCAACATTACTCAAAAAGTACTAGACAGATTTTGCTGAAATTTTCAGGAGATGTTGGTAATGGCCCAACTTAAAAGTGATTAGATTTTCAGTAGCGAACGATCGTTTTTGCTCAGTAACTGTCTAACTAATAATGACATCAACATGATTCGGAGTGCTAGGTGTGGGTTTTCAGGGTCAAGGAATCAATTTTGATGGTAACTTTATTATAGAACTATTGTTTAAAGATGCAACAGCAAGATGTGAGCTCCCTTGCAAAGGTTTGCGCTCTCCAAGTGCTTTCTAGTTTATGGTATCCCAATCTGATATTTACTCATTGTAGTCAGACCTGAGTTAGATCATTTTTCTAAAATTAGCCTTCAGGAGCTTAATTCTCTTGTCTCCTCCTCCAAACCATCAACCTGCCTTTTAGACCCGATCCCAACTAAACTGTTCAAGGAGGTCTTTCCCTTAGTTTGTCCATCCCTGCTGGAGACAATAAATATATCTCTATCAACAGGCTACATGCCACAGTCTTTTAAAGTAGCTGTAATCAAACCTCTCCTTAAAAAACCTAACCTTGATTCGGGAACATTAGCCAACTACAGGCCTATATCAAACCTTCCATTTACTTCAAAGATCCTGGAGAAAGTAGTGGCTAATCAGCTATGTGACTTCCTTCAAGACAACAGCCTTTTTGAGGACTTTCAGTCAGGATTTAGAGCTCATCACAGCACAGAGACTGCTCTAGTTAAAGTAACTAACGACCTACTCTCAGCTTCAGATGAGGGACTTCTCTCAGTACTTGTTTTGTTAGATCTTAGTGCAGCTTTTGACACCATTGATCATGATGTTCTTATACAGAGATTAGAGGTATTACTCGGGTTTACAGGGACTGCCCTAAATTGGTTTAAGTCCTACTTATCTGATAGATACCAGTTTGTACACGTGAACAACAAGTCCTCTGTGTACACTAAAGTAAGTTATGGAGTTCCTCAAGGCTCTGTGCTAGGTCCAATTCTCTTCTCCATTTATATGCTTCCCCTCGGTGATATCATGAGGAAATACTCTGTTAATTTTCATTGTTACGCTGATGATACTCAGCTGTATGTATCAATGAAGCCAGGTGAGACAAATCAGTTATCTAAGCTAGAAGCGTGTCTAAAGGACATTAGGACCTGGATGGCCAAAAATTTTCTTCTTCTTAACTCAGACAAGACAGAGATCATTGTGCTGGGCCCTCGACACCTTAGAGAAACCTTTTCTAATGATTTAAGTGCCCTAGATGGCATAAGCCTGACGCCAAGCACAACTGTTAGAAATCTTGGGGTTCTATTTGATCAGGATTTATCCTTTAACTCTCACATAAAGCAAATTTCAAGAACAGGCTTTTTTAATCTTCGTAACATCGCTAAAATTAGGCCTATCCTGTCCCAGAGCGATGCTGAAAAGCTAGTCCATGCTTTTGTTACCTCTAGACTGGACTATTGTAATTCTCTTCTTTCAGGCTGTCCCAGTAAGTCGCTTAAGACGCTTCAGCTGGTCCAAAATGCTGCAGCACGTGTACTGACTAGAACTAGGAGAAGAGACCACATTACTCCTGTATTAGCCTCTCTGCTTTGGCTTCCCATTAAATATAGAATAGAATTCAAGATTCTTCTTCTCACCTATAAAGCTCTCAGTGGACAGGCACCAGTTTACCTCAAAGAGCTTGTAGTGCCGTACAACCCCTCTAGAACATTACGCTCCCACAATGCTGGCCTGCTCGTGGTTCCATCAGTCTCTAGAAGTAGTATGGGAGGTAGAGCCTTCAGTTATCAGGCTCCTCTTCTCTGGAACCATTTACCGACCACGGTTCGGGAGGCAGACACCCTCTCTACCTTTAAGGCTAGACTTAAAACATTCCTCTTTGATAAAGCTTTCAGTTAGGGACCAGCTCATAGTCCATAGTTTAGACACATAGTTAAGATGCAATAGGCTTAGACTGCTGGGGGGATCTGGCACATTGGGCTCTATCCCTCTCTCTCTCACACTCTCTCTCCATATCTGCCTCTGCCCCTTTCTGTTTGCTCCTGTACTCGTCTCTGGCTCTTGTCTTTTAGGTGGCCTGGGATCATTGGTGGAGACTGCCTGCTGCTGTGGAGTCATGAAGCCTCAATAACTACAATTACAGACATAACACATATTTAGCCATCTCATTCCAGTTCATAATCATTAGAGCTGTTGATATTAACATGATTTTTCTATCCATGGTTGATACATCTATAATAACTATCTCTAGCCCCACATGGACATGAGATCCCTCTTGAAAATGAGGTGTCACATCTCAAGAGGTCTACCATTAATACATTTATACTTAACGGAGACAAATATGGTAGGGATGCACTTGTGGTCTGGGCACTCATGAGTTCGTCACTACCATAAATTCTTACTTCCAGTAAGACTTTTATTGATTATACTTCTATGAATTTTTCACCACAACCACACAGACATGAGGACCCTCCTCTAATAAATTTGTTTGCAGCAGAAACAAATTTGACGGCAACAGGTCTATGATTGGTCCATTGATCTGTCACTAGCTTTAGTTCTTACTTTAATCCACTTGTCTCCACTTACCTCCCTCCCTTTGCCCACACACCCAACACAGCATCGTGTGGATTTGCTGTTCATCATGAGACTGGGGTCCACATTCAAGATTTCCTGCTGCTTAACAGAAGGTTTTTTCTTGCCGCCATGATGGAGGGATTCATGATTGGCTATATGGATTCATGTTGGGTGTTGGATGTATATATTTGTATATATATGTATATGTGTATTTTTATATGTATATATGTATCTATGCATATATGTGTATCCATAATATGAAGAGCTTTGTGCTCTATTGTAAAGTGTCTTGAGATAACACTTGTTATGAATTGGCGCTATACAAATAAAGATTGATTGATTGATTGATTGACTCTAAATATTCTGATAGCCCAGGTTGTCCTGAAAAAATACAAAAAAATCCAGACGGTCTGATCTATATGCGTCTCAGACAGATCGTGAATAGAGGTGGATCAGGGGTATCAAGCACGTGAAACCTGTCAGGTTTTCTGAACATCAAGTATTAAAGCTTAATATGGCCACTTTAAATTCAGGGACATTATGCACGTTATTTGTTTAATTCTGTAATTGATTAATAGAGATTGTTATCAGCTCATCTTCACTTGAACAGCACAACATTGTTCCACGATTTCGTTGAAATAGTCCCTCGATCAGATCATAGATCCAAGGATTCAAATGATATTAAATCACCACCTATTAGAGAAATGTACACTCCTACTACACAGGCAGTGCAGTGGAGCGTTCTGGGCCTGCCTTTGTGAATCCTCCTGTTTGTTCCCTTACTGAGAGACATCTGCTGTCTTCATTGTGGGAAGCGTATATCCAGGGGCAAAGCAAACTGTGCGCTGTATCTACCTCCTCTGGGTCCAGCTCCCTGTCAGGCTCAGGGATGGATGGGACTGGGTCCAATGTTTGTGTATTGCCAGTCTTGCAGAAAGTCGCCTTCTCCTTCCACTCTGGTGGCCAGAGTTATTTCAAGTGCGTCATTCAAAGAGCCAAAAAAGGAAAATGAAGGGAAAAAGAGCCTATTGCCTCATGGTTTCTTTCCCCCAGAGGCACCAACATTACACAGCAGAGAGGAGGGAAGTGATCCAGTACAAGGTGGAAACAAGGACTCCATTTTTTGAAGAATTTGAATGCTTCATCAAACGCAGAGGGGAGAGCGACTAGCAGCCTTGGAGGAATTCCATCAAAAGACCAGAGGAGGCTGAAGACGGGGAGAGATGTCTGAGAGGCAGAACGATTAGGCGCAGAAGTAAACACACACCCTGTTGTTCTTTCACACCGGAGCAAGCAGACCGTGAGGTTTTTGGAAAGTTCAAGCTGAGGTAGTGAAGTCAGCCTTGGCTTATTTGCAGATTTAGCTCTAAACAGGAGGGTTAGGATCACACAGGACTTTGAGGTTGGCAAGTTGAGTGCATGATTTCTGAATCTCTGTTATGGGATTAAGTGAAGAGAATGTGTAACAAAAATGATTCACCGTTTTGGTTTAAGAAGATGCATCTTTTACGTTATGGGGCAGGATCCTCAGCATCCAGAGCAGACGTCACTGCTTACATGTACTTCATTGCTTTACACTATTTGTAAGGCATCAATTCACAACTTTTTCACCTTAAAGGAGGAGTTTTGAAGTTGAACTAAAAGTATAATGACTTTCAGCAGAGAGAATAGCATCATCCACCTCCCTCAAAGTACATGTAGCACTATGTAAGTTTAGCAACAGACCACACTCATATCACAAGAAGCACATGCTACTTTACTATGCAAGACTAGTCTGCTGAATTCAACACTGTGATCCACAACAGCTGAGGCAAAAGAGACGAAAGAGGGTGATGACAGACGAGGCAGTAATTCAGACCATGAGCTGGCTATGTTGTTATTGGACTAATGGGTAGAGTTTTTGTTTTAAGCTGCTTGTCCTGGTGTTACAGTTTAACTTGATGCTATATCACCTGGTGATAGCAGGTTTTGAGTAAATATTTCTTTGTTTATACTTAATTTCAAGACGTGTCTAATAATCATGATCAAATCCTGTCACTAAAAAGTTTAGTGAGTACTTCTGTTGTTCTCAATAACTGTTATAACCATGGCAGCCACAGGCGCAAGCAGCCATGGGTCACCAGTCAGTACTGTGACAGACAACCAGATATGTAAATCTGTTGCCATAAAATCATTTAAAATAAACTCAACATGTATCAGATCAAGACAAACAGGGCTGACTCAAAAACAAATGAGGAGTCCTGGTAATAAAGGCCAAAGGTGCACCAAAAAAACAGCTTATACCACAGTGAGTTCCAAAAATGTCTTAAGCCAATATGATGAGGAAACACTATAATTATGAATGTCATCCCAAAAATCATCACTTTGGTCACGCAGTAAAAGCCAAGAATAATGAGATGTCTTCATGTTGCCAAAATACCAACATTATGTGGTGTATAAAATCTCCAAAACCGGCAAAATAGTGTTTGACATTTTAACACAAGATTTGTAATCCAGGCATCATTTAAAGCTTAAGCATAATTACACAGGATAGTTTTAATGATGAATATGCTCACTTAAGAATCATGGGTCAGAACATTGCTGAATTTGGCTGAGTCATGGTCAGAATTGGAACTAAATTTAGAGCTTTTTGGGTGCCAAGGCAGCGTCCTTCGCCACTTAACTGAGTCAAATGATCTGGATTACTCTAAAGAGCTGGCCCTAAACCTCTGCACACCCTGGGTCCACATGCACTTATTCAGTTGATTACTCTACTTGAGCGTCGACAGATGTTTCCTACACTCTCCTATTGCTCTTGCTGCATCTTTTAAGAGTGATAGATTGGAACTTTATCATTTTGAGGGCACTCTCCAGATCATGTTAACCTCAATCCCACCGGACTAATGATTGCCTCAGTTATCAAAAATTAGAGAGGGGTCTGTCTGCATACAGTGAGAGGAGAGTCATGTAAAAGAGGGTGCAACATGTGGCTGTAAAGACCACTCAGCACCACACAAGATGGAGAGTTGCTGGCAAAGGGATGTTAAATCATGTTCAGTCAGTGGAACACTTCATATCTGAAAAATCCTGGCCAAACACACTCACTTTATCAGGTACATCCTGCTAATGCCGGTTTAGACCCCCTTTTGCCTTCAGAACTGTCTTAATTCTATTCCAAGATGACCTCTACCCTGCATTTAACCACAAGGCTTCTCCTAGCTTGGCTGGGTAGTGTCTCTGGTCCAAAACGATGCTGACACTCAGCAGTAATATCATCCATAAGGTTTGGTGGAGTAGTAAAAATACCACTCTCAAGGATTCCCACCGTACAAACCCCACAAAAATGATGTTAGAATGTGACCACAGAGATGATAACACTGTCAGCCTTGACAACTATTTAGTGCAAGGTCTCATCCATGTAAGAGCCCTCAAGGCTGCTCTCCATGCTCTGCTTAACACAGCTGTCTTGGAAAAACAAATCCTACCCTGCTGTCAAACAGCCTGTTTATGCAGAGGAGCTGAATTTCATTAATGGACAAAGGTGGAGAATTCAAACTTGAAACTGCTGTAATGTCTGAATTTGGACCTCTATGTGTGCTTTGCTGCATGATGGCAAATAAAAACAAGATTCTGCTCACTTCTCAGCTGAAATTGGGCAACAGGTGGGGTACACCCTGGACAAGTCCCCAGCCAATTGTAGGGCCACACAGAGAGTAAGACAACCATTCACACATTCACCCACACCTAAGGGACATTTAGAGTCAACAATTAACCAAGCATGCATGTTTTTGGTCTGTGGGAGGAAGCCGGAGTGCTTAGAGAGAACCCATGCATGCACTGGGGAATATGCGAACTCCACACAGAAAGGCCCTGACCAACTGGGGGTTTGAACCAGCAGCCTTTTTGCTGTGAGGCAAGCACACTACCTGCTGTGCCACCGTGCCACCTTGTTTGTGAACAGGATCCCTCAAAACGTGAATAAAAAAAATTTGATGATATTTTCAGGAAATGCTGGTCATGGTACAAGGAAGTTGTGGTTGTCATGTGGATCTCTGAATCCAGATGCTGATCCAGGATTTCTAAATGACTTTTTAATACTGTGTGATCAGGCAGTTTTCAGCATTTTAACTAATAACTCCATAATTTCTGATTGGATTTTAATGACATTTTCAGGATTTGGTCATGGTGCAGAGAATAAGTGATTACATTGTGGTTGTGATCCAAAACCAGATGTAAATCCAGGACTTTCTTGAAGGATTTATTTACAGTGTGAGACAGTGAAATTTTCCACATTTTTGACAATAACTTGTCAACTATACCATTAGGTAAAGTTGATAATAACTAATAGCTCGACAATGTTGGAAATGTCTTGATGGAGGGTTTGTACTCTTGGAAAACATCAAGTTTCCAGTGAAACACATGAATATCCACCTACATGCACAAACATCACTGAAACAGCTAAAACCTATGTATTAATTCAGGTCAGGTATGGGAGCACATGCCAGGTTGGCACTCCACCATTCATCATTTTTGATGACAGTTCTGCACCACTTACAATTTTAAACCTACTTTCATCATAGGTGTTTACGTGCAATGAAGGATGCAGGGTTGCAAATCCTACTCCCTGATGCTCTGGAGGAAAGGGCCACAACTAGGAGGTCAGCTGGCTTCTCCTGAGCTACCAAACCAACCTCCAGTCTTGGTTCATTGGGGACTTTGACCAACCACTCTCTGGCCCCTTGCCCAAGTCCTTACAGACTGAGCTAACGGTATACTTACTAAGTATATTATTTGATGATGACCACCGCCTTTTCTTTAATCACAAGGCCTGAACAAAGTGCTTACTTTTGCTAAACACATCTGAGATCACTCTTCTGCAAACACCCAAGGTGTTAATCACTCAATGTTTTCACAGTCTGTCTGATAAATCCACAACAACACACACGCCACAGTTTACTTCACAGTCTACTTACAGATCCATCAAATCCTCTAATAACTCCATTCACACTCACATCTGCAGTGCGCTTCATTTCATTCCAGTCCAGAGTGAAAGTTGCCCACCCACGCTTTCACATGTGGAAACACTTTGAGAGAGGGTTCCTGCTCTCCTCTCTGAATGAGGTGATATGGGGGAAACACTAACTCTTGTCTAGTGCTTGTTTATGCTGTGGCATTATCCCACTGATGGACTGACAGACACTTTAAATAAACTCAGTCGGTAGTTGCACTTTGACTGTTAAAATCAGTTGTCAAAATTAAAGGGAGTCAGTTTTACACAGCAGGCATTTGGTGATTAAGAGGAAGGTGTTTAATTAATGAATATATAAAAGAAAACTTCTTCAAATATATGCCTGATTATTCATTCACTTTCTGCTTGTCTACAATTTGGTTATTACATTTTGTATAAATTAGAGAACATGTGCCATAAGGAGGATCTGACCAAGCAACAGTTGTTGGGTTGGTGTGTATTGGATTACAGAGTTGGACAAAAAATCATCATATTCACAAAGGGCTGCCGCCAGGCTCTCATCCTGTTACAAATCTGCAGATCAATCCACTAATTGCTACAGGATGAATACTGAATGGCCATTTTATTAGGCAGATCTTGCTAGTACCGGGTTGGGCTGCCCTTTGCCTTTAGAACTGCATTCTTTCCTTGTGGCATAGATCCATCATGGTGCTGGGAACAATCCTCTAAGATCTTGGTCTGTATTAACATGATAGCATTGCACAGTTGCTGCAGATGTGTTGGCTGCACATCCATAATGCAGGTCTCCCATTCCATCACATTCCACAGGACCTCAGCTGGATTGAGATCTAGTTACTGAACTCATCACACCCATCAGATAATGGGTGTGTTGGTCATTAGATTATGTTGAATTGGAATCAGAAAAGGACAATTGAAACTGACCGATAAAAATATGGCATGAGGGAAAAGTGACAACCTTGTCTGTCAAAACAAAAAAGGTTACTGCAAGTGTGTTTATTTGCCTCAAACTCCATGGCTTCAAACTTTGTTTTTCATTTACGGCCACTCTGCTCTCCCAAACTCTCCATGGTGACAGCTGGTAGCACACGCAAAATCCTCATTTAAAGGGGCGCACCACTTTTGCGCCTGTTATCAATTTGACATGCAGTCATAGTAGATCACCCACCACATGCCCACTAATGGCACGAGAAAATTTTTAGTTTGCATACGCAATTTAGCACTCGTTATTTGGGATCTTAGTAGAACAGGTCCTTAGTGCCCTAACTTCCCAAACACTTATTGAGTGTTTTTAAAACAAAAGGTGACGTAACACAGTAGTAAATATGTCCCTGTTCCCACTTTTTGGAATGTGTTGCAGGCATCAAATTCAAAATAAGTATATATTTGCAAAAACAGCTATGTTTTTAAATAAATTTAGGTCAAATGGATTTGTAAGTCATTTTATTCTGTTTTTATTTGCAATTTCAACAACATCCCATATTCATTGGTATTAGTTTTAGTTAGATCTCTGCACTGTTACTTGTATCAAAACAGGGTTTCAATGTGGTGTTCATTTATTACAAATTAAGCCCACTTGTGTCTGATCAACTCTCCCAAATAATCTGCTGGAGAAAACCACCAGAGAGTGATAAACAGCGAGGGATTGTGTGTAAAACCTGGTGTAAAGATGTCTCCAGGAACACAAACTGGCTTAAAAAGAAACAAACAGGATCATTAGTAGGGGAGTACAGAGCAACAAACCAACTGCTTGTGAGGGAACAATATATTTCAATATATTGTGGTACTGTGAACAAGATGATCTATTGCCCCTTTATTACACAGCCTGTCACCTTGACTTGTGTCCAATGTCTTCCTTCAATAAAAGGTGCATATGTGCACACATACTATGTAAAGTGTTTGTTTTTGCAGCTTTAGCCTCCACTGAGAGTAATTGGCTAAGGTTGACTAATGCTCCAAGGCACCAGGAAGTTGAAGTCCAATCAGTCGATATATTGTTCAGCAACACCAGAGCCTCGTTTTCCTGTTTCATGAGTGACTGCATCCAATTAAAAAGTGTCCTGATCTCTGGACACATCGCTCCAATGCTCCCATGTTCTGTTGTCATGGCTGTATGTGTTTGTTGTTGTTCATTTATGTAGCAGAGAGTGGTATTGTTACTTGTGCGGGGTTGTTTGTTACCTTGTGCTGACCCTGTTTTTGGTGGGAGCAGCTTAAGGGATACATGCAAGTAATGTGAAAAGGACCAATTACTGCCAACAAGAAGAATCTGCAGCCCTTACCTTCACACATGTGTCCGTCCATCATCAGTGAGTAGCCTGGGAAGCAGGAGCAGCGAGCGCGGCCTGCCACCACCGAGCACTGCTGACTGCACAGACCATTTTCTGTGGGGGAGAGAAAACAGGAGCAGCATGAGTTCACACTGTTACGCCTGCAGGACAGACATTCACTCAAAATGTCTTAAATTCTTCATCCCTGTGCTGTTTCTCTCCTGCCCTGCTAATGCATTGTTCTGTTGTTTTGCTCCCGGAGGCTCCTACAGGCTCTGCCTTCACACCCCCACACCGATCATCACCCCCCTACAGGAAAGAGCCTCTCATGAGCCATCACTTTCAGCACAACAGAATCAATTCTGGCTATTTAACAGCTCGATAGTCCTGTCACAAAGAGGCATGGACCAGGAGCTGCTTCCCAGGAACACATTTTACGCTGAAGCTATGCAGGAGTAAAGTGTCAGAAGGCCGCTCGATTCATTGATCAGGATATTCTTATTACTAACAATCAGGCACTAAAACGAAGAGAGAGCCTTTGTTCAAGTCTCTGGAGGAGAGATTCCTGCATCTTGAGGATTTTCACTTCTGAATTTGATATTTAGCTTGGACAGGCTGCAGACAAGATGATTTTGGGTCCAGTTTGTCAGGTGTATGGTGTTAGTACAATCTTATTACCATTCCCAAATGAGTAAGAGCCTCCCTGGTCTGATCGTAAATAACATACGTGACATTAATCAAAATTTGTTCTTATTGACAGACCAGTATTTAAAAGGTCACATATCATGCAAAATAAACATTTAATTTGTGTAATTTGTGTCCAAGGCCAGGTCTGCAAATCCCTTCCAACTTGAGAGAAATCCTTCCTCTGAATCTGCTCCACTTTGTAAAGAATGTGAGCTCAAATAGGCTGTTTGAAAATGTCCCCTAACGATCATATAACCTGTTTTCTCCCCAATTTACATGAAGGTAATTACCCTTGATCTAATACCACAAACATACCTATATGTTTTTTGACACACTGCCCCTAATGGTGACTGCTAGCCTCACATTAACCAAAGTGTCTTCTTCAATTAACTCATTATTTTAAGTGCTGAATGACTACCTTTTGCACCCTGGATGAATCACACATGACAGAACTGCCTCACCTAGTTAAGACTCCACATCCAGACTTGCACAAGGGTCCGAGGGCCCTTTAATGCTGCCAACAGCTCTACACTTAGTTATGATTTTTCAAGTTGTGCCTCACACTTTGAAAACCACTGCTCTAGGGACATCTGGAGCCAGTGTACACCTGTTTAAAAGGGGTAGGTAGAGATGGATGATCTTTGAAGTTTTCCTCTCGGATGTAAAAATATAACACATAAGTCTTCTGTTGGGGGGGGTCCCACTTAATTTGTTGCACCAGATGGTTTGTTCAATGTACAGTATTTCACTATTTCATCTGAGCAACAGCCCATAGAAAGTGTTTGAGTATGGGCAGAACCTTTCAGAGGCTAATCAGATGATGTAATGGGTGGCACTACTGCTGCGGTGTAAAGAACACAACGTGAGCCACTGAAGAACAAACTCTTACCACGACATGTTGGAAGTAGAGCAAAAATATCATTTATACTGAAAAATGCTTTCAGTATTGTTATTTGTTCCTCATTTAATAAAGAAACACAGCCCAGATGTGATTTCACTACTTCTTAAGTTTTGTTAGCATTTTTGCTAATCTCTGTGAGAACAGTCACTTCCTGCTGTCATCTTACTTGTAGCTCCCACTTCTTCCTGCTCTAAAGGACTCTGATTGGGCCATGCTGCTTTGAGTCACTCACAATCATCGTAGTCTGTAGCCTAACAAGATGGATCTGACTGATTACAGACAATGATTCAGGCACATCCAGCTGTAGCACAAGGTTAGCTTCAACTATAAGAAATGTGCTGTAAGCCCCTCCCACCTTTTTTACTTGTAATGTTAAATCAAGTACTGTATTTAACAAAAACTACACCCCATATTGTCCACCATCCTTCCATTATGTACATATACAGCTTGTCCCTTTTTGAAGCTCAGGGGGCAAAAGCCTATCCCAGCTGGAAGCCAGTCACCAGCAAATCACAGGTCCGACATGGAGAGACAGAAACTATTCACACAGAAACTCACACCTAGTGGGCAATTTAGAGACACTTTGGAGTACCTGGAGGAAACCGACACATGCAAAGCAGAATAAGGAGTTTGGCTTCAGCCTGCTCTATTGTAAAGTGCCTTTAGATAACACTTGTTATGAGTTGACACTATATAAACAAAGATTGATTGATTGATTGACTGACTGACATGCACACCAGGAACATGCAAACTCTATACAGGAAAAAACTCAACTGCATTGGGTTGTCAAACCAGCAACCTATTTTCACTTAATCATGTGCAGTTATGAAATACTAAACCACTGTTTTCATTCATTTGGAAAAATGAGTACTTTATTTAGGTGTGAGCAACTAAAGCTAAATGAACTCTTCTCAGAAAACAGCAATAACATTGAGATACTGTACCTCAAATCTCTGCTACACTCAACTTCAACTTCTCTTTGACCCCAGAGCTCAGACGCCAACCACAAACACTTCCTTTAATCCCACTATGGACTCTATGAAACATAGGTTGTACCATCATGCACATGATGTATTTGCACCATATGCACCTACACTTGTCTTTGACACCAATGGAGGGTGTACTGCCTTTAATAGGAAGTCAGTTGACATTAAAAAAGTTGTGATGAATATGTTAAAAAGTAATTTTAATGAGTTTAAGTTAGAAGGATAGAAAGATTTAATTCTTTGTATTAGTTTATGGTGTCTGCTGCCATCTGGTGGGCCTTGTCAGTAAACCTTTAAGTCTCATATTTAAGTCTCATTTTCCCTCAGTGCAGCAGTCACACATAGGAGGCAGGAAAACATACGAGTGTGGTCTTGTAGAACATTTGTCTTGTAAATTTTACTGTCTTATAACTATAAATATGTCCAAGAATTGTAAGAAAATCTTAATTAGAGCCCATTTTGCTGTTTGTATTTTGCCAATCACTCGCTTGCTAATGCTAATGATAGCAGCTATCGCTTTTAGCCTAGGTTAGCGTGCCAAGTCAACTTCATTTTCATGCTGTTTATTGCTCTTTCATGATAATTACATGGTATTGGTACATATGTTTCATGTCTGTACTGATTTAGTGTAATTGTTTTGCGTATTTTGCAGTATACAAAAGTTCAAAAATATCACATCAAGCTTCAGTATTCCCAAGAAAAGTCAAATCTAATGTTTTTATTGGAGCTTTTTTGAACTTTTATCTGACTGTCCAACTCTACACACTGGAACGTGAAGAAAAAGCAGTACAGAGGGAGTGTAATTGCACCCCTCATCACTGTTTGGAGGATATGTTCTGTATGTCACCAGTTTTTGCGACAAGAAAGCTTTTGGGGGTAATATGAAATATCTGTAATAACTGCTGTGACTGAGCTGCAGTGATTGCCGTGGATTGTAAACTGTTTCTATGGAAACAGGTAATAATACATTTAGTCTAATACTGTAGCATAATCAAGATTAATGCGAAGCTGAAATTACTTCTTTGGCTATACCCTCGTGTCATCAAAAACCCAATCATCCCATTGTTTCTACTCATCATGTCTTGATTTGTTTTGGTTGACTGCCCCCTGGAGGCAGATTTTTACTCACAGTGTGTTTAACTTTATCTGTGGTAGTGGTTGCTGCAAGACAAAAAGACCTTCACTTCTTTCTTATAACCAGTGTGTCACATCAGGTCAGTCAGTCTGGGTCTGCTTATAGTTCACAAAAGCAGAGGTGATGCGTCGAGCAGATGCATCCGGCCTTCTGTGCTGTAAGCAGCAGACACTAGTGCTCACACTTCATCGCCCTCTATGGGAGCGTCTCTAAAGCCCCAAACACTCTCGTTACCTCCTCCACATAAAGCTAAAACACTGAACTACTGACAAGGAGGGATCAGTGAAGGAGGGTCTCACAGCAGGAGGCACATATCAGAGTGCAAAATATACATATCAAATTTCACATTCACACTTTAATGTGAGGAAACTCCAGAGCTCTTATATCAGCTCTTTAAAGACTGTACTGTCAGTGAAGCAGTTTCACTGTTCCTGAATAGGTCCCCTTTTGTTTCAGATTTGGTCAGTTTACATTGATTGAAGTTTCACTTATGTTCACATTTCATTGCTCAGTGTGGTGTACGCTGCAGGGGGGATCGGCTTTTTCATAAACATAAGAGAGTCTTTAACAATAATCCTTTCTTAGAACTGAAAAACAGGGTGATATCTCCCCTCCTTTGTCCTCTGCTTTGGATGCTGCAGACAGTTCATCCTTAGAATAATGTTTAAAACATCTACACAGACCCAAGGCAGCTGTAGCTCAAGCACCTTCAATCCTCAAAGGTAACAGTTATATGAGCACTTCACCTGTAGCCTATCTTTATCCTTTTGTTTCACCACAGCAGCTTTGCATGGTTACCTGCACAAATCAATATGTCATTATCTTACAGTGGTGTTTTATGTGATCCTCCATCAGTGAGGCTGTACGACCAGCTTGACGACAAATATCCAGAAGCTGATGTTGAGGAGAACCAGATGGCTTTTGGCCAGTGGCTTCTTCAGATGTAAGTAGTACAAAAGCAAGCTAAAGACATGGTTTCCGAAATTATATTCTCATATACAACCCACAGTTCTTCATCTATCTCTGGTTTAGTTACAGGTATATTTGGTGACCGTTTGGACCATCTCCTTTCCCTTTTTGTTTCTTTAACTTTAGTAAACCCAACAAGTAACTTCTCCTTGTGGTTCTCCATAATCTCTTTTACAAACTTCTGCTAAATAATTCAATAATTGTGACTTTTCTGAAGACACTGCCCATGATGTTTGGGAGAATATTGGCTTGCGGCAAGGAGAGAGCCGCACTGAACATATAAACAGCAACTGTTCCTGCGTCATGAGTCCACAGCAGTTTGTGTCCAAGCGGAAAGCATAACGAAACGTTAAGTCTGCAAAAACCTTATTTTTCCATTTCTGAAAAATCACATTTTCTAAATGTATCAGCTGTATTGAGGCCTGATGAGGGACATCAGAAATAGCATCAAAGTACATTTTCAACCCGGTGAGCAACACAAAACCCGACAACTTATCTTTAACAGCGAACATTAAAGAAAATAAAGAGCATATATTGTTGAAATCTGCACATTCTTGGCTACTGGCCCTTAAGAGATATGTACGTAAATATGTCACTGGGAACTGGTGCTGGACAAAAACTATGATTGTGGATTGTGGAAGTGGATTGAGTCACTGTGCCTCATGCTGTGATGCACTTATTATGTCTATAGATTTTCTTCATGTATGACCAATTATGCACAGCCACCCCTCCTTTCTTACAGAAGGGAGAGAGTGGCTACCAAGCTCTACTGAGATAGATAGATAGATAGAAAGATAGATAGATAGATAGATAGATAGATAGATAGATAGATAGATAGATTGATAGATAGATAGATTGATGACGGATGGATGGACAGATGGGCAGGCAGGAATTTAGACAGATAGATAGATACTGTCAATTGATAGATAGTGTTCTTTTCCTTTCATTGTATGATTTATAAGAAATAAAATGCACTTTTCTGTCATTTGCTTTACCATTATTAACTACTATTAGATATTAGATAAGGTTACATCTCATAGGATCTGTATCAGGGCCAGACAATATTGGTGTCCCCAAAGAGGGGGTTGCAATCGACCTGAGAGTGGAGGTCTGCAGCCAGAGACAGATCATGAACAACTTCAGGTTTTTGCTAAGACAAAGGCAGGGGGTTCAGAAAATGTATGTGATATCACTGGGGAGCATAAAGCTGTGCACATTAATGTTAGATACAATGGGGTTACCTGAGCATGGGTTGAAGTGGACAGGTGGTTTGCTGGTGGTGGTGGTGGTGGTGGTGGTGCTGGTGGTGGTGGTGGTGGTTGTACTGGTAGTTGGTCTTTGTGTTGGGATCACAGCAGGCTCCTCTCTGACTCTGTTGTCCTCATCTGGACTCACTGTACATAAAATATATAAAAAATAACAAACCAGACAGAAAATATCAGTTTGTGTTATGAAGTCACTGAAGAGTTAATCACCAGAGGGGAAATGACTTCATTCTTTGAAATCAACAGAGAATGCTGAGTGGACAGAGGAATGTTGACTAACAAGTTCCTGATACATCAAGCTATAATTAAAGATTAATATCCCACATGTGTAACCATTTCCACTACACATGATATGATTTGACTCCAGCTGGATGTTCTTGTCATTAAACTCTTTTTACTCTTTTATAGGGCAGAGAGTAATGTCCTGAATAAATCATCTCTTATTTGAGGTTGTGGGGAATTTTGATGAGCCTGTTTAATTGGCTGTTTCCTCAAGTGCCTTGAGTATAATGATGAAGCCTGTAGTTAGTTTGAACCAGAATGAAATCACAGTAAAATGACCATAAATACACCTACAATAAAAAATAAGATTCCTAAATAAATGCTTTTAATGGGCATGAAATACTTCAGTTTTATCGATTAGCAATTGCCTCATCTCACTGTCTGAATAAAAATGAGACATTTGAGTATAAATAGAACCACATTCACAAAAGGTCAGTAAGAAAACAATATAATAAGCTCCTCAGAATGCTTGAAGGAGACTACCTCTGTGCAGCAAATCAAACTCAAGTAGTCTCATAACAGGCACTGAGAAATAAATTCATGACCATAAATAATACCTTAATTATTGAAAGCACTAAAATTTGCATGTTACTAAAGATGTATAGACGTATGTATGCTGAATATCTGCTCTAATATTACGGTGTCCCCCTTTAGGTTCACCAAGAGTCTGACTTCTGAACCAGTCTTGAGCCCCTGCAACCTCCCTGCAAAATAATGAAGCCCAAGACAATTGCTGAGAGCTTTTTCAGGCAACTTTTCTGTATTTCTGCCATCTGATCGGGGAAGTTAGAGGGAAGTCAAGTCACATTCTGATGCTTCTGAAAAACATGTTGGCTTAACAAAACTGTTTGCACGAATCAACCTCGCTGTATTAATTAATGTACCTGGTGCACAGGAGTGTCCGTCCTGCTGCAGGATGTAGCCCTGATGACAGCCACAGCGGTAAGAGCCCCAGATGTTGGTGCATGTGTGCTGGCACAGCTGGTCTGCGTAGAGTTGACACTCATCCACGTCCTCCTGCTCCTCCACCGTGTTGGCAGCGTCATCCGTGGCACTGATGGAGAAGGCCTCCTTGGGGAACTTGCTGTCTGTGACTGGAGGCGATGGGAGAAGGGATAAGGAGGGGATCCTTAAATTAGATACAGCACCAGATTGCCTGTATAATTTATTCCCCCCACACTTACCTCATGAAACTGACTTGAAGACACAAAACAACATCTGCTGCTCCATTACATTTACATTCAGCACTAAAGAGACGCTTTTATCCCAGGCTTCAAATCCTAAATTGCCGTCATTAGAAAAACCAACAGCGAAGAGAGCAAAGGACAAGACCTACGCATTGCATTTTAAAACCTCTCATGAACTCAAGACACTGATGTGAGGGTAAAGTGCTGAGAAAATAAAAGTGCAAAAATGCTAAGTGTTTCTGGAGAGCTTTTAGATCGGGTAAGAGGGGGTGTGATTGAGCAAAAAGGGGATGAAACAAACCATTTACCCACAAGAGGGTTTGAAGATTACTGTCTCTGTTTATGCACATTCAACATTGTCTAGAGCAGCTGTTCACCCGGACTACAGTCTGCACAATGAATGTTTTATTAAACTTGTGTCATATTCCCTCACACTAAACTGCTTAAATCAAACTGTGCCTCATCTTTGCCTTCAAAGGGACATTTTAGTATTTCTGAAGTTGGGTTGTATGAGGTACTTGACAACAGTCAGTGAAGTGGTTGAAAGATCTCCCAGCAGTGCTGCACCTTTGAGGAGAATGACCCTTGACCTCTGCTACAGTGTACTGCTTTGGCAGGAACAGTTATTTTGCGCAATTGTTTGAGTTTTACATAAAAATGGGCCATAAAACTATGTTTGGTTGAATGTACGATTGGGCGAAAAATGTAGAGCGCTTTATTTTTCCTTCAGGATGTCTGTTTTTGGCACTATTTTAGGATGCAGCAAACAGCTATGGGTTCTCCTGCCTGTGCACATTAGATAGCAGATAGCGCTATATTCTTACTCTGATTCAGACCGACAACAGGAAGATTCGTGGGCATGGCTTCAGTATTTTTCGATTCATAAAGGTAACCCTTAGCATCCAGAGTCAAAGGAATGTCATCGTCACCTGAGTCGAAATCATTCATACTGTATTTGGTTCAGTATTAGTTTCCTCTGCCATTGTTGTGTCTTCCTGAGTCCATAGAGCCATTGTGAAGAACACATAGCCATTTGCTGCATCCTAAAATAGTGTCAAACACAAAGACTTCCTGGAGGAAAATCAAAGCTCTCTGAAATTTTTTTGCCCAATTACACATTCAACTCAACGTGGTTTCTTGGCTTGTTTTTACATAAAACTCACACAATTATGCAAAATGACTGTACCTGCCAACAGCATTGTACCTTACCAGTAGTCTTGTGTTGCTCCTCTTAAAGGTGCAGTGCTGCTGGGAGCCTTTCAGCCACTTTATTGACTGTTGTCAAGTACCTCATACAACCCAACTTCATAAACACTGAACTATCCCTATAAAAACAGCAGATTTAAGTCTCTGTTATGTACAAAGCAGATTTGGTTTGGTTGGAGGGGCGACGCTGATTATTTGTTGCAATTTAAATTTGGTTTGGTTAGCTTTGATTCTGAAATTTATATATTCTGTTCACAAGCAAATTAATTAACACAAGACTCAATGACCTTGACTTTGACCACTAAACAGCCACTATCTGACCTGTTCATAGTTGAATTCAGGTCTTTCTGTGGTGAAATTTTAGGTAGTTTGACACCCACAGCCTGGTTGCTTTGTTCCATTTCAGCTGAAAAGACGTTACAAATATGCAGATTTCTTTGGATTGTTTAATGGTCACAGACCAGATCACATACGAAAGCAAGGCTGGCCTTATGGCATCATGCCACAACCAATGTTGCTATGACTTCAGATTGTGCTCTGCATTATGGAAGAAGTTAGTAGGCCAAGCTTCCCACAAGTTGTTACTCAATAGTTATTCAATAGAAGCGGTCAAATGTGTTTGAACCATTATGTTCAATTATGGTCAGTGCTTGACCTTATGATACAAATGTAAACAAACTCAGTGCAGCTCGACTCTCTGACAGCAGCATCCAAGAGGAGGATGCTGTCTAAGCTGCAGGACATTTCGGACGATCCTCACTCCCTCCATGAAGAACAGGCCAAACACAGGACCACATTTAGTGCACGACTCATCCCCTCAAAAATAAACTACAGAGCACCAAAGGAAGTCATTCCTGCCTGTGGCCACCAGACTGTACAACTCAACACTCTGTGTCACTTACTCTGTCAAACCTGGAAATTGAGCATTTACATCACTATTAATAAATTATTTTATTAATATGGTTTGTATTGTTAAGGATGTAGATTCTTTTGTTTCTTAGCCTTAATTTAACTTCTCTTCGTTTCATTTATATTGATAATATTATTTAAATTGTTAATAGTGTAAATTATTTTTTTCAGTCTTACTTTTACTTATCTTCATTTCATTTTTAATCTATAATCTTGTTTTGTTTTCTTTCATAAAATTATTATTGTTATTTCTTAAAATATTCCCTACTTGGTAATAGAGTTTTCATACTTCTGTACTGTACATAAGAGCAAAGAAAAAAACTGAAGTTCCCTTACAAATTAAAAAAAAAAAAGTCTGATTCTGATGTCACTGACACCAAAACCATATTAAGCATCAACCCACTCAGTGCTCAGTTGCTCACAATAAGCTGAGTCTTAAACCTTTTACTGGTTCTCCCACTGAGGACTACAGAAACGAAGAGTCAAACTAAGTGCATTAGTTTTCCCTAAACAGTTGAGTATTTTTCTTACAGCAGAAAGGGTTCGAATGAAGGTGGTTAATTCATTCCATCACTTGAGGAACAACAGAGGAGAAGAGTTGAGCGAGTGATGTTGAGCCATGCTGCGATGGAAGCACCAGGCATCTGTTCAAAATCATTCATGAGCACTCTTGTCGGTTTTCGCATCTGCTGTAACCTTGGAAACCACAGATACAGGCAGCCGTGGGTCACCAGTTAACACAGTCACTCGTGAACCAGCAGCTCCTGGTCTCCAGTCAGCAGGGTTTGTATCAATGGAGTGTTTTTAAAGCAGCATCATAGTGAAGGAGCAACAGAAACGATGTGTGAGCATGTAAATCGACAGACAGACAGACAGGCAGATAGATAGATAGACAGATAGATAGATAGATGTACTTTATTGATCCCAATACTAGGAAATTGTGATATTACTGCAGCTGATTTCAGAGGAACTAATAACATACACACTACAAAGAGACTAAGGATCTCAACAAATAAATGTACAATATATACTAAACCGTTTCCAGTGAGGGTTGGACTCCGCCAGGGCTGCCCTTTGTCACCGGTTCTGTTCATTACTTTTATGGACAGAATTTCTAGGCGCAGCCAGGGCGTTGAGGGGTTCCGGTTGGTGACCTCAGGATCGGTCGCTGCTTTTGGCAGATGATGTGGTCCTGTTGGCTTCGTCGGACCGTGACCCCCAGCTGTCACTGGATCCGTTTGCAGCTGAGTGTGAAACGGCTGGGATGAGAATCAGCACCTCCAAATCCGAGTCCATGGTCCTCGCCTGGGGGAGGGTGAAGTGCCCTCTCCGGGCTGGGGATGAGATTCTACCCCAAGTGGAGGAGTTCAAGTACCTCAGGGTCTTGTTCACGAGCGGAGGAAGAATGGACCGGGAGATTGACAGGCGGATCAGTGCAGCGTCAGCAGTGATGCGGACTCTGCACCGGTCCGTTGTGGTAAAAAGGGAGCTGAGCCGGAAGGCGAAGCTCTCGATTTACCAGTCGATCTTCACTCCTATCCTCACATACGGTCACGAGCTGTGGGTCTTGACCAAAAAAAACACAATCTCGGGTACAAACGGCCGAAATGAGTTTCCTTTGCAGGGTGTCCGGACTCTCCCTTAGAGACAGGGTCAGAAGCTCGGTCATCCGGGAGGGGCTCGGAGTACAGCCGCTGCTTCTCCGTGTTGAGAGGAGCCAGATGAGGTGGCCCGGGCATCTGGTTAGGATGCCTCCTGGACGCCTCCCAGGGCACGTCCCACTGGTAGGTGGCCCCGGGGAAGACCCAGGACACGCTGGAGGGACTATGCCTCGCAGCTGGCCTGGGAACGCCTCGGGATCCCCCAGGAGGAGCTGGACGAAGTAGCTGGGGAGAGGGAAGTCTGGGCGTCCCTGCTTAGACTGCTGCCCCCACGACCCGACCACGGATAAGCAGAAGAAGATGGATGGATGGATATATACTAAATACCATAAATACAATAAAATATTATAATAATTGTATAGTGTGGCATCACCTCAAGCAGAGGTTGGCACAGAGTGTGACATTTTAGGCCCAAAACACAGTTTTCCCTGTCGACATGGAGACATCCAAATCCTTCCAGCTAATGGACTTTTTTGTGATACTGCATGTAAAACCTAAAGACCTAAAAAATCTAAAAACTAAAGACACCTTTTATTTTCAGGACAACCTGGGCAATCAGAATAGTTATGCTGCATTGGCGGCAGATTCATGTATTTAATTTTGTATGACCAAAGAGATAAGACAACAACTCAACATGGACTACATCTAAGCATAATTTGCTGAAGGCTTGGTGATTATGGGGAAATAAAAGAAAGCTAAGAGACTCATAGCAATTATTCCTCCAAAAATCTTGTCTCATAAAGTTATTTGTTACTCTTGGATGCAATTTCTGTCTCAAATGTTTTAAAGAGCCACGTCTCGTTACTCACACTTGCTTTTAATTATTTTGTGAATTGACAGATCTTTTCTCTTGCTGACCTTTGGCAGCTCCTGATTGGATGCTGCTGTCAAGAAAACAAGACAAGAAGAAAATGGGCACAACTGATCGATCCATAAGCCTGACAGGAAAGTGTAATTTTCCCTAAGGGTCAGAGTAGAGGTTTGACAACACCACTACTACATTTTTATTTAGGGAGATGTGATGAAAAATCATTTATTATGTGATATTTCTGAAATGAAACACTGCACTTCAGAGCTGAATTAAAAGCTTTTCTGTGGAGATATATTTGACCTAAAGATCTGTTATATGGTTCCAGAGATAAGGCTAACAATGGACTTTAAATGATTCTGCTTGGGGGCATCAATCATCCCATGGAGGGGTAAAAATCCTTACCTGGCAAGTAACCAAAAACACTGTTTGCATGTGGACAGAAGGCCAAAATACACATGAAAAAGCTGTGTGTTAAAAAATACCCACCTGTGTGTGGACGTAGCCTCAGTGAAAAATGCTTGGGCACATCTAACCTAAGATCTTAAGTGGTAACTGCATGTTTCCCCTTTGTCCTTATGGGCAATAAAAGAGCAGCTGTTTGAAACACTTCTGTCTTTTGTAATGACTATGTTTTCCACTTTCACTGTTGACTGTGTGTGGGCCAGGCATAGATAGCAAAACGAAGTGAGCAATGTAATTTGGAGAAACGCAAGATCAAAAAGATGAAGTCAATTATGCATCTAGAGGGATCAAGAAAGTACAATTATTCTGATTTACATGTCAGTTTTATAAATACCCCAAGCTTCAAAACCAAAATATGTTGGAAAATTGTAAAACCTGGAGCAGAAACACAAATTTGTGTGACTTTCTGAGCTGTGTCCCATGAGGGAAACAATGTTTGGTGAAAACAGAGCAGTTTTCTATGAGGCAGTGTAAATCAGAATTTCCACTTCTATCTGAATTGTAAAAAACTGTTTGCTTGAAGTTCTGTGAGACAAAAACAAGAAGATATTGAACTATTTTATGTGTGTAAAGCCATGTTACTGACAGAATCACTGGGTACACCAGCTGATCACAGGGCCACATAGAAAGACAGACAACCATTCACACTCACACCCATACCTAGGGCAATTAAGAGTCACTAATCAACCTAAATAGCATGTTTTTGGTCTGTTGGATAAAGTTGGAGTGCCTGGGGAGAACCCATGCATGCACAGAAAGAACATGAAAGAACATGAAAACTCAACAGACCCTGACCAACATGGGGTTCAAACCCTCTTGCTGTGAGGCACAAACACTTCCTGCTGCGCCACCGTGCCACTTTAATGACAGCAGGTCAGGGACAACCTGCTAAATTGGCCGGACAAATTAGTGGCTTAAATTGCACTTCAAAGACTGCCCAACATAAAAAAAACTTTGTAACAAAGAAAGTTCTAGGACAGATTAATTATAGCTTCACTGTAATGACATGGGAATCTCTTTTCTCACTACACTGCTCTGGTTTGTAGCAGTAAAGGCCCCACTTCCAAGGTTTCAGGTAAATATTTCTCACAGTCATTACCTGTGGTTTAAATTCAGAGGAGCAGGGCGATTAAATTTTCCTGTTTTAATTAAAAGGCGGTGAGTCATAAGAGTGAAAACATCTCCCCTGAGGAAATAATTACAGTGCATCTCATCCTTATTTTCATCCATAAAACACTCTCAGAGTAAAGGCATCCTTCATGCATCCTCAGAGAGTTTTACACACTGGCTTGAACATTTCTTTGCTGCTCCAAAACCTTTCAGCAGGTTAATTGATTCCCATTTTAGAGTGACATCATTCAGAAATCCTTTAAAGCTGAGGGAAATGAGCTGCAGTTGATGGTTAGAACAGAGAGTTTTAAAGTGGGGGATTAGGAGGAATTCTTCTGATGAGAATGAAATAACAGGGTACGTCAGGCAGTAAGAAGTCTGGCCTTAACTCTACCAAAAGGTTCCTCTTATCAGCACGATCTTTACCCACGAACCTTTTGAGGAGCTCTTGGCCAAGGTCCAAATCCATGGTTGTCAGTTATTTCCTGTCTAATTGAGGTCAAAACTGTTTCACGGCCCCACAGAGTAAAGACTTTTTGTAAGAATTTTTGTGTGAGCACATAAAATAAAAGTCTTAAACTGCCCTTTGAGTATCAATCAGTCAGTCAACCTGTATTTATATCACTCTGAAAAACCCAATCACCCACTAAGTTCTTTAAGGATGAGTTCTGTATATTTGAAAGAAAAGCATCTCATATACAACTGATTCTCCCAAAAGATAGTCATGCTGGCTGACTAATAATTCCTATAGTGTATGTCTGGTCCCAGTATGTTTACCAGAACACTGGAGTCAAGCCTTTTGAATCCCAAATAAATAGTTTAGGAAAGGTTACAAGCTTAATTTAAGACCTTGTGCTTTTAAAGACAGGTTTTATATTCTGATTGCAGACCAACACAATAACAAATACACCCTTTTATTAAGTCTTATTTCATTCCTTACAAATCTGATGTCATTGATGAAAGACTTTTAAATCCCTGCTTATTAAGCTTACAGCTGCAAACAAAATGCATAAAAGGTCATATTTAGAGGCCTAAGCTGGTCTGTGAACAGAAGAAGCCTTTGAAGAACAATGGCAATGGAGACTACAATCAATCCATTTGTCAGAAATAAAGGTCTATTTTTGATTAACTCTCGCGACTAATACACAACTGTTACCAAAGCACGTAATTTTGGTGTTTTCTTTTTTACGCTGCATCAAAATCAGACGGCCATTTTTTTAATGATAATATATTTTTCTCAGAGAAGATTTTAAAAAACATGTATTTATGCACATATAGTAACCTTGCAGAGCAGATGGACCTGTTTGATTCATTGTCTGAAATCCTGCATGTCCATCTTGCTAACTTCCATTGTCCAACGATTTCACGGCTAAATGCTTAGCGGCCCAATCAGGGAAGAGAGGTGGGAGCTGCAGATGTGACAACAGCAGGAAGTGACTGCATGTTTGAAAACACTGGCGGCGTGTATAACAGTCTCTGTGGATGCAGCAATAAAATTGGGTTTTTTCAGACTCAAATTCTTCTTTAAAAGAGGACAAAGGAACGTCACTTAAACCTCTCTTACAGGAAATCATGTTTTAGCTTTTCTCCCAACCAGGGATCACTGCTGGGAAACTGGGAGAGATGCATAAATGCTGTGCGAACGATGCTGGTAGTATGGTAGCCTGAGGTCATGGTTACTCAGCGATACCTGGGGAAATATACCCTCCTCAGAAGTTTACGGGGAGAACTGGGTGGGTATTGTCTCTGACGAGATTCATGTTACATAAATGTGGTAAATGATAAATCTGTGTGGTATAATTTAATGTAAGATGACAGTCTAAGGACTGAAACGTAGTTTAAGCAAACGGCTAACAACAGGGTCTAGCTGCTACCTCATACTGTGTCTTGATATGGATTGGTCTGTGATGAGTGTGATGAGCAGAATGATCGTCCGATCACCAGCTGCAGTTGTTTTTGAAGGTTCTGCCCTTTTCCGTGGGCTCTTTCCGGAGATGTCTGTCTGGCGTGTCAGGTTACACATATAGGGCTCAAATTTCCAGGCGCAACTCAGGGTGGCGCAGCCTGGCGCACCCCGCGCAGTGGTAATTTAATCCGGCGCACCGCCGTGCGCAGCCAATTTGGCAATTTGGTAGACCAGCTGCGCCCAGATGGGTGTGACGGCGCACCAGGGGGAGGTGTCGACAGATTCAGCTTGGCGTAGTGACAATTTCATGCCAAAAAAATGCGCAGATGTGAAAATCATTGTATTCTATTTTTATTTATGTCTTACACAACGTACCAACTTCATTGGATTAGAGTCTGTAAAAAAGTCAATGACAGAATAACTTTTCAGTAAGGTTTGAAATCACTGTTAAATTAAATTTCACCTTACTCTTTAACAACAATCTGTGTCACCTTGTTCACCAACAAAAAAGTTAAGCTGAGGGTCGTTGAGCTCTTCTGCATGTAGGTGAATCTAAACTTCTTCTCCTTGTGTACTCACTAATGTAACTGTCAGAGGTATTAGGTACTTGATGGATCAGAGCTGGACGAAAACTTTGCTGGCATGAGTAGCGAGACAGCCTGAGCTTCCATCTGTTCCTGATTCATCCCAGCCTGCATACCTTTCCTCACATCACTCTGAGGGGTAACATGACTGCTGACCAATCAAGCGAGAGCAGCTGTCTATAAAGGAGATCAAACTTGACCTGGACTGTTCCTCTGACCCATACTTCAATGAGGACAAAATACTGATGGCTCACAGCAGGACAGGTACATATGACACTAAAGTTTAAGTTGTTTGTTGAGCTGCTGAGGAGGCTGGCTCAACAAAATCAGTTTTCATCAAAGTTAAGTCACTTTAAGTGTGATGACAATGATCCTTTTCTGATTCAAAGCTCTATCATTGTTGACAGTTGTTTTAAAGGTACAGATCGATGTTTGTTAAGGTTGTTTGCTGTTATGGTGAGCTCCAGTTGGCTTGGAAATAGGACGTGAGATCAGGGGATTTCATCACATCCCAGTTAAACCAGTTCCAGTGATAAACTGGTCAAGTCTTACCCTGTGAAGCTAACAGCTAGATCTGCCTGTTTCAAGGTCTGTAATTTGACACATCCATCTTTCAAAGCTCATATCAGTGGTCCAAAGTGACATGCCCCAGTCAGCGTCTTTTAGAGCTGATAGAGGTGGGAGCTAAGAGCAAGATGACTGCTTTTGATTACTTGTACAGAGATTAGCATAGTTATTAGTAGCTTCAGTAGAAGTTTTATCAGATCTGGACCACATTTCTTCATTAAATGAAAAACAAACACTGAAAGCATTTCTTAATAGAAAGGATGTACTTGCTCCACTTCCAAAATATTTTAGCATACTTTAAGTTATTTTACGTTATCTATATTTAGACTAAGATTAGCACATTGTTTAATTTTCAAAAGAAATACATACAAAACTAAACCACTGGGCGCATGTGCAAACCACGTGCTTGTAAGTAGGTAACAAAAAAAACATTTCTGCTGTGGTTTGCACATGCGCCCTGTGCTTTTGTTTTGTATTTCCTCTGAAAATTCCTTAGTGCTAATCTTAATCTTAAAATAGATAACGTAACCTAATGGGGTAAAAAAAAGAAAAAAAGAAAGAATGCATAACAAGCACAAAGGACCATTGAGAGTTGACGAAGAGTTTATCTGATGACTGTAGGCAGAGGCAGGCTAACGCTATCCACTGACTCCCAGTGTTAATAAATAAATAAATAAATTGTCCCCAGTTTATTCAAAACCAGTTATGCTACACCCACAGGTCTGTTAATCAAACCATATAAAAGAGACAATGTTAGCAAATATGTTAAATCCTCTGGCTGTTTCTGTTAGTTTCAGCACAATATAATTCAGCATTTTATGGTCATTTAAAATGTATTTTCATCAATGTGTATTGTTTTAATTTATAGTTAATGGCCTGTGGTACCTCCATGACTCTGCAGTGGGCCCTGCGCTATCAGATATGTACAGCCATTGTGTACCTCTCTAAAGCACATCTCAAGGAAGGTTTTCTTGCTCATTCCAGCTCGTTTAGGTCTATAGTTGACGTATTTGAGAAAAGGTATAAAAACTAATAAAAATCACTGGCACTGCTGTTTAATCACAAAATTTTAGATGAGGTTATGTTTTTTCAACACCAAGTTTATGTAGAGGTTCAAAGCTTCAAGAGAAAAACATCACTTTGTGTAAATAAGACAAATTCAAAACAAAAGTTTGTATACAGTAAGAAGCGCACTAGAGGAACGTTGTGTCTTATCTCTATATGCAGTCCTTTTTATTAATGTTCTGAGTTTGAGCATCAAACAGATGGAGAAATAGAATATTATTAGCAAGTGGAAAAAATAGCAGTATTCAAAGTTTTATCTTTTCTGTTCTAATTAGTTTCCTCCTGGCAAAACGATTTTTCAAATAACTTAATGACCTATAAAAAAACACGTAAATGCATGTACTTTAAATGCTTCATATGCCTCTCCATCCATCCAAGACTCCATTTGTTACACTATCTATACCATTTATCCCAGTCTGAAGGGGGCTGGAGCCTATTCCAGCTGTTATTGGCCGAGATTCCAGGTACCTCCTGGACTGGCCCCAGTCGATCAAAATGCTCCCAAAAAGAGACGATCAACTAGACACACTGACACTAAAACTTCTGGGCAAGTAAGGGTTCTTTCCTACCTACCACATTTGGTCTAGACCAATTGAACTGTGGTTTGCTTTTTTAAATTCAGTTTGTTTGGGGTGGTGTGAGAGCTCACATGAACACTGGTTCAGACCAAGGAGCCAAACTTTGGTCTGCCAAAAAACTCAGCACCAGAGTTCTGTTTGTGGTGAAAGTGAAAACAATCTGAACTAAATAAGGACCAAACAGGGCAAGCTAGCCAAAAGGGAGTGAATTGTGGTTTGGATTTGGCCAAATATCGCATCAGAAAAGCTAATGTAGTGCTCACTGACAATGTAAATGAGAGTGTGCTAATGCTAATGTTTGATGGTGATGATGAATGGCAGAGAGCTGGGCTGGACAAAACTCAAAAGTCGACATTTAACAGACTGGATGTTCTATCAACTGTATTTGTTTGCCACTCCAAATGTTATGATAAATGACGCTCTAGCTTTATGCAAATGTCTCAGGAAATTACTCACTGGGCTCTAACCAAAAGTTCCTCTGTCTGATCTGTTGTGGAGGTCTCTCTATGACACAACATGGAGGTAGAGATGCTGTGCCCTGACTTTGACAAACTTTTCTTCTGTCTCTTGGTTTCTTCTCACTAAACCAAAGGGATTTTCATTCACTTTGGTATTTTGTTTGATTACACTTGTGACAGTTGCATGTGTGGAGTGTTCTGTTTTCCTGATCAGTCTGTGAAGTGACAAAATAAGTCAACAGAGGCAAAACACAATGATCTTTCAGTTGTGAGGTTGACTTTTAAACAAATCCATCCTCTTTCAATAAAAAAAAAAGAAAAATACAAATAAAGGCACCTACAAAGTAAGTTTGTGTAGAATTATTAAAGTGTCTGAGGCATGGTAGCAAAGCAGGCCGTTCCCCTTCCCTAATAATGTCCCTAGCGGAGCAAGGAGGTTGCTGGTTTGATTCCTGTGTCAGCCAGGGCCTTTCTGTATTGAGTATACGTTTCCCCTTTACATGCTTGGTTTCTTTCCTGGCATTCTGGCTTCCTAACCTTGCAGTGTAGATGGATCAGTTTGATTCAGTGTCTGCAATCACACACAGCCATCTTGCCAAGATCCAATCTAAAATGATTGTGACTGGCCAAAAGCAGCACGGCCCAATCAGCGTCCTTTAAAGGTGCAGTGTGTAGAATTTGGCAGCGTTCATAACGATCCGCCATGTTGTCTACGGGTGGATTTTAGGGACAAAAAGAACGAAACGCGAATCTGTCCGCCGGTTCTGAAATCTACCTGGAATGCTTTAACAAGCTTTAACTGTAAAATAAACACAATTTAAATCCCTAGTGCAGAGCAACAACTGTCTCTACATCCTCTCTCCTCTTCCTCACCTGCATTCCAGGTAGATTTCAGAACTGGCGGACAGATTCGCGTTTCGTTCTTTATGTCCCTGAAATCCACCCATAGACAACATGGAGGGTCGTTGTGTTGGCCTACATGAACGCGGCCCGCGGTAATGTAAATTTTTTAAGCTTTTTCTATCTAAATAAAAATAAAACAAACGTTTTATGAGGATGATTGTACTCCTATTTTGACAGACTTTACATACAAATAGAAACATTATATCCTATATTCACCCTTTCTGTTTGGCGAAATGCTGCCAAATTCTACACACTGCACCTTTAAATCGAACGAAAAACAAATAACATCACTACAAACTTCCCAATTACTTTATTTCCAACATGTTTTAGCAGAGATTTTGTTTTACGCAGTGGCTTACCTTCTGTCCTTTTACACTGCAGCAGTAGCGTTCACTTTCAATATTATCTGATGGGCCCGTAATGAATGTGATTGACAGAACAATCGTCCAATCGCCTGCCAGAAAGCCAAACACTTTCTATGAGCTCTTTCCCAGATGGATTAGTGAGATATATTGGTCCATCTGGTGTGTCAGGTTGCTGGCTTCCTCTCACAGACAGACATGCTCATTAGGTTGATTAGTGACACTGAATTTCCCTTAGGTATGATTGTAATCGGGAATGGCTGTCTGTCTCTCTATGTGGCCCTCCCATTGGCTGGTAACCAATCCAAGGTGTATCCTACCCCTTGCCCAATGTCAGCAGGGACAGGCTCCAGCCACCTGCAACACCCAAAGCTGATAAGCAGTATAGATGATGGATGGATGTATGGATCTCTGTTATTGGGCGTATTGCATGATGCATATCAAACAATGAACATTGTGAAACACTTTTCCTAGTGTGTTCCTCCGATGCCTTTTTCTGTGAATATTCAGAACTTTCTTTTTGTTACCTCCCCCCCTGTTTTTAGGGGAACAAGTTTGGCTCAGACAGTGTTTCCAACCGTTGGTCTGCCACCACCCATGTGCATGATAGATGATTTTTCCATGCCCAAAGCTCCATGTCGGTGAAACCTCACTGTGCTGTGTGAAACAAATACCTTTTCTAGGCGTAGCAGTAGGTCTGGGCATCTGCTTTCTCCTCAGCTGGATCTGGTGTGGACTTTCCCCTTCCTCGCAGCAGGTCAGGAAGACATGACCACAAGGATAGCCCAGGTACTCATGGGCATCACAACCCCGCCCTTCACTGTGGAGCCGTAAGCCGATGGCGCAGCAGCTGCAGCACACCTGCCAATACACACAGACACAACAGCAGTGTTTATTAATTCGGAGTGTGTCACCGGGGTGCCCTCCACATCTCTCATCACCACCTCGCTTTATTGCTCTCTACTTTATGTCCTGTTTGGTAAACAGCTGAGAAGGAGGAGACGGATGAGCTAAACAGGCTAATGATCACACTGTGAAAGATTTCAGCAGCCGCCTCGAGCTGCAACACATGTCAGAGAAAGAAAACCAGACTTTAACTCAAACAGTGACCTGGCACAATGGTTTGGCTCAGCTGCACTCACACATGAGGAGTTTGCTCCGGGGCCCAAACCACCGGGTTTCCTCTTTGAGAAAGAGTCTCCTGAGCAGAAGCATTATTCTTATTTCCATATGGAAGTATTCACATGTCTGCTGGATGCAAAAAGAAATGCCAGACTTTGGCAGGTCTTTACAAATGTAGTTCAACCTGCCTGCCAAAAAACACAAATAAGCAGCCTGAACTTAAAAAAAGCCTCTCTGTTGGCACAAAGATCTGAATAAATTCTCAGTCTTGCAAGGCTAACGTGCTTTCAATGGGATGTTTAAACGGTTTAAAAACAGACTAGAACAGCCTTTTCAACATAAGTATTCCACAGCCCAGTTCTGAACATCCTCTGGAGGTCCAAAACCCTTCAAGAAGCCAAAGCATGAGATTGTAAGTATCAACCTACATGTTTCCACCTCACAAACAGAGACTGTCAATGTGAGTGCTTTCTTTTGCTGATGAAATGCAAATGAACACAACTTTTACAAAGAACTGTAGGCAACAATGCACAAAAAATAGACTGAAAGCTTGAATCCTAGTTGCATAACATAACAGTAAGATGTAAAGAACAGTAAGACAAATAGAAAGTGTAAATGCTGTAGCTTTTGTAGGACTGTGGCAACTCATTCATATTTGAAAAAAAATCATCAATTTTTATTTTAAAGTGCAACTAAATAGTAAAATCAAGCTGCTGGATGGTGCAGTTGGTAGTGGTCGTGCCCCAGAACTAGGGGCCTTGTTGTTTGACATCCCAAATTGGACAGAGCTTTTCTGTGTGGAGTTTGCATGTGCTCCCTGTGCATGCATGAGTTTTTGTCCAGGTACTCTGGTTTCCTCCTTGAGCCCAAAAACGTGTGCACATCTAAAAGGAGGGTCAGGAAGAATGGATAAGTAGCAAGCCCCCCATCTGCAAATTCTCACAATGAGTAATAAACCATCATCTATACTGCTGCTTATCTCTTTCAGGGTCGCGTGGACCTGGGGCCTATCTTAGATGACATTTGGTGAGAGGCCGAGCATATTCTGGACCAGTCACTGGCCAATCACAGGGCCACATTGAAGACGGACAACCATTTACACTCACACCCATACCTAAGGGCAATTCAGAGTCACCAATTAGGATGGCGTAGGTGGCTTAGTCTGATAGTGTACTTGACCGGTAATCAGAAAGTTGCAGGTTTGATCCAAGCTTTGGCTGTCACATGGTGATGTGTCCTTGGGCAAGACACTTAACCCCAAGTTGCTGCGTGTAAATGGTCGTTAATGTGTAAGTTGATACTGGTGGACAACTGACATAGAAACTCCAACCATCAGTGAGTGAATGTGAGAGTGAATACATATAGCTCAAGTCCATTTACCATTTCCCAATTAACAGAATCAGTATGTTTTTGGTCTGTGGGAGAAAGCCTTAGTGCCCTGAGAGAACTCACATGCATGAGGAGAACATGCAAACTCCACACAATTAGGCCCTGACTGATGTGGGGTTCGAACCAGCAAACTTCTTACTGTGAGGCAAGTGCACTTCCTTCTGCACCACCATGGCATCCAAATAAATAAAATTAGAAAATAAGGAATAAGGCTCAGTGTAACTTACTGTTACTGATTTCAGAGGGTAAATCTAAACAACACATAAAAAGCTGACTCCAAGTGCAAAGGTCATCAGTCAGTCTCAACCTGACCCTGTTATTAAAGAGGAAGATGTAATAACATGTGATCAACGAAGAATTTGTTTTATGAGGAGCCCTTTTTCCCCTAAACATGGGCACCATCCACTCATTACATCATGTCTCTCAACCGTGACTCAACCATCCTCTTTGTTCCTCCTGGCGCTCATCCCTCACCACACGCTGGTAATAAAGGAAATCAATGGTTAATGAAAACAACATTGTGGTAGTTGTCATGGTGGTGAGAGAGTAATGTACCTGATAGGAGTCATCCGTGCACTGATCATCCTCATTTACTTCACATGTGTCTCCCCCTCTGGCTGACATCATTCCTGATTCACACTGGCTCTCTCTCAGGGAGCTGAGGCAGCACTGCTTCTCTGCAACACTGACACATATACATGCACATACATTTAAATGATGATGCACCACAGTGAATGAAAACTCAAAGAAAACGGCAGACTGTTTAGAAGAAGTGGATGTAGCCAGAGTGACAACACTAATTAGTTTGATCCAGTTTTTCAAGCCTCCGGTCCGACATTTTGGAAGGAACCAGATGTAACCTCACTAAAGATCAGAATGTCTGAGCACTATCTGTTCTGACTGAGAAGCTCCCATCATGATGAATTGTCAATATCAAACTATTTTTGCCCAAGGCACACCTACAATCAAGCTAAAACCTCAAGCACCACGTTTATATGAATGAAAAATAGCCTCTCTGACACATGCTACTGACTTTTATTGATACTTTTTATCCACAAATGTCGAATAAAATATGCTATGTGTTAGAAAACCATTTTTCTAACACGTGTTTATTTGCAAAATCATTAAAGACTTAATTTAACATTTCTTTTCAGCAACACACTGAAACATAAAAGATTTTTAGTTTTTATAATTGACCAGGATACTATATAGCAGGGACCCCAAAGCTATAATCCACCCACCCATTAAGTCAAAGATTAGTCTTGGTTTTTTTTAAGTAAGCGGGGTTGCTCGAGGTCTATGCTCTGGTAAATATGAGTGCCAACAAAGGACCTTGCAAGCTTAGCCGATACATAGCAGTACATGGTGCCAACAAAATCCTCGTAGTTAACTCACTTATAGGTTTATAACTACTCAAACACTGTGTTAGTCTGACAATACGCTACAGTAAGATTCTTTACAGTGTTTAACTTTTCCTTGATGAAGCCCCTGTGTTTAGTACTATTCTGTAATGCAACGAGGGACTACGTATCCTTCCGCCAGCAGCTCCTCTCATTAGATCAGATCAGAGAGCTGCAGCAGTTCTTTTTTAAAGTTAAATAAATCTTAGCTGTATATGGAAACAAGTATACCATACTGACAGAGTTAACTGAAAAGTCATTGTTGGGATCTTGTTGTTGCAATAATAATTTAGGGTTGTGAAAGTTCCCAAGGCACACCTGAACTTGTGTGCCCCACCACACCATTTGAGAAACACTGCCTTAAAGCATGTCTTGCTTCAAACCATAACTCAAACCATATGACTAATAAAAGAGCATCATGCTGTTTTCATCAAACTTCTTCTTACAACAGGCTCTCCCTGCTGGCCCTTATGTTCAATATATTTTTGAAGATCTATTTATGTATGTATAGAGAGTAAGAAGTTGCATGCAAGGAAGGAGCCAAAGGTTGGGCTTGAACCCAGACTGCTGGCTGGGGACACACAAAAATATTTTTTTTGCCAGGTTTTACTCACAAATCCCAGTTCGGCAAAGTCTGCACCAGTTTGCACTAGTTTGGGACAGTCAGCATGGCTTGTTGGCACAAAAATCAGTGTAAGTGTGTGAGGGGAACAGAGCTAACATCAATCACAGTCAACCCAACTGCAAACTAGTGTTGCAGACAGATAATAGAACCAGTTTGTTTACTTCTTTTTTTCTTCTTCTTCCTCCCACTCTTCTGCTTAAACTTTTATTGGAGGTTGGCAAACAACAGAGTATTCCATTACCGCCACCAATCTAATGAATGAAAACTGAAAACAAAAGCATCGTGGTACATCTGAGCTTTTAACAGATTTTGTCAGAGAATTCAAAATCCCAACATTCATGGATATATGCATAATTGTTTTTGTCATGTTGGTTTGTCTTTGACTGGAGCAGTGTTGTTTGCATACCTAACATCCATGCAGGGGGATAAACACTCTATTTTTGGTTTTTGTTTAGTAGTAGCAGCCGCAATCTCCTTCAGCTCACATGACCAACATTACAGGTCCCAGTCACCTACCTGCAAAGGGAGTCCTTGTCATGGTTCTGATTCGGCAGGTCATTGCAGTGGTGCTTCTGTGAGGCCCATCTCTGTCCTGCAGCACAGCAGCTCTGCAGCAGGTCCTCAGCAGGCACACCTGGACCTGCAGCACAGACATGCAGGTATGTATACATGAGCACATGGCAGAGTGATGGAGTAAAAATAGCTCTGCAGTAAATCCTTTGAGTCTGCAGAGTTAAGACAGAAGCCCAAAGAGTTCAGTGAATACAGAGAGCAGCCTGACAGAAACATATGACAGAAACATGTGGTAGACTGCAGACGGCCTCAACAGTGCCTTTAACATTTCTACAGCTGAGTAAAGAATGAAGTCACGTAAGCAGAATACAGTAGCCCATTTAATGACTGGAAACTTCTCTTCATTCAGGTCAGGGGAGAGTTACAGTTTAAGTGAGTAAATAAGTGGAATAGCAGATATGACTGTGAAAAATAATTGTGACAAATCGATGCTGACATGAAAAAATAGCCATAATTGAGAAGCAAAGTGGAGAAAGGGATTTGGGGAGTTGGGGGTCAGGAAGTGTGAGTCCCATTTAAATTTTTCACAGACGTTGGAAAACATGGTGAGATGTTTTAAACTCTAACTACTGAGCTGTTACTAAAGATTAACAAATGAGATGAAGCCTGTTCAATTTTAAATTAGAGGTGTTTAGGTGACCTAAATTAGCTGCTGGCTAAATGCTGTCAGTAAAATCCAAAACCTGCTTCAGTGTTGAGCCTGGTTTCACATTTGAGTCCAATCTTTGCTGTGCCTCTCTTGAGCATTTATAGTTAAAGTGTTGTATTTTTCATGTCATTCTGGATAAGGGGTGTTCAAACCACAGCTCCTGGGCCAATAGCGGCCTCTGGTCCATTTTAAACCCACCAGCACCAAATGCTATTGATAAAATTGGGTATGGCCCTCATTAGAACATGTGGAATTTGCTTGACTCCATTTTCTTCAGTTGGTTGTTGGTGTTTCCATCTTTGTCTGAAATTACACATATACAGACCCTAGTCATTGGGCAGTAAGCATTATACATTGTCAAATTAAGCCACAATTTTAACTGTTTATTTTTTCCTTCACTTTTTGGTCATCTTTGTTATCAATTATATTGACTGCCTCTAGGAGAGGGTAACCTCTTTGGGGCCTAATTTCCTGGCACAACCCAGGGTGGCGCAGCCTGGCGCACCCCGCGCAGTGGTAATTTTGGCCGCACCGCCATGTGCAGCCAGTTTGGCAATTTGGTAGACTGGCTGCACTGAGATGGGTGTCGCGGCACACCAGGGGGAGGTGTCCACAGATTCAGCTTGGCGCAGTGACAGCACGCGGAAGGTGCGCTGAAAGCTCGCCAGCTCCAACCTGGTCTATTTTCGGCGCAGGCAAAGCGCACCGGGGGCAGTGGTAATTTGGCTGACAGGCGCACAGTGCGCACATGTCACCAAAACCTCACAGGCAGGTATCCAGAGTGTCAGGCACATTTCAATGCAATAAACAATCACAGCAACCACTAGTAACCGTCTGAACCAGCATATACATTTGTATCTATATTAATTGTCCCGTCATATCTGATGTCAGATCAGAGACGTTTGTCATAATGAAAACTCAACCTGATGGCAGCTGGAAAAGTGACGCAAACTAACAAGTTCAATAAATGTATAAATGTACTGAATAAATGTAAGTCACTCATGTCTTAAGGATTTACCTGTGATTGCCCATATTTCTCTTTTTTAGTCTTTATTCTTAACGTGATCTAAAAAGATGGAGTACATTATTGCAAGGAGGATGAGGAGGAGATACCAGGAGAGAGTATTTCACCTAAGGTGCTGCTATTTGGTGATGACAGACCAGGAATGCAGGTGGATCACAAGCATGATGAATGGATTAGCCTGCTGCTGTGTTTAAATGTAATTATCACTTAATTTTGTACTCCTATTTATGACACAGGAACAGATTACATCTGTCCCGCGAGGTTGTCCACACGGTGACGCGCATCGTGGCCTCCGATGCGCGCCCTGGTGGCCCCTGCACTCTCCCAGTTGCTGCAAAAGTGACAGCGGCTCTGACCTTCTTCGCCACCGAGGTGAAATTGTCGCTGCGCCTCGTCCGCAGCGCATTTAAAGGCGAGCAGAGGCGTTCATTTGATTTGTGAAGATTACACTTGGCTGTGTTAAACCCACTCACGCCTTCTCTCCTCCCTCTCTGCTACTTGTGCCGGTGGGAATGACGGAGGCGTGGGTGCGCCTCGCTGTGCTGGACTGCGCCGTGCACGAAACTTGAAAAAATGCCCCGGACACACCCCGTTGGCCTGCGCCTGATCTACAAAATTAGGAGCCCTTTGACTTCCAAGACATCATGAACAAGGTGAAAAGCATGGATAAGGGACTTGTTATGCAAAAAGACAGGTGATATTAAGTCCTTTGGATACGTCACATCAATTCTCAACCGGAATCAATTTTCCATTTTCACCTCTGTTTATGTATAATTCCAAGCAGGGGTAGAAACACAGGCAACATGCAGCAACGCAGTTAAAAAAACATCAGTGCCAAGAGTTTGATATTTTTTACAAACAAATTAGTTTTGAACAACTTTTTTCCATCCAAGAAATCTGCACGTTTCGCAGCAAAAAAGTGTCTGGTTTGATTCCAGGGTCGGTCAGGGCCTTTCTGTGTGGAATTTGCATGTTCTCTCTGTGCACGTGTCGGTTCACTCCAGGCACTCCGACTTCCTCCCACAGACCAAGAACGAGCTCATTAGGTTGACTGGTGGTGCTAAATGGCCCTTAGGTGTGTGTGTGTGAGCGTGAATCATTGTCATCTCTCTCTTTGTGGCCCTGAAGGCCTCTTTCTCACTCCATTATTCTTTGTTTTGTTCTTCTTTCTTTATTGATTCTACTGTAAATGATAAATAATCTATCTAGCACACTTTGAACACCAATAGAAATACTCAGATGGAAACAATAAAATATCTCATATTCAAAGGGTGTTTTTAATAAAACAGGCATCATGTTTGTGTTTTACAATTCTGATATCCAAAAGCTCAAGAAGACATTTTTTTTTCTAACCCATGCTCTGCTTCTTAGTGAAACTTTGGAGAGCATGACTGTAGAAATGACACAGATGCCAAGGATAAACTGATGTTTACACTGAGCAGAAACCTCAGAAAAACTCCAGTGTGAGCTGTACTTAGAGCCACAGGCCAAACAAAACGGAAGACAAAAATGCTTCTAAAACCGCAAAAACAAAATCTAAAACTATCAGGCAAAGTTTTGTTTCTGTGTTCAAACACACTAATGTTATGAAACATGCATTGTTATCAAAATGCAGCAAACAAGTATGCTTTTCAAAAGGATACTTGAAAAATATGATGAATCGTTGACTTGATTAACTTTAATGAACAGGTGACGAGTTAAAGGCTACAATATATTTAAATATCTTTACACTAGGGCTGAGCAATATGACCTGGAACCTGAACAAATATAGTTTTCTTTTCTTTACATAGATAAATAAAGCAAAGTGATCGTGCACTTGTATACAAGTCCAAGTCCAAACATTACATAGTTAAGTGTACTTAAGTTTATTGCTGTCATGCTCAAACTTTTTATCTCAAGTTCTCAGAATTTTATAAGTTTTATTGAAACAATTCTATTTGTCACCCTCCATGTTGGTAAGTAAAAGGTAATGGACTTGAGCTTATACAGTATAGTGCTTTTCTAGTCTCTTTGACTAGCAGCTTTACACCAAAGGTCACATCTGCATATTTACACTTGTTCACTCACATTCACTCACTGATGGTTGGAGTTTCTATGTCAATTGTCCACCAGTATCAACGAACACATTCACGCCTTTTCATACACATTTACATACCACTGATGCAGCAGTGGGAGCAACTTGTTGTGAAGTGTCGCTATGTGACTGGGCTTGAACCTGCAATCTTCTGATTACTGACCAAGCGCATTTTATAACCACGACTGCCCCGCCGCTGTCCCAATATAAGAAGGTTTACCTAAATCTTAATTCAATTGAACCAACATTTTTGACTAAAAGGACTTAAAACAATGTTTTGGGAATTCCACCATTTGTTTTTTTAAGAGGGAGACGTAGCAGCAGGAGTGGTAGACCAGCAGATGAGTGGACGAGTGGATAACTGGGCAGTTGATGAGCATGGAGTGAATCCACAGGTGATCGTAGCAGTGACAACAGGCATTCATTTTGATTAACCGATCACGCTATTTTCAAAACAAATTTTAGCTGAAATTGATCAGTGTTCAATCTATCCTGGGACATCAATATCTATAGTAAGAGATCTTTGGTCTGGTGGTATATAAGACAGGACCGCGCAGTGGTGCAACAGGTAGAGCACATGCCCAACAGCAATAGGGTGGCTAGTCCAAACCCCATGTTGGTTCTCTCCAGGCTCCTCCTATGAACCAAAAACATGCTTGTTAGGTCAACTGGTGACTCTAAATTGCCCCTAGGTATTAGTTAATGTGTGAATGGTTGTCTGTCTCTCCAAGTGGCCCTGCGATTGGCTAGCAAGGAGTTCAGGGTGTACCCCCCCCCACCCCCCACCCAGTGTCAGCTAAGATAGGCTCCAGCCCAGCGCAACCCCAAAAGATATAAGCAGTAAAGATAATGGACAGATGGGTGGTCCATAACACAGTATCTGTTTTTTTTTTACAAACCTAAAATGCTGTTTTTTTTTAAAGTCTTTTCAGCAAAAGTTATGATGGCATGGTCAAACACTTTTTGTGGCTACTAATGGTGATATTGATACTGTTTCACCACCATGTCTACTTTATGCGTGCTCTTGTGAATTAAATAAGAATTCATTGTCAATACAACAGCATATAATTGTAAAAAAAAACACCAAATCCTGTTTTTGACTCTGTAGAACCTACTTCATTCTGCTTTCCTCCTCTGCAGGGGAAAATGGCAATATTTCAAAGTCATTAACTGGAGTAAATGCTATGCAGCATGTGCTAGACCAGGATCAGTTAAATTTGATGGCTGAATGAATGCATTTCACATTTTTAACCACATGATTTTACAGCTATAAAATCCAGAATCAGAGCCTTTTTTGCCTCCAATTAGCTGTTTTGCTGTAAGCATACCTACGTCAGAGGCTGCTGACGTGGCAGCCGTCACAGTGATCACTGCCATTCTTACCCACACTGAGGGTCCCACAGCGACTGAAATGCCCCCCCACTGCTTCTCTGCTTGGCTCTAGCTCTGTGGGTGAACACACTGTGAGGCAGCTGCTGATGCTGCTGCTGCTCTGAACAGTGCTGAGAGCTCGTCAGCCTCCCCATGGCCTCCACAACCGCCCCAAAGCTGATCCATCCTGCCGCTCACAAACACCTATACATATGATACCTATGTGCCAAACTTTTTACTGTGCCCTATGACAATGCCAGGATTCATCGGGCTCAAATAGTGAAAGAGTGGTTCAGGGAGCATGAGACATCATTTTCACACATGGATTGGCCACCATAGAGTCCAGACCTTAACCCCATTGAGAATCTTTGGGATGTGCTGGAGAAGGCTTTGCGCTGTGATTAGACTCTCCAATTATTAATACAAGATCTTGGTGAAAAATTAATGCAACACTCAATAGAAATAAATATTGTGACATTGCAGAAACTTATTGAAACAATGCCACAGCGAATGCATGCTGTAATCAAAGCTAAAGGCAGTCCAACGAAATATTACAGTTTGTGACCTTTTTCATTTGGTGACAATATATATATCTATATCTATATATATATATATATATATATATATATATATATATGTATATATATATATATATATACACACACACACACACACACATATATACATATATATATATATATATATATATATATATATATATATATATATATATATATATATATATATATATATATATATATATATATATATATATATATATATATATATATATATATATATACATACATACATATATAAATACATATATATATATTCATTCATTTTCTATACTGACTATCCCTTTCGGGGTTGCGGGGGCGCTGGAGCCTATCCCAACTGTCATTGGGCAAGAGGCGCGGTACAAGAGGCGGGGTACACCCTGAAGCCAGTCGATTGCAGGGCAACATATAGAGACAGACAACCATTCACACTCACACCCATACCTAAGGGCAATTTAGAGTGACCAATTAACCTAATGAGCATGTTTCATAGAGCACATATTCTACTTTTTCAAGTGTTGGAGACCTCTGTTCCACACAACTTCTCTCTATGATAGAGCACTTCTATGTTTACTGTGCCAGGGACAACCCGAAACATCAGTTTAAGTCCTAGCTCGCTGTAGCAAAACCAGTTTAGAGACGACTGAATGCAGAATTGCTGATAAAATTGCTCAAAGCAGCACTGAAATTACCAATTACCACAGAGATGACCTGTCAACCAATCAGAGCAGACTTGAGCAGAAGGGGCAGGAGATGTGTAGAGTGTCTCAGACTGTTTTACTGTATGGTTCAATATTTATTGACAATTGCTCCCTTTGTCTCTGCCCACCTCCCTACCTCTGCAGAAATTACATTGTATAACATAGATGATCAATTTAAATGGTTTTGACCCAATGTCACTGCAGTTTAACCAGACGCTGTATTAATCAACATCAACCTTCATTATAGCTGTTAATGTTAATATTAAATTGATCACTCTATCCATGGTTGTTAATGGTTATACCACTCTTGAAACAAAATGAGATTCCTCATCTCAAGGGGCTAAATCAAATAAATCTACATTCAATAGAGACGAATGTGATGAGGACAAATTTGTGGTCACAACGTCCATGAATTTGTTGTTATCATCAGTTTTTATTTTGATATTCTGCCCACCTCCCTGCCTCATGCCCATGTGACAGCCAGATCTGGGCTTGCCCTTTACCTTCTGATTCATGGTAAAGTGTACTACAAGTCACTTGTGCCCAGCTTGGCACATTGAGTTTTGACCTAATGTCAATGACAGAAAGAGCCTGTGTACACACCTGCTGCTTTTAATTATTCATTTAACATTGGCAGCCATCACAACCTCAATCTCTTCTGACAAGGGCTTAATATTTGCCTTTATTTACAAAAATATTAACCAGAAAACAGAAACTAATTTGAAAATGGAGCTCATTGTGAACCCTCTCAAGGTTGAGGGATCTAACTAACCACCAGCTGTCACATGTGGATGTGTCCTTGGGCAACACACTTAGCCCTAAATTGCTCCCACTGCTGCATCAGTGGTGTTTAAATGTGAGTGAATGTGGATGTTTAATATAATAGTGGCCTTTGTTCAGATACACTGATCAGGCTGGACTGCTCATTAAACTTAACTGTAAAAGCTCCAGTTGAAACTTAAAAGTATTCATGAACAGCTTCAGCATTGTGAGCAGATTTAACATTTTCACATTATTTCCTGAAATCCATTGTATTCACCATGCAAGTATAGCAAATATGAACTATGCTAATCCCATTCTGCACAGTTTTCACTCAGATAAAATAAAGAGGTTTGCAGCCCAGAGTGCCTGAAATAGCTGAGCTTCTGAAACTTTCTTTTATTTCACTTGGCTGCATTCAGCTTCATCCCTGTCTCTGCTGCTTTAAAGATCAGTAAACAGCATTTAAAGCTCAGGCTGCCTTTGCATAATCCATCAGCTCTGTCTTCAAAACCATAGAGTTAATTTGAGAGGAGAAGATGATTAAAAGAAAACAGCAATTTAAATCAAGTCCCAAAACAAATATGTTTTAATAAGTGACACAGTATCATTAAAGAATTCACTTCCTTGTGGAGATCTAACTTTAAAAGAACTATCTTAAAACACACTTTCATGTTTGATGATGGCACATTCATGTTTTATTAATGCAGCATGTGTGGGATCTGTTTCTAATCCTACAAAGAAACAAGGTACAGGTTTGAGTTTTCTTCCTTTGATTACACGTGCAGCTTTGACATTGGCTGAAAACATATAAAAGTGAAAAGACTGGTCAAACTAGAAAAATCTGAACCAAAATGTATTTTTGTACAAGAAACAAAGGCATTAAATCAAAAGCCTTATCAGCACTAGTTCAAAATCCCACAGCAACTCCAAATGGTAAGTTGGAAGCTCGGTACATTTCCCACTGTTTTGTGAAGTTCAGAAGTTGCTCAGAAGTTCTTGCCAAAAGCCAAACATGTGGTCCAGCTGGAGGGTCACATGGAGCTCAATCCTCAGGAGTAGCACAAAGGGTTCACAGCTTTTTGATAGCGCTCATGCAACATCACGCACTGACAGAACGCCCTCCTGCTGACTTGATTTTTACATCTATGGAGAAGTCATCAGTATATGTTTTAAATTGGATTATTTATTTATTTCACTAAGAGAGGTTTTTTCTGTTTGTTTCACTGACCTATGAGAAGATAAATCCAAATTATACTTCAAGTGAGAAGCAAATAGCACATTAATGCTGTCAGGTGCTTCAACATTTCTAAGGGTGCTTTCACACTGAACACATTTGATCAGGACTAAACAATCTTTGGTTTGCTTTTTTGGAAAGAGCAAACCCTGGCATGGACCAAAAAAATGAACTCTGGTCTGCCAAAAGACAGGGGTCTCGGTTCGCTCCCAAGCAGACCAGAATTCTGTCTGCCGTGGGTGTGAAAACCATCCAATATTTAACAAGTTCTGGTTTGCCTGACTAGGTGCAGTGTGACAACAAACCAAATCATGAAAAAAATGTTGCAACTTCACTCCTGAACTGAACCACATCTGCAAAACTTTAGGTGTGAAATTGACCTAAGAGTTACAAAGACAGTAGCATCAAATGAACATCCCCTTATCCTGACATTATTTTTTGTGTTAACTCAACCAGACTATTATTACGAAAACTGGGAACTCCTGGCTTTGACCTTTGACCTTTGGCCAACAAAATCTAATCTGTCCATCCTTAGTTCAGAATGAACATTTGAACGAAGTTCAATGTTTTTAAGATAATGTTCCCATTTCAGGATGACCTCCAGACTCCATGACTCTGACCTTAAACCCTGTGGTCCCCTGCCCATTTTATATCATGGTCTGGTTTAATGTGATTCAGTTTACCAGCAGACCAGCTTCCATGGGGAGCAGAGGAAACTGTAAACACATACACACATTGTCAATAGTTAACTCAGGATCAGAGAGCCATGGGCCTGTTTCTAAACCCCATTAAAGAGACATTCATCAGGACCCACTCCATGCTGTCCATCATGTCTGCCTCTCCTCTAATATCGCCTGTTATTTAGACCAAAAAATAAGACACATCCGTCCACTGAAGGGGCTGTCATGGGGTTTGCCTGGACTGATTAGCACGGCCTCACACTGCTCAACCATCAATACTCTGCCTGGACAAACACAGGCCACTCTCACACCACACTGAGACATGTGTCAGACACATCTGTGCGGACCGAGAATGTATGACAACATCCAGACACCAATAAGCACGTCATATGATTAATGGACACATCCAGTGATGTGTCTGAAGGTGCTAATGAGCACAAGGATACATTCATTTTAGGACTGTCCTGCTGGTATCAAGATTTCCAGACGTATGAATGAATAAATTGCCCCCAAGGGAGTTTGTCTTGCAAGGAAAGCATAGAAACACAACCACAAAAGGCATCAACAACTGCACAGGACAGCACATGATAACATGAAACAGTTAGTCAAGAGTAGACCAATATCTTTGTACAGATTATCACAATCTTGTCCAATTTCTCGTAATTTTGAAGGGACAATGCTCCTCCCCAGTGCTGAAAACAAAAGATGAACACACTGTCGATGATGCTTTGATAAGACAGTTTCAGCATGGTGCTAGCTATGTTAAAGCTCCTCAATTCCCTTAAAAATTAAAGAATTGTTGGAACTTCAATAGATATACTAATTCACCCTGTTGAAATGAGCCTTTTCTCTCATGTAACATGTACATGTTCAATCTTAACTAAGAATTTCCAATCTACAGATGGTGCCACTTAAACCTTCCTTACTTTCCCTGATAGGGTCTTAGCTGTTCCTAACAGACCCGTGTCAGGACCTGCCAACCCTGACAGTCATAAACTGTAAACTCTAGGCCATATTTGGGTGAATTTGTGGAGTCAAGTTTGCTCCCAGTTGATTTGGCAGCTGATTTACTAACCAAGAAAAAGGCTGAGGCTATGTCATCTTGTGAGGGAAGCACCAAAGGGGTTGGGGGGCTTCTAGTGGCTGATAGTTGACTGGTAATTAGCTAGTGACTGTCTGGAAGTTGGCAGGCAGCTGGCAGGTAGGGGAAGATGTAAGTAGCTGTATATATTTTTATTTGTACTCCATCTTCAGTTGTGTTGGCACAGAAGATGCCGTCATCAATCGTGGCTCAATCATCAGCCAGCTTATTTCAAACTCTAATAGTTCTGAGTATTTGCACTTTTGAGCTAATTGAACACACTTAATTATTATTTTCTGTCTGTTTAAGATATGACAAGTACAATTTTCAGAAAATTGGAAACATTTTTTATGCTAATTATAGGTTAAATATATTGAACTTAGCTGACAACTTACAATAATGAGTTTTCAAAAAGCACAGTTTGAGTCTGTGTTTTTGCTGTTATGGTCCAGTTGAGTTTTCCATCTAGTACCTCTCAGATGAAGTCATCTCCTTAATGCATTAAAGGCATGAAGACATGATCAAGATGATCAGCTGAAGTACAAACTGAGCATCTGAACGGAGAGGAAAGGTAATTTAAGAGACTCTGAACAAGGCATTGTTGAAGGTGCCAGACAGCTTTGTCTGAGTTCAGGAACTGCTCATCTACTGGGATTTTCACACAACTTTCTCTAGGGTTTTCAGAGAACAGCCCAAACAGTCTTTCGGGTTTGTTGGGGGCTGGAGCCTTTCCCAGTTGACATTGAGTGAGAGATGGGGTACAACCTGAAGCGGTCGTCAGCCAATAGCAAATATTTATGAGCTTTAATTCTACAAGAATCGTGCTGGAATACGATGGGGTTAATAAGAACATAGCCCAAGGTCAGCTTCCATGGCGTTAGTTTGTTGAAAGAGTAAATAAGCAAAAATCCACAAAAAAAAAAAAAAACACATTTAGACAAAAAAACATTGGAGTGTAACAGATGAGAGGTGTGGGATGGAGGTAAGTTTAATCAAATGTCTACAAAACCCTTAAAATGAATCACAAATAGAAAAATGCACAATCTGTGACCTTTCATAGGAGAAATACCTTTCATTCCTGCTGGACTCTCATCAACATAAAAAAGATGAATTCCCTCTTTCCCACTCTGAGTGCTTTCTTTTCAACATGTTTATTTGTGCAGTCAGTATGAATGGATCGTCGGGGCACTCAAGGCATTTTGGGAGTGTCATTTCTATAATATAATAATACAAGCAGGCCAGAGAGGGTAATGGCTCAGAACAATGTCAGGATGCTAACTGCCTTCACTCTCACTGCTCTGGGACAGTCACAAGCTTTCCTTGCCTTGAAAGACATCACGACGGTCATTAATCAATATGATTCCAACACAAATAAAGCAACAGAGTGGAACTGATGCCCTCATTCTGCACAACGATATAAGTGGACTGTCAGAATTATATACTACACACAGCACTGCAGTAAAGCTGGAGTTTCAGGACCCAATTGATATTATTCTGGCTTCAAAACTGTGAAGAAATACAATCTGGTTGAGTTAGTGTACGGAAAAGTCCTCTCGTTGTCAGATGGATGGATGGGTTATGTGTTTATTTGTTTGTTTAATTATATTTTACTTACACAGTGCTTAATCGAGGTAATCAGAACGATCTGAGGGCATACGATTGACCCCATTCTCCCTGTTGAGTCTTCCCTCTAGATATGCTTTTTAAGAGCCCATTTTATGCTCTATTGTGTTTTACATCTCTCCTCCACAGGGATGGGAATTGGAAAGATTTGATCAGTTCCCTTGCCATTAACAATTCTGCTTATCCATCCAATTCATTGTCTTCCTATATTGTTTCACGCTGTTTAAGCCCATTGACTCGACGTGGCAAGCCCAGTGCAGAGAAAAGACTGTAGAATGAATGCAGAGTTGTTGAAAATCTGGCACTGAGCACAACCAGAGCAGACTGGGCTCACATGGGGAAGGGAGCCATGAAGATCTCCATCAGAGCATCTCAGACTGACTGAGAGTACAGGTGGATCAAGGGAACTCAGTCTATGAGAACTAGAAAGTTCTTTAAATGTCATTGATCCTGAGCAGTAATCAAAAATACATTAATGAACTGACACACTTGAAAGATAGTTAAATATATGTCTTACAGAACATATTTTACCAGTCCACCTTGACACAGCTCATTGAAAGTGTTGGGTAAGGGCAGGACCTTTCAAAAGTGTATCCAGCAGGTGATTGGACGATCACTCTGTCAATCACATTCATTACAGGCCAATCAGATAATTGCATTAACAAAATGTGAGCGACTTCATAGAACAAACTCTCACCAAAACATGTCAGAGGAGGGCAAAAATGTGATTTCTTTTGAGAAGTGCTTTCAGTGTTGTTTGTTTTTCATTTAATAAAGAAATGACGTTCAGATCTGACAAAACTACTGCTGTTAGCATTTATGCTAATATCTGTACAAGTAGTCACTTCCTGCTGTCGTCTCGCTGTTAGCTCCCTCCTATTCCTGCTTTAAGGGAAACTGTTGGATCTGCTTGATTACAGACACTGAATCAGGAGCATCAAGCTACAACGCAAGGTGTTATATCAACAGTGTTGGGCAAATTACTTTAAAAAAGCAATAAGTTACTAATTACTTTCCCAAAAAAATAATTGAATTACTAACGGAATTTCTCCTTCAGAAATGTAATTAGTTACCAGGGAGAGTAATTGATGCGTTACTTCTTTGAAAAAGCTTTTGCTGCTTGAACTGTGTGGCTCTGTCTCTGTGTCCTTCCTTGTTGTTACCTGTCCTGCTACAGCAGCGCTCACATCATCAGCGGAGTTCTCGGTGGTTTTGGTCACTAGGTTTTAGATTTACTTACAACAGACAAACACTTAGCTTTAGGACATAATGTACACTTTACATGTGTGTTCTTGCCTGTTACCTCTTGTACTTCCGTCCTGAAAACGCCAGTTTTAACTCCACAGACCACTCCGGACTTGACATTGCTGCATCTAGCCGTGTTGCCAGATTTTGCGATTAAAATAAGCATTTTTACAGAGAGAAACCTACATGAAGCGTGTTTTAATTTTAATCCATGTTACATTTCAATTTCAAAGTGATATTTCCTCTTTTTTTTGTCTCCTAATTTACTTATTTAACATCCTTTTCTTTATACAGAAGAAAAGGGAAGGGCTGCTGTTATTTGTAACTCTGTTATTGCTACACAGTCTGTCTAACCTTGAACCAAAAAGACATGTCACGTTTGATCTAAGTTTTATGTTAATCCTCTACAGCTTTATTATGGTGAAAACAGTAGTAGCTATGTTAGAAATAAATTTAATTCTAGCTATGAGGATTTATTTTAGGTGGAAACATCATTTTTACAGTAAAATTTAAATTTGAGTTAGGGTGGGATAAAATAATTTTAATAACTTCTGAATTGGGTTTATATTGATGGTAGATCATGCACCAGATTCATCCTGGGTTTTGAGGGCATAACAAGCCCAAATGAGCAACTGCGCTATTGCAAAAAACTGCAACCCATAACTTCCAATATACACATGCAAGTTAGAAAAAGAAGAAGCTGAAAGTCGCTTATAATAAGTGGACCTGGCAACTCTGGCAGCTCGTTCCCTCGTGTGTCTGGCTGAGCGAGGCAGGTCGGACAACAGCTGCTTGACATTGCTGCAAAGTAACGGGCCACATTTCACTGTCGGTAATGGTAACGGCGTTATAACGTTTGAAATAGTAATTCATTAGATTACCCGCTACTGGGAAAAAGTAACGGCGTTAGTAACGCTGTTATTTTTAACGCCGTTACTCCCAACACTATATATCAACACTAGATCAGGAAAGACATGGGCTCTTTGGAGCTACAATCTTAAAAGTGGAAAACTTACATACTGCTGATTTGAAGTTAGCATGCAAATCCAGATAATTTGTGTAAAACTATGATATAAATTATTTTAAAATAATTACATAAATTTGTAACTTTACCATTATGAAAATAACAGATAACAAACAGATAAGTGGTAAAGTGAAACATTTGCTGAGGTTGAAGTCTTGAATTCGAAAGAAGTAAAACTTGTTGTCCCTTATCAAAGTAAACTCTTAACCCTTTAATGCCTTTTGTATCATATTTGATACATACTTTAATGGTACCTCTATGTAATCAATATGATCAAAAAATTACTAAAAAACATCTGAATACAATCAGATAAATGATAAAAATGTCCTCAAATGGATTATCAGTTGCCAAAAACACCTAATGTATCAAATGAGATACAAAAAATATAGATGTGAAATTTTATGGAAATTTTGATTTTTTTTAAGGATTCCAGTAGAAAGTGAAATAAACATTTCAGCTCCAAAAAAATAGAATTTTCTGGCTATAATTTGTGTTTTCAGGCATTAAGGGGTTAACTCTCAAAGTGTCAGAAATGACTGAACAGCCTAAAAACAAGCCTTAAATGGAGTCTTTAGCTCTTGACTACCTGGAGATGACTCAGATTTAGCCTCTGCGTTGCTCTTCCAGCGGTGGTCACTCGTGGATACCTGACCCCTCGCCCACCCATGTCCCACTGGCTGATCACTTCCAGTTTGAGAGCACAGCTTACTGATTCAAAGTTGTGAACTCTTATTGATTTCTTTTATCAAACTCTGCCCTTAACTCAGAAAGACTGTCTGTGCTATTTTTGCTCTTTTCATTCTTCAGCGGGTGGCACTCAGATGGAAACTGTAAATGATATATCGACCACACTTACAGTAACTTCCCTGAATTCTGACCACTCAGGGTGCACAATGCTGTACACGTCAGATCCAACCTGAAGCACATACATACTAGGTGTCATGACCCAGCATAACTTAGTTAAGTTCCCTCTTTTGTTCCCATGTTGCATATTTGTCTTTTGCTTCCTGTTTCATTTTGAATGTCTAACCCTTGCCTCTGTTCCCAGGTTTTGCTTCCTGTCTTGTCTCGTCACATCTGCCTCCTGATTGTTCCTCCCCAGCTGTGTCTAATCACCCCGCTCACCTCATGTATTTAACCTCATGTCTCCCTTTGACCTGTGCCAGTTCGTAGTACCTCGCAGTCTTGTTCCAGCATTCTTTCTAGTCTTGTCCAGTGTTGTGTGTAAGGCGTTACAGTAACGTAACTACTTTTTTCAGGTAAAAAGTAAAGTAATGTGCTACTACTGAAAATGAGGTAAAGAAATGTATTTCCTTTTTAAATTCGACAAATGTTACTTTAGCTACTGACAGATCTGACACCGATGCTGCCTTCTCAACTGCACACGACACGAGCAGTGTTGCCAAGTCCGCTCATTATAAGCGTCTTTGGGCCTGTTCTTCTCTAAAGTTGCTTGCAAATCTCGTGAGTCGTGGTTGCAGTTTTTTGGGCTTGTTTCTTAACGTACAGTTTTTTATTGGGGCTTTTTTGTCCGAGTGAATCCCCCCTGATTATTCATCTCCCAGCTCCCCACAATAAAGCTAAACACAAGTGCGGTGGGTAGTTTGTCCTCTCCACTTCCTCGTTTCCTGGTTATCGTGCCTGCCCCCAAACACACTCACACACATGGCCATGAGCCAGAGCCATTGCTGCCAGGTCTGCATGTGTTGAAGGTTTTGTTCTGTTTGGAAGAAGGCACAAGTCCAGATTTGATCGGTTAGCCAACCATTTATTGACAATATGTGAAACAATACAAAAGTTAGTAAAAATCACTCAGCTGAGCGCTCAGCTCTGCACCTCCAGACAAAGTGTGCAGCTTCCTCTCCAAAAACAAAAAACTATTCTGCATGGTGTAACATAACATTTTATACACAGCAAATGGGTGGGACAGTTCTAGTTTGCCTCACAACAGAATGTTTTGACAGTGTGATGAATCTCGCAGTTATTTTCCTTACCCAGGTCGGTTCGACCTGAACTAAATGTTTGCCTTTAATATTAACTGCAGGTGTGAGTATGCAGTCATTAGGGGGTCAAAGCTTGGTGAGGTTGTTTTCCTTTCAACACATTCTCAAACATCCAAATAAAAGAACCAAAGTAAAACACAAGATCTTATACGCTTCAGGCTTAGGAGGTGACATCATAGGTAATGTTGAAATTAAACCTTGTGATTGATTTCATAAGACATGTCTGCCATGAAAAGGTCAATCACAGTACAGGGGGTTAACAGTAGGTACTTTCATTTCAGCTAAGTCAGCATAATAGAAGGGACTAAAAATATCAGACAGGAAACAAGAGCACAGTTCATTTTGTATAATGTAACTTTCTTAGCTGAAGCAGTAAAAACATGAAATCATTAAATCAGTGTTAGCATAAATTGATATTTATGGATAAATGTTAGCGTTGACTCGTAAATAATCTAGCAATGTTATAAGCGACGTTGGGCTTCTTTTTTTGAATGGTTGCTTGGCACTGTGATTTGAAATGTAATGTAGATGAAAGTTATAATGCGCTTCATGTAGATTTCTCTTTAAATAAAAAGTAATATATCACGTTAGAAACAGAAATAGCTGGAGCTTTGTTGTTCTACCTTGGTTGCTTGTTTTGAGCTTGTTTTTATCGACCTGGTTGCTTATTTCAGAATAAAAATCTGGAAACACTGGACAGGAGCTCTCATTCCACACGGTATGAGACATGATTTTGTATGATAAAGAGCACAAAAGAAAAACCTGTTATGTCCTCCATAGAAGAAATATATGTGGGCCTACACATTTAGGAACAGATATGAGGTTCTGCCCAAAGTTGAGCAACATAAAAGCAAAGTGAAAGTACCGAGTGACGGAAAAAGTTACTTTTCATAGAGGGCAATGAGCAATGAGCAAACACTACTTTTTAAAAGTAACTTCCCCAACAATGCTCTTGTCTTGTCGTGTATTACCCTCTTTGATCTTTGACTTAGTTTTGCCTCACTATTTGTGTACTGTTGCCTTGGTCTGATTGATCTTTTGTGTACCAAACTTGGCCTGGTAAATAAACCTCTTGCCTGTCTGACTCTAGTTCTGTGTCCTGCATTTGTGTCTCTGAGCCTCGTCTTATTACTCTAGACTTGAATGATTAAATGCATTTTTATCACAATTGCAATGTTTTAATCGTCTCATGCATATTCTGTTTCAGTGATTGTGAGTTGCTGAAATTGTACAAGTAACTAAAACATAATTAATCACCAGCACTATATTAAGTTATTACTTTAATTTCAATATTTGAACATCATTGAGGTCCTATAGAGTGAGAGACAATAACTTCATATTTATATAGTTTATTCTGCATTACAACAACAATTGCATGATTGAAAGATATGCCACATCAATACACTTCATAGATTAGTTTAAAAAAATAGCCTTTTCCTATAAAATATCTACTTTATCATTACTCTGTTGTCTCAGGTCATATTTTTGTATTTACAATTATAAACAACCAGAACAAACTTGTTTTAGTCTCACTTCTTAAGGATCGGTCCAACGATTGTTTAGAATATTCCAAAGTTATGAAATGACCGCAGCCATATGCAAGAACAAATCCCTCTTTTTTTTTCTGCACAGCTTCGCATCCAGTCCCCCCAGGGTCTAATCTATAAAGCAGATGGGAATATAATGGACTGTCGGCCTGCAAAGAGAGTCCTTACAGCAAATAAAGGCTGTCCCTGAAATAGATGGTCTCACTTAAAGAGAACAAAAACATGTACGGTACAACACCAGCCTCTCCTTGTCTCACTCTGTGTCCCTCAGGGCTAAAACCACAAATACGCTTTTAAATTACTCAATGCATCAAATCTATGAAGTGGTTTTGTTATTCTTCTGAGAATTACTCCTCTCTACCTAAAATGTCTAATCTCTTGCACTGCCCAGCGTGCCAATCCGGCCTCCCACCACCAATCAGTCCTTTTCATGTCTGGCAATCCATCAGTCCTGACGCCCGTCCACAGAGGCACCCTGCTCGCAGCTGCCTCATGAAATGTCTGCTGCTGTTTCCTGTGCAGAAGGAAACAGCAGGACGGCTCAAACTGTGAGATCAGAATTTGGCTTCAAACTTATTTCACCTTTGATATGCAGGCAGGTTTAATGAGGGCAAATGCTGGTGCAGCTTAAAAGGGTAGTTCAGCATTTTTGAGGTTGGCTTGTTTGAGGTACTTGACAATAGTCAGCGAAGTGGCTGAAGGGCTTCCAGCAGCACTGCATCTTTAAGGAGAACAAGCTGAGATTACTGTTAAGATACTCTTCTGTTTTGCACTATTGTGTGAGTTTTACAAAACAAAAAACAACTTTAACTGTGCGAAACATTTTAAAGCCCTTTATTTTTTCCTTTCGGAAGTCTCTGTGTTCAGCTCTAGTTTACAAGTGCTATGTGTTTCTCTGCTTGTGAACATTAGATAGCAGATGGCTTTGCTTACCTCTGATTCAGACCTAACAACAGGAAGGTTCCTGGGCTTGCAGTTTACACACACACCTCAGACATTTGTCCCCTCTGTCTTTCAGCCTGATGAATCTCATTTTAAAGAATTTCTTCTTCTGTATACTCCAATTAAATAATAAAGGTAACCCGTGCATCCACAGTAAGAGGATTATCATCATCACCTGAGTCCAATCACTCATATTTAGTTCAGTAATAGTTTCCTCTGCTGTTGTTGTGTCACCCTAAGCTGTCCATGTGGAGTGGAAAAGCCACTGCCGTAACTGAGCTGCTTGCCGGAGGTCTGCACTCTCGCAGTGCTTTTCTAGTTATTCTTTATTATTATTAATTCAGTGACACACATTTAAACTCACAAGTAATGACTTCAACATTTGGTTTACTCATAAATGGGATATTACCAAGGTTATAATTCTTTCTACCTGTCCACTTCAGAAAAATAATTTAAATCTGTCTTTTTGCGAATGGATAAAAAAGATGAAAATAAAAAGCTGCAAGATGCGTAATATCAGCATTAATAATCAGCTAGGCCAGTTTAATCAAAACATAGAAGAATAGTGTTTTTTGTTGTTGGTTTTTTTGTATGATGGACCTTCTCACTGTCAGACGTTATTTTTTCTCAAAGCTGCTGCTTCAAGTGAGATTATTCTGCCAAGAAAAGTCTGAGGGATATCAGAGCTGAAGTCCATTGTGGCCTTGAAGCAGATTTTAAAAAGAGCAGCAAACCTGGTAACAAAATGCCGGTCTCTCTTCTTCAGATCGACCTCTCACATCTGCCAGTTAGACCAGCTCACTTGGGAAAGACTCAGTTTGAAAAAAATCGTAAATAAATCCATGAGGAATGGTTTTCTGACAGAAAAAGAACCTTTCAGCTGTCAGTGGACACATTTACTGAGAGAAATAAAAGCACTCCTTTTATCGTACCCTGGAGTAGGTTATTGTGGCTGCAGCTTGCCAAAGTGCTTCCACAGAAGGTGAGAAAAAGTAAAAGATGAAGGTTTGCTTTGAAAAATTGTCTACTTGGATTTCCTATTTGGAAGAGGAAAACAACTTCTCCAGGTGTTCTATGCATCCCAGTGAAACGACTGCAGGCTCAAAGAGAGATGTACAGATATCAACCCTCTGTCTGTGCATTGAGAGCTGAGCTGGATCCAGGATGTTGTTATCTTAACTGAGCAGACTGGAAAGTTGGAAGCTCTCTGTCTCTTTTACCTACCATACCTGAGGAGACTTCACTAAGCCTCTGTAAAGACTTTTTTATATATTGTAGTCTGACACCCCCACATCTTAAGACACATGGGCAGCAACTCTTAGGGCTCTAATTTCCTGGCGCAACTCAGGGTGGCGCACCGCCATACGCAGTCAATTTGGCAATTTGGTAGACCGGCTGCGGCGAAATGGGTGTGATGGCGCACCAGGGGGAGGTGTCGAAAGATTCAGCTTGGCTGTGACAATTTTGAGCCAAAAAACCCTGCGGAAGGTGTGCTGAAAGCCCGCTAGCTCCAACCTGGTCTATTCTTGGCGCAGGCGAGGCGCATCCCATGCAGTAGTAATTTGGCTGACAGGCGCACAGTGCGCACAAGTCACCAAAACCTCACAGGCAGGTATCCACAGTGTCAGGCACATTTCAATGCAATGAACAATTACAACAACCACTATTTAATGTAACCGTCTGAACCGGCACATACATTTGTATCTATATTAATTGTCCCGTCACATCTGATGTCAGATCAGAGACGTTTGTCATAACTAACGAGTTCACATCTCTCAGTCAACCACAAACAGCCACATCATCCGATACGGAGTATCCGGCTTCTCTCATCTCATGAAATTCAAAAAAAAAGAAGAAAGAGAGAGACGCTCGCTGAATAAATGTAAGTCACTCAGTGTCTTAAGGATTTACCTGTGATTGCCCATTTTTCTGATTTAATCTTTATTCGTAACGTGATCAAAAAAGATGGAGTACATTATTGCAAGGAGGATGAGGAGGAGATATATTTTCACCTAAGGCGCTACTATTTGGCGATGACAGACCAGTAATGCAGGTGGATCACAAGCATGATGAATGGATTAGCCTGCTGCTGTGTTTAAATGTAATTATCACTTAATTTTGTACTCCTATTTATGAGACAGATTACATCTGTCCCACGAGGTGGTCCACACGCGCATCGTGGCCTCCTATGCGGTGGCCCCTGCGCTCTCCCAGTTGCTGCAAAAGTGACAGTGGCTCTGACCCTTCTTCGTCACCGAGGTGAAATTGTCACTGCGCTCGCCAGCAGCGCATTTAAAGGCGAGAAAAGGCGTTCAATTGATTGGTGAAGATTACACTCAGCTGTGTTAAACCCACTCACGCCTTCTCTCCTCCCTCTCTGCTACTTGCGCCGGTAGGAGGGACAGAGGCGTGGGTGCGCCTCCCTGCGCAAGACTGCGCCATGCACGAAACTTGCAAAATGCCCTGGACACACCCCGTTGGTGCGGCGCAGGGCAGGTGTGCCCCGCCTGGGCCTGGTCTACAAAATTAGAGCCCTTAGAGTTTTTAGTGTCAGACTGAGATTTTACAAAGACTGGGCTTCTTTGAGGGTCACTGACAAGAAGACCGCAGGGATATTTTATGCATCCAAGCCCGACTTGTCCCTCAATATCACAAATTTCATTTTTTTTTTTCAAAATCACGCTGGATTCTATAAGACCCTCTTGCATGTACAAAGAAACAAACCCAAACAGCGCATGTAGAGCAGAACTTGGTCAATATCCTTTCATATTCAAAATTTAGAAAAGAGTGCTTAAATTTTACCAGCATTTAAAAACTAGTGACCCTCAGTGGCACCATCACATCACTCTGAGCTGCTGAGAGTTGAAGCCAGAGAAAAGTCCTCTCAACCTGAAGGTCAAAAGGCTTCTCCAAAAACACATGCACCAGCCTGAAGAGCTAACCTTACATACCAGATGGACTGTTCAATCTTTCACTCATCCATCTGGACAACAGCCCACAGATAGTGTTTGGAAATGGGCAAAAGCATATCCGGCAGGTGATTGGACAATTATTCCGTCAATCACATTTATTATGGGCCAACCAGATAATGTAGTAGTCGGGCACTACTGTCATGTTGTCGAATACAAAACATAAGCCATTACAGATCAAACTCTCGCTAAAACATGTTGGAAGTGGAGTGAAACATCGTAACATTCGTAACATCGCTAAAATTAGGCCTATCCTGTCCCAGAGCGATGCTGAAAAGCTAGTCCATGCTTTTGTTACCTCTAGACTGGACTACTCTAATTCTCTTCTTTCAGGCTGTCGCAGTAAGTCGCTTAAGACGCTTCAGCTGGTTCAAAATGCAAATAGAAGTAGTATGGGAGGTAGAGCCTTCAGTTATCATGCTCCTCTTCTCTGGAACCATTTACCGACCACGGTTCGGGAGGCAGACACCCTCTGTACCTTTAAGGCTAGACTTAAAACATTCCTCTTTGATGAAGCTTTCAGTTAGGGACCAGCTCATAGTCCATAGTTTAGACACATAGTTAAGATGCAATAGGCTTAGACTGCCGGGGGGATCTGGCACATTGGGCTCTATCCCTCTCTCTCTCACACTCTCTCTCCATATCTGCCTCTGCCCCTTTCTGTTTGCTCCTGTACTCGTCTCTGGCTCTTGTCTTTTGGGTGGCCTGGGATCCTTGGTGGAGACTGCCTGCTGCTATGGAGCCACGAAGCCTCAAAAACTACAATTACAGACATAACACATATTTGGCCATCTCACTCCAGTTCATAATCATTATAGCTGTTAATGTTGATATTAACATGATCTTTCTATCCATGGTTGATACATCTATAGTAACTATCTCTAGCTCCACATGGACATGAGATCCCTCTTGAAAATGAGGTGTCACATCTCAAGAGGTCTACCATTAATACATTTATACTTAACGGAGACAAATATGGTAGGGATGCACTTGTGGTCTGGGCACCCATGAGTTCATCACTACCATAAATTCTTACTTCCAGTAAGACTTTTATTGATTATACTTCTATGAATTTTTCACCACAACCACACAGACTCCTCTAATAAATTTATTTGCAGCAGAAACAAATTTGACGACGACAGGTCTGTGATTGGTCCACTGATCTGTCACTAACTTTAGTTCTTACTTTAGTCCACTTGTCTCCACTTACCTCCCTCCCTTTGCCCACACACCCAACACAGCATCGTGTGGATTTGCTGTTCATCATGAGACTGGGGTCCACATTCAAGATTTCCTGCTGCTTAACAGAAGGTTTTTTCTTGCTGCCATGATGGAGGGATTCATGATTGGCTATATGGATTCATGTTGGGTGTTGGATGTATATATTTGTATATATATGTATATGTGTATTTTTATATGTATATATGTATCTATGCATATATGTGTATCCATAATATGAAGAGCTTTGTGCTCTATTGTAAAGTGTCTTGAGATAACACTTGTTATGAATTGGCGCTATACAAATAAAGATTGATTGATTGATTGATTGATTGATTGAAAATATGCTTTCTTTCAAGAAGTGCTTTCAGTGTTGTTTTTTGTTTCAGATCCAGATCTGATACATCTGCAACTGAGGCTGTTAGCATCGATGTTAATCTCTGTACGAGCAGTTACTTCCTGCTGTCGCCTGCTTGTAGCTCTCACCTCTTCCTGCTTTAAAAGAAATCTAATTGGGCCGTGCCGCTTTTGGCCACTCAGTCATTGTAGACTGGAGCTTGGCAAGATGGATCTGCCTGATTACAGACACTGAATAAGGCAAATCAAGCTGCACTGCAAGGTCACTGAAGAGTACCAGGACCACAGACACAAACCAATACGACCAAATCAGTGCTTGTTAGCTTAATTGGTCACTCTAAATTGCCCCCAGGTGTGGGTCAGAGTGTGAATGGTTGTCTGTCTCTCTATGTAGCCCTGTGATCGTCTGTCAACCGGTGCTGGGTGTGCCCCTCTTCCTGCCCAATGTCAGCTGGGATAGGCTCTAGCTCCCTGCAACCCCGAATGGGAGAAGGGGTATAGATGATGGTTGGATGGATTTTTATTTTTAATGAAATATTTTGGCAATAATGTCCCACATTCACGCCAATAAAGCTCTTTGAGTTGTGAATTGTGAAATTGTAAGGCCTCTGCCTGTTACAGAGTAACAACCATTTGCTTGAGTAACAACAACTTCAGCGTGTTGTCTTGACTATACATGCCTAAATAAATTCAATTGCTACCATGTGATTGGCTGATTAGCTTTTGCAGTAACAATTAGTTGGAGGGATGTCCCTAATAAAGTGGCTCCTGAGAGTATAAATATACATTTTCATCATGACAAAATGATAAAATAATGATATTTAAATGAGAAAGAATTATTTGTTAATATCAGTTAAAATGTCATGCAAGTGTACTTTATAAAGACAGGATGTTCTCCAACAGTCCCAACTTCTTTGGCAGCAGAACAAGCTCTGGTTTTTCATCTGCAGCTTCCAACTGTCCCAAATATTCTGCTCACAAATCTGTGCTAATACCAGAGGGTGCGCTGCCTTGATTAGTTGTTTTCTGTTCCCCTAATTACCTCCACTCCTCCTCAACAAGAAACATTACTTTTTTTTTATCCGACATCGCATCCAATATTTTTATCTCAATTAATCTCATTCTGTAGTCCAACAAACACAAAAACAAAGGTTTCTGCATGATTAGCTGCACAGACTGTCGGCCCAGAAAAGCAGCCATACTTGGGCCATAACCAAAGTAAGCAGCCTGCACACATGACCCAGGTTTATCTGCACACTCAGAGATAAGAAGAAATACTCCGATGACAGATGAGGGACCCGCTCTACATCTTCATCATCCACTTTTATTCAGAGGCTTCATAGGAGCCCCACAAGCAAAATGGCTCAGACGTTGGCTGAGAACAAAGCAGAAGATAGCCTGATGAGAGGCGAGAGCTCTCAAAGATCCACTTAAGATATGTAAAAATCAGCCATCCAGCTCAGATATATTCAAGAAATGTAACAGCAGATGAAAATCAATATCATCCATTATTCACTGTATCTATTCCAGTTGCTTTTAATGCCGACATCTTAAAATACGCTCTTCTTCATTGTTGGGAATAACAATAACATGAAAAAAGATCTGTCTCTGATTTTCCACCCAGACAGTCAGCCAAGAGTTTAGCTTTATTCTGTTCAGAGGCGAGGAAAAATTGCCCGAGGCGGCGACTAAAAGGAAGTACGTATTCTTCAGTGAGTCTTACATTCAGCTCAGATGGTACAAACAGAGGACACAAATGGAATCTGTTCTAGTTGGGAGCATTTCTTGTTCTCTGGGCCACCATGTACGTACTGGCATACCATCTGCACGAGCACAGTGTGCTACAGGGTTGGGTTTTAACGGGGTTAAATTCAATCTGATGCTAAACCAACACCTTTAAACTGGTGCCAGTACTTAAACCGTTCCTGAATACTCACTTTAGAGGTTCCTACGCACCTTTCAGAATTAACTTTAGGACTTTTTGAGACCCTTTTTAGACCCAAACTGAGAAAACATAAACACCATTTTCAACACTGCTGAAAAAAACTCAATCTACGCACTCTTGCTGGCCCCTTGAAGAGGTACATTTTGCTAGTACCAGGTTGGACCCCTTTTGCCTTCTGACCTGCTTCAATTCTTTGTTGCGTATACCAGGTGTACCAGGTGCCAGGTTATAGGGCCACATAGACAGACAGTCAAACAACCATTCATGCACTCACACCCACACCTAAAGGCAATTTAAAGTCATCAGTGAACCTAATGAGCACGTTGGTCTATGAGAAGAAACTGGAGTGCCTGGAGAGAACCCATGCATGCATGAGGAGGATATGCAAATTTTACACAAAAAAAGCCTTCATCCAAAACAAACGGCAGTCATAATCCCTGGAAAGATTGCCAAATTATCTTGCTGGGCAGTGGTTGTTTTTTCTCCTTTAACCTCGATGTGAACATTTGATCAACACGCTGTGTGACTGCTGTGCAGCAGCTATTTTAGTCCAGTCTATGCTCGTTTTTCTCTTTGTGAGTCTTCTTAAGGCAACCAGACTCATCTGACAGACTCATTTTTGTTTTGTATTAATGATTATTTCTAATACTTTAGTGACTGAAAAATGCATCTTGGCAGTAATTATCAACTAAACTGCGTTATAGTCTGTTGACAACAGCAGTACTTCGGCCGTCTGCAGAACTGAGTGACGTCATGTTAGTTATGTGTCTACGAATGGTCAATAGGCAACACTGGGCTTCTTTTTAAAAGTCACTTGTAAATTTTGGCAGTTGCAAGTTGTTTTTTTATTTTTGGGGCTTGCTCCAAAATTGTAGTTGCTTGTTTGGGCTTGTTCTGCTTCAAGTACTAATCTCTCCAGTTCCTCCTTAGCATGCTTGCTCCTCTACTCATATAAACATGTTCTGTAAAGCACTTTGAATAACCTTGTGTAAGAATTGTGCTCTACAAATAAACTTGCCTTACCTTGCCTTGCCCTTAATGTTACACAAGTTATTCTTCCATGCTTAACAGAAATATATATTCCAAGTTATTGCTAATGCACATCTTACTGTTTTTCATCATGTTGTCTTCTTCATAAAATAGCTGGCTATGTCTATATGTATTTATGATATATACATCATGTGGATGTGTGTGTTTGAAACTGGAGATTGCTTGTCTTGGGCTCATTTTTATTGACCTAGTTGCTTACTTCACTGGAAAAATGTTGGCAACACTGACTCCAACATGTAGACATGGCCCCTGAAGGCTCTTGGTCACTCCATGTTGAAATAAATTGTGTATTCTGGTAACTCTTGTCAGCACCTTTATAACTAGAAAGCACTCAGAGAGAGCAAACCTCTGCTAATGTAGCTCACATATTGCTATTACATCTATAAGCAATAGTTCCATGATAAAGTTAACATCTTAGTATGATCCCTTGACCCTGAAAACCCACACCTAGAACTCAGAATCATGTTGTTATCATAATTAGTTAGACAGTAATTGAGCAAAAAGGATCTTTTGCTAATGGCGATTATCTGGATCACCATTAAAATCTAATAGTTTTTAAGTTGCGCCATTACCAACTTCTCCTGAAAATATCTGCAACATTGGTTCAGTAAGTTTTTGCGTAATCTTGGTAACAAGCAAACAAACAAAAATACGCCAACAAAAACATAACCTCCTTGGTGGGGGTAATAATGATGTGTCTATTGCCTGTGATATGAGTGGTATAAGCACAATGGAGGGCTCAATGAGCGCACAAGGCAGAGAAGTCTCAGCATCTTTGGCTCTGGTGATTAGTGAACACAGTCCCAAAACTAGAAAAGCACTAAGATAGCGCAGACCTCCACCAAGCAGTTCAGTTGCAGCAGTGGCTTTTCCACAACCCCTGTAAGAGATACAACTCTGGATCACCATGCGCTCTGATTGGACAGCCAAGTCTCCGCTCATGTCTGTCCATGTGGAGAACTCCTCCGCCGGCATTGCAAGGGAAGCTAGGAAATGTAGTGACACAGGCTTGAAAAACGTTGACGTCAGTTTGCAAATAAACTACAATTCCCATAATGACGTACAGGGGGCAGAACCCTCACAGCAGCCGAGGAGAAATGAATGGGATTTCCCATTATAAACTTCAAAGGTTTTTTATGACATCAATCTGGATCAGATCCAGATGAAAGTTACCTTGATGACAGAGTCATATATGTTAACCTGTACATTTTGAAACAAATTTTGAGCCCAATGTTAAGATACGGAATTTTTAGAAAATTTTGGGAATATTTCTGCATCCAGACAAATATGCACATCACCACCAAAATTTAATGGTTGTCTCCTTGGACCAAACAACACCTCTGGTAAAATTTTCATATAAATCCATCCAATAGTTTTTACGTAATTAATCTTGCTAAAAGGCAAACAAACAATCAAAAAAACAAACACACCCTGGCGAAAACATAATCTCCTTGGTGGAGGAAATTAAGCCCTGATAGCTTGGAAGTAATTTGGCTCAGTGTTGGATGTTATGGCATGGATTTCAGAACCTAACCACAAACATCTCACAGTGAAATCTACAGGGGTCAGTACTTACCTCTGCAGTCTATGTTCTCAGCTGGACAGACTGCAGAACTGTTTTTGTGATGGGGTCATACGATATTTTGGGCTTACACTGGGGCGGGAACTGTGAGGGAGACTTTCATAACAGCAGTATTATCCAGGGACAACAGGCGGTAAGAGCAGCGGAGAATCCAGGGGGTTGTAGTGAGGCTCGAGGCCATAACAGAGCACACCTATCTATCACAGCTAATACACCTTTACTTCAAAAGGGTAAAAAAACACCTCTGGGCACCTGAAGATTTCATGCTAAATCAAGGGACCAGGGGAGTCATAAGACATCCGACGATCATATACCTCAAAGCTCTATTCAGTGGAAGCTTCCTCAGACATTGTAAATAACTGATTGTGTCCCTGTCCTCTGTGTGACGTCCAGTCACCCAGGGACACCTTGCCTCAGTCAAGTCAACACAGATGACATTGTGGTGATTTGTGTGTGCTGCTAAAGCAGTCCGACTTCAGTTTAAGGTCTTCCACTTGACCTTTTGACAGCAATAGCTTGATATGGCAAAGGTTGATCTATCCACAGTAGGATCTGATGTGTATGAGAGCATGCTGACAAAACGAAAGCATGAGTGAGGAAACTAACAAGGAAAAACAATAAAAGTGACAGTAACCACAGACTTACAATAAACACAAAATGGTCAAAATAAGAAGTAGGTGTTTGATTGATAAAGCTTCTCTGCTTTTGTTATGTCATCTGGAATGTTTTTCTTGCAAAACTCAGCTTGATTTAATTTACTCAGGGAAATCCATTTTGCAAAGCTCCAAACCAAATCTATTTAACTCAGTCTGCAGAAGCACTGCCATACGGACATCCTTTGAAGAGAAAGGGGTGAAAGGTACGAGCATGATGGTGAAAGGTGACCACAATGGCAATTCGTGTGGAGATAAGCATTGATGCTGCCTACCGTTGTGGCAGTTTTATCAGAACTTAAGATTTCTTTAGAAAATGAAGTACAAAGAATAATGCTCAAACTTGCACTCATCTGCTGACAGGTTTTTGCCAGAGTTTGATGAACAATTAATAAATCAAGCTATAAACTTTAAACTTCAGCAGCATTTGTGCTCCTAAAACATTATACTGTATCATATGCTTGTAATGAATGTGGCAGAGCATTTGTCTAGTCACCCTTCGGATATGTTTTGAGGTTCTGCCTTTCTCAAACACCTTCTGTGGGCTGTTGATCTGATGATCTATCACTATATGTCCTGCAGAGCAGATATTGAAGTATCTGGAGTGTAATTTCACAAATTTATTTGAAAAAAAGTGCTTAAAACAGACTGTTTTTGGTTGTACCTCCAAAAATAATATTGATAAAGCAACAGGCTATAAGACAAAGCAAAGTTTCCTTCTGAAGATTTGCCCAGATAAAGTGATGCAGGAGTGATTCCTAAAACAGACATGAGGAAGCATTAAACACCTCCGGTTTCCAAGTCCCAAAGTCTATGGGACGTCAGGATAGCCGATGAATAAGGTTCATGATGATCACTGCATACGAGATTTGGAAATTTAATTTGGCAACATAAAATGAGGTGTGTTTTTGGAAGGATGGCTGCTAATGAATCGACGAGTCCTGAAACAAATCAAGTCTTGTTTTCTAATTAAGCTCTAAGCTATCACTGAATTGACTGAAAAACATGTAAACATTGATATACTGAAACATATTTGTCCTCTTAATTCAAGTGTCTTGTTCTGTTTGTCTGCACAGACATCTGTAGCACAGCTGTAGCCAGGTGCATGCTGGAACTTGCTAGTCGTGCTGCTCAAGATAGCCTGTTAGCTAACTGTATTGGTATTACTTTTGTATAAAGCAGCAGAGAAAAATTCAGCCCATCCTGCATTAAAAGTAAGATGGTGGGAGCATAAATGTGACATGCAGACACTGCTTACCACTGAATTTTCAAAGTATCATCATGAGTTGATATCAGTCTTTCTATTTTGCCGTGATTTTTGGAACCTTCAGCGCTTTATCATTTTTATATATATATATATATATATATATTTTATGGCTGTGAATTAGGGTTTCTGTATTTTAATTCCTCTTCTGTTATACTTCTCCATATCTCAGCGGGTGCAGTTAAAGTAACCTGAAGCTGAATCTGAAGGCATGGGCTGAAACTGAAAGAGTTATGGGGTCCGTTGGCGAGTTTAACCAACCAATGAATTACAGTTAAAATAAAAAGAAACCTTATCATTGCCTGCCCAGGTCAAGTACTTTTAAGAGCCAATGTTAAACCTAAAAGGAACAAGTCTTTTAATTCCCTAATGCACACACCCTTGGTAGAAGTAGAAAAAAATCCCAGTGACATCAGTTGAGACCCCAAGACATCCTCAGACGGGCAGTATAACTGGTTTCATGGCTTGTATTTGCCACGCAAAAATGTTGTTGTTCTTCTGTGATCATGTGACCTCTTGCCTCATGATGCTCGGAGCTAATTTATCTAACGAATATCCCGTGTTGTTATACGACAATAAACCAGGTGGCAGAAGGTTAATGCGCATGCCTCACAGCAAGAAGATAGTTTATTTGACTCCCCTTGTCCACCAGGGTCATTCTGTGTGGAGTCTGCATGAGTGGGTTTTCTCCAGGCACTTGATTTCCTCCTAAAGACCAAAGACATGCTCGCTAGATGAACTGGTGACTCTAAACTGTTAGCCCGGAGATCGGCTGGTGACTGGGTCAGGGTGTATCCCATCTCTTACCCAATGGGATAGGCTCCATCCCCTGCAGCCCCAAAGAAAGGGGTTAGCGGATATTGGATGTATGAATGGGTCACAGAACCTAAAGGCTGGGCATGCTGTGATCTATTTCTATGATTAATGGTGAGAAATACATACGACAAAAGACAAAAAAGTCTTTAAAGTACATTTCATGAAATTTAAGTATTTTAAGATCATGTGAGTGGGGCAGTAAACAAAAATCAGGGTGTGCAAAAAGAGATTCAGGGTGTGTAAAAAGAGGCTCAAATATTGAAAAGTGCTAAAGAAAATGCTGTGTTGAAAATCATTTTGGATAATGAGAGATGATTACACGGCCATCTGGAAGAAACTGGTCTGTTTGCTTTGGAAGTGTTTGCCACAGTCTGTTTCATTTGAGCTTATTTCAAGTCATTGCATTAAAGTGACTCAGACTGAAATTCATCACTGTCACAGGCAGACTCTGCTTTCTTCATCTTACACGCTCAATGATTCCAGATATTTTCAGCCAATCATAAGAACACAGTGTTGGTATCACTTTACATATTTTTAAGCCATCGTTTTATCTCTAATCCCTCTGAAATTATATTCATATACTGATTGAAATAAAATAAAGTCATTATAAACTGACATTTTTAAAAGATTAGACTGAGAAAGAGTCACATCTTTACACTTTGAGTCACTTTGAGTACAAATCCCAATGCCAGTAAAGTTGGGACATTGTGTGAAATGTTAATAAAAACAATATAATCATTTGCAAATCCTGTTCGACCAATATTCTTTTGGATATACTACAAAGACAAGATATTCAATGTTCAAACTGATGAACTTCATTGTCTTTTTGCAAATATCATGTTATTTGAATTTGTTGCCTGCGGCACAGTCCGAAAAAGCTGGGACAGGGGCAACACAAGACTGGAAATGCTCAAAAAACTCCTGTTTGGGACTTTACACAGGTGAACAGGTGATAGTTAAAAGGAGGAAGCTGAGGATTAGTGAGTCTCAAAGTCACTATCCAGGGTGGAACAAAGATTTTAGTATTTTGCTTAAATTCAGGGAAAAGACCAAATAAATCTAGGGGGGAGACACTGCTTTTTGACTGTTCTGAATAAAGGAATATGGGTCTTTTTGAGTGACTGGATCTGAATCAAGTCTTCAGATTGAGTCTTGTGTTATCTTTCAAGTAATGGCAGCTGTCGCTTTTCATGCTGCCAAATAATCAGACATGAAATATTTGGTACATTACACTTAAATGAACTCACCCATTTGGATATTTATCAAGTATTAAACAGTTTTACAAGAATTATTGATTGAAATTATAAACACTCTCAAAGTTAAAATAAGGACAACTGATTTAACTGGATTTCAAAAAAACTCTAAAATTATAGCTTAAAATACCTGTCTCACACTTACCTGTCTGCTGCGATTACTTTGCCATCTTGAGTCAGTCCTTATGAATAATCAGGCCCTTCTGTCTTTGATTAACGCTGATGTTTCAGGCAGTTCTTGGTAGATAAAACAACAATCGGCTTGATTTAATGACAGAAGAGCCAAGGACAAACTGCAAATGACTCAAATTTTATTTCCTGTTTTTAAGAAACAGACCTATAACTTTTTTTTGGAGAGACCATTTCATATAATCAGAAACCAGAAGCAGAGGTGCATGGGGCCTGGTGCCAGGGCTATGGTGGGACTGGAACATCGGAAAGGTGGGGATGCTCTAAATGTCATGGAGCAGAGGGAGAACCGATGACTGTCTCTTAGAAATAAATCATCTATTGTTTCTCTTAAAAACATCTGCACACTCTGACATTTATGTTGGCTGGTTTGTTAAAAAGGGAAAAGGAAAAGTGAAAAGTTTAAATTGCACACTAATACAATTAAACACAAAGTTGGATCACTTTGTTAACCTGAAAAAAAGAGTTGAACAATATATGTAAGCACACAAGTCAGGCAGATCAAACTTCCAAAACTTGGACTAACACTGCAAACAGCGGTTGTTTTTCTCTTGCATGGGTAGAAGGGCCTTTAAAGTGACAGGAGCTCCAACATGACATCTCAGACAAAGAGAGAACAGAAGTGGATCAGGGGTACTCAGGATGTAAAAACTGGCAGGTTTTTGAACAGCAGTGGATGTGAACATACTTTAGCAGTGAATCCGAGTTAGGACAACAGTTCATGATGATGTACTATCTGTAGACCTGAAGGAGGGAAAACTTAAAATCAAAGCTGAGAATTATACCGAGGAATAGCCCAATTTTCCAAATATCTATTTGTAACCTCATTGGAGTTATTGTGAAACATGTGGCAAACTGCCTGATCTCACACTGATATCAAATCCTTGAACTGATTCCTTGATCCTCATCCAGTTTGGATCACAACCAAAATCTAATCATTTCTCCCTTGCGCCATGACCAACACTCCTTGAAAATGTCATCCAAGTTTGAGTTGAAGTTGTTTTATTATTAGCAAAATTTTGGTAATCTGCCCTACTGTATCTCACAATAACAACTTTAGAAGATCTAGCCTCGCAGTGCAGCAGGATCTGCTTGATTCTGTACTCAGTCAGATCTATCTTGCCAAGCTCTAAATGAGAATGATTGTGCTTGAAGCCCGATGTGGCACAGTCCAATCAGCATCCTTTAGGAGGTGGGAACTACAAGGTGCAGCTTCAGTAGCAGTTTCATCAGATTTGGACAGATTTTTTTTATCAAGTGAAAAACAAATAAAAACAATGAAAGCATTTCTTGGGAGAGAGGATATTTTCACTCATTTCCAACATGTTTTGACGAAAGTTTGTTCCATGAAGTGGCTTACGTTCTCTTCTTAACACTGCAGCAGTAGTACCCCCCTACTATTTTATCTGATTGGCTCATAGTAAATGTGATTGATGAAACAATCAGCCAATCCCCTGCCTGACATGCTTTGGAAAAGTTCTGCCCATTCCCCGAGGGACTAGTGAAAATTTTTTGATCAGCCTATCTAGTATGTCAGGTTACCTGCATGTGAGTTCACTGTAAAATTAGAGTCGCTATTTTAAGATCTGAAAATCTGATGAGTCTTGTCTTTTGTTCTCTGAAATACTACTTTCCTGCTTTCAGACAGGACCAAGGTCTTTCAAAAGAACTGAATAATTGGTCTTAGTGGCTCATGTGCTCCAGTTGTTTCTTTGGATTCATCTTGTTTTGGAAATCATTTAAATGTATTCCAAATACTTTAAATGTTTTCTGAAAGCACATTAAAAAAAGAAACCTAATCAAGTACTCACTCATTGTAGTTTGATCCCTGCTTTAAAAGAGACAAGTGCTTCAACAGGGACATGAATGTCCACTCAGCCAGGAATTTCATCAAACTTCACATATGGTTTAATCACATGCATGAATTCATCATCATATGTTACACATATTTCAGTATGAACTGTTTGCTCTGTAATTCCTGAAAGAGGGAAATCATTTCTGTCACTAATCCAGACATTAGAGAGGTCTTTTGAGCTTTGTGTACACACTCTGCTGCTTGGATTCAGCCCAGATTTCTAATCAAAGTCACATTTCTCCAAAGAGCACGAGTTTAGTGTTTGCTATTCAAAATCCCAGAGGAAGCCGTGAGATTATAGGTGAACAGATGGAAACTTTTCTCTCCTCCCGCAGAACATATGCAGAATAACTCCATGCCTGTCTGCAAGATGAGCTCTGTTCATGGACTTAGAGCTTTTTTCAGATTTGATGATGTGAAAACTCTTTCTGTGGTTTTGTGGAGAGGACGAGCAGACTGTGAGGAGCAGATCCCTCGTTCCTCCTTTCTGTCAGGTCTGGGGAGTGTGACTGGCGTTTTGATTGCGGTATTTCTCAAGGGATTGTCCAAGGCCTTGAATCTGAAACATGCACTGTGGTTTGGGAAGCATGTGGGATCCAGTGAGGATTCGTCTTCAGGAAAAACATGTTGCTTTCCATCGAGGGTTATAGTCAGTTATATCTGTATTTGCGTATCTTCTTTCCAAAGGTGTAATAATGTGTATTTTACAGCTCTAGCTGCACATAAACTTCATAAATCTGCAGACTGTTGACTGTGTTGTTTATCAGCACCTGTGACACTTTTATTACTTCACTGTGGACAGAGATTTGAGGCTTTTTAGCAAACTTATTCCCCCGCTATTAGACTGTCAAGAATGTCTCAGCAGTGACCGCTCTGTTATTTCACAATTTACTGGTGGTTTACTTCAGTGCACATTTCTTTTAGAGTGTGACTGTTCACCTTAAACAACCACCTGCCAACGTCTAGTCAAGAAAAGCAACTATACATACGTGAAGTAAGCTTGTCCAAGCGTGTCTTTTCATTTATTTTATCCAAAACTGTTTTGGTTAAAGCAATATGCCTAAACATGACAAACAGGGGAAACCATGTTTAATTATTTTTATAGCTATCATCACTGCAATCAGGTTGAATTAAGCCAAAAGGGTCTGCAGCATCAGACGGCCTTGCAAAGTTTTACAATGAAAGGGAGGCTTAAAGAGAAAAGAACTGGAGAGGCTCAGTGATGTTACTTATTGCTTAACAATGGGGACATTGGAGCAAAACAATGGCTACTGCCATATGGGAAAAATTTAAGACTGACTTAGGGTGCTTTCAACATGTTTGGTCCAGACCAAATGAACTCTCATTCACTTTTTTTTCAAGTTTGTTTTCTTTTTTTGGTGTGAAAGCTCACAAGGACTCTGGTACAGACCAAAGAACTTAACTCTGGCCCGCTAAACCAAAAGGGAATGAATTATGGCCTGGATTTGGCCAATTATTACACCAGAAAAGCTGATGTAGCATTCACTGCAAATTTAAGCAGAGAGCAGCTAACGTTAGCATTGCTAACATTGCTCTTTACAGGTTAACATCTACAAATTTGTACAGAATATGTTTATACATCCTTCTTGTCCTTATGCAAGTGCCAGCGGATGCCGCCTATGTGCAGTTTCGTTTTATGAGACGAGGAGTTCCAGACTGCTTTGAGCCAAACATTGTTTTTACTCGAGGTCATTTGGACTTAAGGCCATCCGACCAATAGCAACGCCACATTTCAAAAACCAGAAATAAATAATAAATCCTCAATTAAAGAAAAACATACATGATTTTAATAAATCCCCCCTCACTGAGAGGACAGAGATGTATTATATATTTAGACTGAAGAGGTTTTTTAAACCAGTCTGTAATAATGTGTATTAAGGTCATAAGAAACATATTTTCCCCATAAACAATTATTAAGGTCTCAGGTTTTTGCAGCCAGTCCTTGGTGGACATTTGGAGTACTACAGCTTTTTGGCATTTTTGCATTAGCCTCCATTTTCAGCCATCAGGTTGCCGCTTGATTTTCACCCCATAACGCAACAATAGGCCAGATGACTTGGTGTAGTAAGAAAGAAAACTGAGAACTGAGTCCCCCTGAATTTTAGGTGTGAAAGCAGCTTTAGTCATACTGGAAACACACATTGACCTGATGTAAGCTTTAAGCCACCCAGCTAACACCTATAGCACATCCACTTACAACTGAATAAGTCACACAAATCATAAATGAATTACTAAAAAAACAACTTCTAAACACTGTGCACCAAAGGAGGTGTGGATTATTTTCTGGTCATGTCTCTCACTATGACAAATTGTTTTTCCCTGCATCAGCCTGGTAGCTGTTGCTTCTTTTCTTTAATTCATCATCAGAATTAACTTATTCAGCTCTATATCTGGTGTCAAAAATAAATCAATATATCTTATAACTCAGTGTTTTACTGGCCTTAATCAGCTTCAAATTTGAGTATTTTTCCTTGTTAAAGTTGAAGGGAACCACACAAAAAAATCTCAAAGGCGCAGACCTATAGCAGATGGTAATCGTAGCCTCAGACAGCTCTTGTCATCTGGCCTGATTTATCATGACAGTAACCTTTGAGGTGCCACTTTGGGGCTGACTCACCTCCGTCCAGGGACAGAGAGTGTGAAGCATCCATCTGACAAGATAAATCACCCTCGTTTGATTGACCACACACTCTGTCAGCCTGACAGGGAGCTTAACATGTCTGACTGGCTGAGCATCATTTATAAAAACATCAGTGCAGGCAGGAGACAGGTGAAGCAGCTCTTCACAATCATTTCCACTTCAACAAACTAAATTGGCGAGCAGCTCCGGATTCAGATTCAAGAGGACACAAACCTGTATCCCTTATTTTCTTAACAAAATACACCTTTCCCCAGAATATGTTTGTGCCCACACCTGGGATTTTGCTCTTGTGCTGAGAGAGATTTGTGCTTTGGAAAAATTGACCATAAATCCTGTTATCTGTCACAGTGTTGACCTCTGTATATGCAGGTGTCCAAAATCCAGTCTTTTAGGCTGAACAAAAGCAAACTGAGAAACCAATGCCTATTATCAAAGTTGTGTGTAGGTTTTGACACATTGGGCTCTAATTTCTTAGACCAGGCGCTGGCGGGGCGCACCTGCCCTGTGCCTTGCCTGCGCCGCGCCAACGGGGTGTGTCCAGGGCATTTTGCAAGTTTCGTGCATGGCGCAGGTAGGCGCAGGCAGGCACACCTACGCCTCTGTCCTGCCTCATGTAATTATCACTTTATTTTGTACTCCTATTTATGAGACAGGAACATCTGTTCCGCGAAGTGGTCCACACGGTGACCCGCATGGTGGCCTCCGATGTGCGGCCCGGTGGCCCCTGCGCTCTCCCAGTTGCTGCAAAAGTGACAGTGGCTCTGACCTTCTTCGCCACCGAGGAGAAATCGTCACTGCGCCTCGCCCACGGTGCATTTAAAGGCGAGGAGAGGCGTTTATTTGATTGGTGAAGATCACACTCGGCTGTGTTAAACCCCCTCACGCCTTCTCTCCTCCCTCTCTGCTACTTGCGGCGGTGAGAGGGATGAAGTAGTGGGTGCGCCTCCCTGCGCCAGACTGCGCTATGCAGGAAACTTGCAAAATGCCTTGGACACACCCCATTGGCGCGGCGCGGGCGCGGCACAGGGCAGGTGCACCGCCCCTACGCCTGGTCTATGAAATTAGAGCCCATTGACTTCCAGGGGTTGGGGAAAATAATTGATGCTCTATAGTATTGGGATATTTGGCCTGGCAATATATCGTTTCACAGCTACCATGTTTTGATAGTTTTTAATGTATCAATTTTCAACATTTAATAAAGCTTTTGGTTCTAGAGAAATAAACTCAATAACCAAAAAAAATTCAGAGTTGTTATTTCAGTTAATTATTTTGTATCTTTTCATAACACCAATTGGTATTGTATTTTGTTTGCTGGGAAGCCTAGTTAGTCATCTTTACAACAAGGTACAATTTGAAAGGAATGTGCATTCATGGAGTGAGCATCACAGCTAAACGTATGGGCAATGACCCCATAAAGTGTGCCAAAATAGCATCTTCCTCTGAAAGAAAACCTTCAGTTCCTCAGTAAAGTAAGGTTGAGGAACTGGCCTTCTCTGGGTGTTGTCTCTCTGAGATGTCCACTTCATGGTCTGTCTTTTACTTCACCAGTCTCACAAAACTTGGTCCTAAGTTTGAAAATGGTACTAAGATTAACACCAAATAATGCTGCTATTCTGATCACCACAACACAGTTGCAGGGGATTTTGACTCATGTAGCAAAATACTAAGAAGTTGAACCTCATTGTAAAGGTGACTTATCAGGCTTTCCAGTGATATAAAATACAATACCAATTGGTATTATTAGAGAGAAAAAATGAAACATTTCCACATTTTTTAAGGAGTATTTACTGCCTTTGGCCCTGGGACTTGCTGTTGTAGAGGCATCCTGATCTATACTTCTTGCTTATAGTGCTTCATCAAATGTCTGCTTGTTTAAAGGCTCAGACTAGGAAAGAATTCAGAATTTGGTCCTGCCAGTTTTTCAGACACAAGTCTTCTTCCTGTGTTACATTGAAAGGCATTGCTCCCCAAAAGATGATCAGCACAGGCTTCTTTCAGAGACAGCCACTGGACATAAATCTGCCTATTCTGCTTGGCAGTCACTGAGTCTAACAGGTCCCTCTGTCTATGTCAGCATAAAATGTATATTATTTTTTTATCATATCATTTTTTACTTCCTGTTTGTGTCTGGCCAATCACTTGTAGAATAAACTGAGCCTTCAAACTTTAAAAGATTACCAAAAAGGCTGTCCCTTACAAAAATGGGTTCTTGTCAGATATGATAAAGTTGACACATCCTGTGTGCTTTGTTGCAGTCCTGAGAAGATGTGCCATCAGAGCAGATGAACTGTCTTATCAGCAGCCTGTGGCGGTGCTTGCCTGACCGGCCGTCTCTCTCCACTGTAAGATTGTGAGCAGCCACCTGTCTGTAGTCCAGGCTGTTTCTGACTAGAGGAAACACTTTATCCTGAATTAGAGCCCTGGCTACTCTGACAGATAAATCCCACTCTACTTATCCTCCTGAATATGCTATAGAGGACACAGTGCTGTGTCATTGTCAGGATGAAGCTTTTAGGGGCAGGGCAAAAGTTTTGCAGCCTGACTGCTGCCTTCAAGTCCCATCTTTTGACCATAAATCAGTGTGTAAATGGTCTGATAACAGACCAAAAGTGACACAAAGTGAGAAGGCTACTACATGGTCTCAGTGAAAGGATAATAGTTTTGATCATTTAGTGTAAAGGGTTGAGCTGTAATCTTTCTGAATAACCCCCCAAATTCAATTTGAGTGCACTCTTCAGATCAATCCTGCACAAAGTAGAAGAAAATTCAGTGTTTAAAGAATATTTGCTTGCAAGTTTTTCATGACTTACAGGTGGTGGCTGTAATGTCATGTCATGTCAGCTACATTTAGCCCACGGTCATGTACAGACCTCCTTGTTTTGACAAGCTCTGTCATTGGGAGCTTTGTTTATACACTATTTCAGTTTGGAGAGTTTTAGGCAGATTTTAGTAAGCTTTCAAGAGGATAAAGCAGGATAAGAAGGAGCCATGGGCTTGTTTCTAAACCCCAGTAAAGAGACATTCATGAAGACTCACTCTGTTTTAGTCAGCTGACTTACAATGTCATTTAGGAACCTTAGTTGATGTAACTAATTAAATCCATACACCTCTGAGTGTTGGAAAAAATGCCTTGCAAATGCAAACAATAATAACAGTGTGTGTTTCATCCCTCAGCCATCAATAAGAGCTGACCTCCTGTTTCTATGATTACTTTTGGGTATTTAATTCATTTTCACCTCTGAATTAAGTCCTTCCATCAAGAAGTCCACCTTCATTGACCAGGAGACCTGAGAGTGCAAAGCAATGTATTTGCGTCATATTGGTGTGGCTCTTTTTACGGACCGGGCCTAAATTTAAGTTTCATTAGGTTTCTTTTCAGTGCGGCTCCCGCTCCACCTTAAGGAAGAAGGGGGAGCATAGAAATGCAGCGGATAGAATGAACCCCATGAATATTTTTCAAGGTTTTTCCTTTGGTAGATCAACAATACATTCTTGTTCTTCATGATAGAAGGCCTGGTACTCATAAAGATTTTTAAAATCTTAACTGAATTTGAAACAGTGAGAGAGTTCATACACATGAATACATTAATGTCAGATTTATTAGCTTTGTTCTGTAGTATGTGTTGTGCCACAAAGAGACAGACATAGGGTATCTCAAACCAAGTGACTCATTTGCCAAGAAGGCAGGGCCTCTGATCTCACGTGACCACATGTGACTTCAATGTAAACAAACATGGCGGACTATGGCAAGAGGCCAAATGCTGCTAGGGGTTAGCTTCCTCTAACATCCTTTGTGAGTTCTGTCCAGCTTCTTTCCTTATCAGTTTGTTATGTGTACATGCTACACTGTTAAGACTCTTGTGCTTTTTAAACAAATCAATGAGTTTGACCTCCATTTTGACGCATGTATGACTGAATGCTTTACCTTTACTCTTGTTGCCATGGCTACATTTGCCTTCTGCTTCAGCCAGCTTTCTCCCTGATTGGCTTTGCTCTCGTCCATGTGGCAAAACACAGAGGACGTGCTCGGCTGTCCTCGGAGCTCCACACACATCAGGACTTCTGACCATAAATATTGTGCATGTTTAATATTTATGATTCAAAGTCAGGCAGCCCTGATACTCTTCTGAGAGCATAAAATGACCCTTAACACACCTCACAGCACAGGTAAGATCATCTCTAGGATCTTTAGATAATCAGTCCTTTGCTGAGTTTGATCAGAAGCAGAGATCCAAGCCAAAAGTTGTCATGTTGCGTGTTCCCCACTTAAGATTGTCTTCTTGCCCACCCCTTGGCAAGAGTGTTTTATTGTCATTTACAGTACACTTTGAGGATCTAGTTTAATTATGAAGTACTAAAACCTGTACAGTTAGCATTATTGCTAATAATGATAAAAATATTGTCCTGTTACTCTAGGAAACATTATTTTAAGTCTGTTTTGGACATTTTCATATACTTATTAATCCATGAGAGACTTGAATGACTTGCAGATACCACCCAGAGACTTGACTTGGACTTGTAACAAGTGACTTGTGCCCATCTCTGAGTTGCACATAAAATTGCACATGGTTGGTAAGATAAAAATTAAAAAATAAGTTGAAACCCTTTTCAAAGTGCATTAAGTCCTTTGTATTGGTATGTTGATGCTCTTTTCACCTTCGGCAAGATTTATTTTGGCTCTGCTGCTACGTTCACACTTTTCAAGGCATTTTGAAGCCTGTAAGAGAGCTTAGGTTCCTTAATAGGATTTCTTATTTCCGTAATACCACCAAAGAAAACAAAAATGAGGTCTTTTAGATCGCCAGTTTAATCAAAGCCAACATTTTTCAGAACAACTGTACTGTGTTGTACTATTGTACTTTTAAATCCTTCTGTAACCAAGACCCATCCATGTATAAGACTACAGTGTAGCTACAGTGTAAGGCCTTAGTCTGTATGATTCCTTCAGGGCACAAACATCTGGATCTGGTCGTACCTTGTGCTGCATACGCCTCTTAAAGCAATCTTATATGCATCAGGAGCAGATCAAATAACTCAGATATTCCACATAAAGTGCACTGACCTGCGAAAGTTTGAGGAATAAAAGTTTAAAACGCAGCCTGTGACGTCGCCAACAAAATAAATGATCTGTGTGCCACTTTATATGACACTGCAATTCAATGTAAAGCTCCTGAAGCTGGTTTATGTGGGCATTTGTGGAGAAAAGCAAAGTAACAGATGTTTTTCACACAAAAAAAGGAAATCCTGCATGTACACTTTTTTCTCCTGCACTGGCTGACTGAAAAGTCTCCCTATTTCCCAAGACACAAATCACAGCCACCTCATACATCAGGATATTAAGTGTGAATACATTACAGTTTCTAAATCTTTCTAATTAAAACTTTCGAATCCAAGACAACATCCTGAAATACAAGCCTCTAAAGTTCCAGGCCAGAGATAATATTTAACTCCAGATTCAAAGCCCTGTATGTCTCCTGGGGGAGAGCTGAGGCAGCGTGCAGTAAAACAGCAGAGAGGCCCCCGTGCACTCGGTGAGCGATGGTGCTGACTGGTATGAGACTGCTGTGAGAGGATGTTCACCATGGGAGGAGCGTTTGACTCCCTGCTCTAGACAGACTCTCTGTTCACTATTTATGTTCCTGGTCAGATACCTGGGGACCGGCAAGTGTCTCCACTACTTCATGACATATGGCCTGGCTCACTGCATAGATCACAAAAGAGAATTGGAGTATTGTTCCAAGAGGATGTGCCGTAAAGACTAAAATTATGAGGAAAAAGTTTTGTTTTGCTTTGTATATCTCATCCCACAGAGCATATTCATCATGCAAACGTAAAGTATCAGCTTTCTGATGCAGCTTGTTTCATGATATACAGGGTGAGTAAAGTGAAAAAAAGAAACCTCAATTCAAACTCATATCTCTTGAAAGCAAAGAAAAAGATATCCTAAAACTGGCATTGGGATATGATGGCATTATCATTTAACTTTCATACAGGTACACTGGTCATTCATATTTGGTCAAAGGTGACTGCAACAATCGATTTTGTAAAACATATTAAAATTCATTTTGCCTAAATTTTGAATTCGTCTAACTGGATATTTGAATGGTCCTTTGACATTTGCCAGAGCGCTGACAACCATGATACTGAAACAAAACAAAACAAAACAAACAATGGCCGCTGCATTGTGAATGTTGATGAAAGAACCTTAAAAAACTAAAAACTTACTTCAAAATGGCTTTTTCTTTATTGCCCATGTCCTTAAACATGCCACCTCTCTCTATATATCTCTCTCATGCATTCACAACCCCTTCTGTACCCTGCAGGGCATCCACAGCCCAAATAATTTTATCACAAAGATCAGCCACATCCTGAAGAGGGTCTTAAAGACTTCATTCATCAAATACCGTAATTTCTCGTTTATAACACACATTTCTTTGCTCTTAACAAGGTCTAATTTTTGGGTGTGTATTATACACAAGCACAAGCAAAATATGCCAAACATTTCGTCTCTCAACATCGCAATTACAACACATCTGATACAAAAAGCCGAAATATTCTCTCTCGCTGCAAAACATTACCGCCAAACTTGCGTAATTCTTATTAAACTGACTGTTAAACTGTTCTAATCCAATATGTTAGGTCTTAATAAGTTTACCTTTGTGTAATGATCGTGTAATTCTCAAGCGTTACGGTGTCACTCACATGTAAACACAGGGCGCTGCCATCTTGTGAGCAAGGGGACCAAAGTAGCAGCGCTGTGATTGGTTGAAGACATTGGCATATTGATAGCTGCTCTCTGATTGGTCGGTACACTACGACTGAGCATGCTCGGGCAGAAATCGAGTAATTGCGCATGTGTGAAGCAAAAGGTGTTTCCACATCCAGTTGAGAGAGGAAATCGTGTACGGTATTTGTTGCGAAAATACTGAAATTTCATTGATTAAAACTTTGAATAAAGGTAATTTTTGAGTTGTCTGAGAGAGTAAGGTTCGGGCAAAATGTGGATGCGTGTTATATTTGAATACAGCACTTTTCCTGGAAAAATGCATGAAAAAATGGGGTGTGTGTTATAAACGAGGGCGTGGTATAATCAAGGAATTACGGTAGCTAAAGAGATAGAAATTGCATGGTCAAGAGACTTTGGTGGCCATTCAATTTCCTGTTGAAGTGTAACAACACGATTTGAGAGAGCTCTGTGAATCAATCATGCACAATGAATCTGATTTGCTGGGGTACCATTGTCCACCAACCAAACCCTCCTGAAAATGCCCTGTCCCTGTCTCTGATAATGGCTTGATTTGGGATTGAATCTGGGTTTGTGCAAAGTAAAAACTTGGATAAATTAAATTTTGACATGTTTTACGAAAACTGATTGCTTTGCAGTCATCCATGACCCAACATGAATGATCAATGTAGCAAATGAAAGTAAAATGATATGGTTTCATTCCTTTGTATCAGTTTTATAATATATGTTTTGGAATATGAGAAATTTAAGATTGGATCAAGGTTTCCTTTTTTCCAAAACCACACTGTATACCTCTTTTTCAGCTCAGCCAACCAAACGAGAACATGCTACACTTACTGTAGTATTTCTGCAACAAGCTGGCCCTCACAGATGTGTTATGTTCTTGTGGACTAATCAATAGTCGACAAATGTAAGAAACTCAAACTGCATGATATTCAAATGACAATAATCCACCATATAAACATTGGTGACTTACCTTCATCAGGTCTGACGAGCACTGTTGGTCGATCTTCCCTCTCTTTATCTGTCTTGGTCCCCTCTTCCTGATCTTCACTGTAAAGGTTAAACACACTCTGACCTGGCTTTCTGCTGGGTTTGTGCTCATCCGTCTTGAACTTTAGTGGTGTCTGGGTGGTGGTGGTGGTAATGAATTGGACCATGGGGGTTGTCAGGTAGTCAGTCATCTGGGGAGAGCTGGTGCTGGGCTCAGGTGTTGTATTTTCATAGCTGCTGGTGGGATCGCTGCTCTCTGACTCCTTATTTCTATCCTGCTGTGCTGGGTTAAACCCGTATGGGGGCTCTTTTCTTGCAGTGACACTATGAAATGTCACTGCTTCATCTTCCCCCTCTTCTTTGTCCATGCTGTCCTCTATGTTTGGTGTGACTGGCCATTCTGCATCCTCCTGACCAATTGAACTTTCTTGAGGTTTTCTAATCATGTATAATGGGAAACTCTGTCTGTCTGATCGTCTCTGCTGATTGGTTTGACGGCTGATTGGAGCGCTGATTGGACTCTTTGAACCACTGGCTGTCACTCTATGGGATGTTTTCCTGTGATGTGTCTTAGTCTCTGATATTTCTCTCTCTGGACTCATATGTAGATACTCTGGATGTTTTCCCCCGCCAAACCCATGGCTTGGCTGAAATGTGACACTACCTGAGCTTTTTTGTCGATGCAGTGGATTACCTACATCTGTCTGTGCTGTTAACTCACTGAATTGTTCATTTTCCGCTCTTTCCAGACCCTGTGATGGCTGCCAAGAGGTTGTAGCCCCCATGTGCAGAGGAGGTCTGACAGTACTTGGCTCTTCTCTCAAGGGGTCTTCTGTCACTTCCTCTTTGTCCTCAAGATGGTCACGAACTCCATATATCTCTCTCAGCTCGAGTTTGTTTCGTCCATCAAAGCCCTGAAGTGCCTCCGTTCTGTCAGGTCTGTCAAAGCCTCGAGAGACAGACTGGACCTTGCTTGAAGAAGGGGGGTGAGTGGAGAAGATCAGAGATTGAGGAAAGTGCTCTTGGGATTCTATGGGACCGTAGTCGTAATCTTCTGGGTCCTCTTTGTACAAAGGAATCTCCTTAAAAAGAGGAAGAGTGCCATTCTCTGGAAGCTGGTGAGGAGGGAAGATTTGATCCATGCGCCCTTGTTGGTTAAATCCATAGGGGTAACCGTCCTGCTTGATGGCTACACCCCCCTCTCTAGATGCGGCCAACATTGGTACTTTGACCTGTTTTGGGTCACAGTCTGGCACAGGGTAGCACATTGGTTTCCCTCCCTCAGTGGGGCAGTGGCACACCTGGCAGGAGTCAATATGGAAGGAGTGTCCTGCTTCATACTTTTGGCCCTCATGAATGCACCCAACACGTTCACACTGCATGCACCCGTCTGCAGGCTCTAAAACCTCGATGCAGTTCGGGGGAAGCTCAGGACAGCTGATGAAGTGGCAGCTGATCCGCCCTCCTCCAGTGGGACAGGAACACTCTGTGCTGCCATAATCAACAAAATAAGAGTCTCTCTCTGGTACTTTTCCATTTTTAAATCCAGCATTGATGCAGTCATAATATTGGTATCCCTCACATGTGCATCCTTTTTGTAAGCATGAAGCACAACAGGCCCCTGTCTCCAGGACTTCTTCGATACAGTTCTCCAGCTGGGGACAGTCCACACCTGTGCAGTCACGCAGACACAAGCCCACACTCATGTAAATAAAGAGAAATGTAATCCTTACAAGAGTAACCTCTGTCCTTACAACACTCGCCATGGCCCCAGCTGTGCGTTGAAAATCAATGAAGATCAGGTATCATCCAAGGCCAATAGCTTGTCCTCAAGGATTCTGGTACATTCTCCTTTTGTGAAAGAGCATTTCTCTGCAAGGGAGAAAGAGAGACAGACGGGCACATGGAGGCTTACTTCTGAAAATGAAAGCAGACCGACATCTGGATTTAGAGTTGAGCTCACGAGAGTCACATTTTTACAGCCTCATAGCTGTCTTTACATAAAGACTGCATACACTTCATTAACACCACCTGCAGTTAAGTGTTTTTTTCTTTATCAAGGCCGTCATGGTGAAATCTGAATTCTCTGAAAGACGTTTCCACCACTTCCTTAATTGTCAACATGGAAAAATGACAAAACAATCTGCAATAAATCTAAACAGTCTTGCTGCAGGACAAATATATTCTTAATCTTTAAACAGTTCGGACCCTTTTGTGATGGTGTGAAGTGTGTTGTTTAAAGCATCAGGTGCAATGTGGTGTGGGGTGTGAGTGTGTGAGGAAAGTGGTAATGATCCTTCCTTCATTGGGTTTGGTTGGTTGGTCTGAATTTCCAATTTGATCATTTAATTACTCTCCTTTTTATTGTGCCACAACACTCAAAGAACACACACAGAGCACTGTATATCGTAATACTCTGATTCAATTGCTTTTTTTATTGAAGCATCCAGAGCAGAAGAAATGATCAAAAGGATGAGTCAGAAACTTTCACATAAACGTCAAAGCAAAATCTCATCACTTATCAAAATCTCAAATAAAATCGTCAGATCAGGCAGGTTTATGTTTATGATAGTCTTGTTAACTTTGCATCAAATCCCTGTTGGCTTTAAGCAATTAATTTTCTCATTTTCCTGCAGGAATCCTTGGCTCTGCTCTCTATTACATGCACAAAACACACTACACAGCCTGTATTTTTGTCTGTGAGCATAACTGTCATTGAGAGTCAGTAGTATGTGCACAAACAAAAGAAATGTAGCTTAGTTTTTTGCAAAGATATTTAGTCTTGTACATGTTTTTTCTTGTTTCTTGTCATGTTACATGTACTGAACTGTATAAGAATATAGCAAAAGGAGCAGCACTTAACAAAACCAACAATGTCTCTCAAAACTGAATTTTCCTCTTCCTGCTTTATAGGACTGGGCTTTGGCACTTTTGGCCAAGCACAATCGCAAATTGGAGGTTGGCAAGTTAGATCTGTCTGATTACAGACATCAAATCAGGCTGATCTATCTGCACTACAAGGTTAAAAATATAGAAATACTGGGGTTTATGTGAAGCCAAGATTATTACTTTGGCTATAATCGTAGCACCAACATTTCAAATCATCGATACCTGTTGATATTTGGTGTCTACGGCATTAGCTTATGTTGTAAAACTGGATGAAATAAGAGTGTGACGACCTCATACAACCCCACTTCAACAATCCAGAACAATCACTTTAATTGTTACACTTTCTCTCATGTGTCACTTGGCCCTGTCATGAGGTTTTCTTGTTTTGCTTTGTTTTGTTCTTGGACTTCCCGGACCATTTTCAGCCTGAAGCTGGTTTTGATGTATACAGATTTAAATCCCAAACACTGTGAACCACAAAATACAGCTCTCCTGGCAGAGGAAAGGAAACAGGACTACAGTTTTGGAATTGAACCTCTTACAGGACCCTCCTTGGGGGAGGATAAACAAGTCCAGCCCACCCTCAAGGCTCTCTGTCACTAAACTTTAGCTCATTCCTGTCCAGAGAAGTGAGGATAATGCAGAGCTGTCAGAGGAGGTGACATGCTGTGTTACTGTACAACACTAAATAGAAGTTGGCATGGCAGGGCTGCATGAGAAACCAAGAAAACTGAGGTGTTTCCCAGAGCTCTGAGGAATGGGGAATTCCTCTCCCAATCCCTCATCTGTGTTTTCTTTGCTTGCCCACACACACAAACACACACTCACACACACACAGCTGATCTACAAACAATCCCTGATGTCATGCTGCTTTGCCAACATGACGACAATGAGAGGATTCATGCAGCACTACCTTATTGCAGACCAGAGTATTTGTTTAATTGTAGAATTCATGCAAGTAAAAAAAGGCTTCTGAAACATTAGTGCATCACAACTGCACTGGTATAATATTTTAAAGTGTAGCCTCTCCATCCTGTTGTGGCAAACTGGTCTCAGCTTCATGCAAATGACTTCATAAATCATGCATCTTATGGCAAAAGGTTATAAAAGTAACACTTCACAGTAATTCCAGTGCAAAACTGAGTCAATACTCGTCACCTTTGCTTTATAATAGGTTGCAGCTGTGTGAAAGTATGCATAAAAGTTGTATTACCCAATCAAAGTAAAGTTTTAATAAAGTTATGAGGTGCCCAGTAATTCTTACCAAAACATCAGTGGATCACAGCAGCTGCAGACCGAGTGTTGACAAAAAGAGGCACTTTAGACGTTTTAACTGGAGCAGTATGTAGACACCGGGCTGTGTGTTATTATCCAAACTGCAGGAGTGAAGAAAAGCCGGCTGCAGGTCCTCTGCGTGCTGCAAGTGTGAACCTTTGACTGTTAAGGATCTGCAGGAGCCAGAGAGGCAGCAGGCAGGCTGAGGGGGAGGTACACAGAGTTTCCTCTGCTCCTGACTGGGACGGCCCACAACAGGTACTGTAGTGTAAAGACGGGGGATGACCCTGTTTAGGCCCAGGGGTGCCATAACGGGGCAGTTAGGACAGTTATAAGGGCCCATGACAGACATGAGTCCTTAGAATATTACTATTATTTTCTAATATATATAAAACAACTTTTAAAAGACTCTTTTCTCTTACTGTGTCACTGTTATTATTTACAACACCAAGGCCTGAAAGGCATACACATTATGTAGTTGCATAGATATTCTATCAAATTTTTATTGCACAATATTGAATACGTTCTTTACTTTTAAAAATATTTAATCATCTTTCACTGTAAGAAAAAAAAAAAAAGTGAAAATGGTTTGGTTTTGTGTCAAAAAACCCACAGGAGTGTTCAGGGTACTTTCTGAGGTAAATTTAGCAGAGAATACTAACATTTTCTTTAACAAAAAAAATGTGTTTTAGGCTTTAATACATTATCAATTATCTATCTATCTATCTATCTATCTATCTATCTATCTATCTATCTATCTATCTATTGCATAAAGGAGATTGCTAGTGGGAATGAAGTCTTTCCATGGTTCCCCTGTTTAGGTTCAATGTTAGGGCCACACTCTGTTGATAGAAAAGTAAAAGTGAAGTTTAATTTGATGATAAGTTATTTTACCTGTAGCCTGCGTGATGATGACTCACTTAAAGTTTGAGAATAGGTGGAGACTGTTTTGGCCTGAAGATCTTTATTCATTTGCTTTGCCAGATATAACTGCAAAACTCTGAGCACCAAAGGTCCCGAGGGAAACTTCTGAGGGAGCCAGCTACTAGAAATTCAGATGACCACTTTGCTCAACAGCACCAATTTGGGCTTCGTCCTGCCCCGGCATAGTTTACCATCTTTTGGGTCCATTCCCACGCGCTCACGCCCCACCTCATAGAAAGAAATACAAGCCTAGAAATGTGCCTGTGCATAAAATAGCATGCTCTACATTATAAAAACTGAAAATGTTCTTCATTTCTTTTGAAAATAATTGGGTTAGTAAGTCCAGGAAAAAAAAAGCTTAAATTAATTTTGTAAAGAAGAAAAAGAAATCTAATTTATTGATAAAATCAGTATATTCGTGACCATTGATGGCTCTTTAAAGTGATTAACCAATCATGGTAAGGACTTTTGGGTGGCCAATAAGATTTTTAGGGCTACTTGTTGTTTGATATTCCAACCCAGAACATACATTTATTCAATTTTTAAGCCTTGCCATGGGCCAAATAAAGATGGACTGCAGGCTTTAGTTAGCCTACAGGCAGTTGTTGAGACACTTCCGCTTTAAGGTAAAGCCCCACTTTTCAGTCTAAACTGGGAGGTCACTTTAAAATCATGTTAGTACTTTAGTCTGTTCTTGTTCCTGTATTGTAGTAAAAAGTCCTTGTATAACCAGAATAACTGTGCCACACCACTCTCACACATTTCCCTTAGAGCCATGTTGTCAACCCCAGAGTAAACTTTGGCTGTTGTTGTTTGTCGTGTTTTTAAGGATCTCACATGCACCTCCTAAAAGGAAGGCTGTAACCTCAGACAAACAAGAGCCTGACGCTCACACTCATCATTTTGTAAGGCTGTCTGTCTGTCTATCCATCTTACATGACTCTGGACCAGGCTCTCTCCACCCATGACGGAATAAATCTGTCTGTTTTTGTCACCAGTTTCACTCCCAGCATGACTTTATCATCTGGAAAAGACGGGAACGCTTTTCTTTAAAGTAAGGACCTCATGAATTCTCTAAGTTAAGACATCATTTGTCCCGAGCTGTTTTCATTTATTCACGCCTTTTTGAAGGATCATGACCCGGCAGTAACAAATGGCAGAGGATTTAGTAACTTTATTACTGGAGACAAATCCAGTGTCTCACTTTTAAGACACCTTTTACCTTATTTAAAGGGTCCCATTCAGAGGGCATCATAAATTAAAGTTCAAAGAGTGTTAAGAGAGTTGTTCAGAAGTGAGTGTGTCAGCTTGATTTCTGAATGGGTTCACCAGGGCAGTTTAGGTCATTTGAAGTAAGATTCACAGTCAACTCATTTTGTGATGGTTAATTTTTGAAAAGGTAAGCAGTTTAAGTATGCAATATTTCGTGTACTATGATCCAGGATGTATTCTTTACAATGACATCAGGTTCATGAACCACTAATTAAAGGAAATTATTTTATTTCCTTTAAAATCAGGCCAAACAGACTAAGAACTAAAGCATCCTATTCATTAACTGACATCAACTGACACTATTGGATACAAAAATGTCCATATACTGCCAAGCTCACACACCTGGTTCGATATATTTCACTAGCTCATCTGTGCAGCAGCCTATAGGAAGTGTTTGGGAATAGGCATAGACTTTCAAAATTATATCCAGCAGGTGATTGGACGATCGTTCCATCAATCACTTTTATTAAGGGCTGATCAGGTAATAAAGTAGGCGGGCACTACCGCTGCAGTGTAAAGTACCAAACGTGAGCTGATTTGTAGATCAAATTCTTGCCAAAACATGTCAGAGGTGGTGCAGAAATGTCCTTTCTGTCAAGAAATGCATTCAGTGTTGTTATTTGTTTTTCATTTATTAAAGAAATTTGGTCCAGATCTGACAAAACTGCTACTGAAGCTGTTAGCATCTTTGCTAATATTGCTGATATTTTGTTTCCTGCTTTAACATACTCTGATTGGGCAGTGCTGCTTTGGGCCGCTCACAATAGTTATAGATTGGAGCTTGGCAAGACGGATCTGCCTGAGCACAGAAAATGAATCAGGCAGATCCAGCTGCTGTGCAAGGCTGCTGATTTCTTCCTGAAGACAAAAACAGACTTTTTTAGGTTGATTGGTGGCTCTATATTGCCCTGTCTTTCTCTCTGTGTAAACTCTGTGATTTACTGGCTACCAGTTTTGGGTGAACCTTGGTGTCAGCCCCCCATGACCCAAACAGGGAGAAGCAGTATGAATAATTGATTAATAGGTAGTTGCTGACATTGCAGAGATATATTGTGAACCTTCTTGTGCAGCAAAGACTTTATGCAGGACTTTGCTTCCAATACTCTTACCTCAAGAGATAATGCATGGTCCATATGGCAGAAAAGGTTGGCTACAATCAGAAGTAACGTTGATCTAGAAAATAATTAAACACATATTTTACTGATACTAAAACACTTGAAATGTGAAAGTTAAAGCAGTTCCCCTGATGCTGCATCCCAGATGGGTTCGATCCATTTCCTCAAACACTTTCAACCCATTAATGCAGTTCAGCCCCTGTGTGTTACATTTCAAACACACATTTCAATCAGTTAAAGCACTTTAAGGTAGATACCTCCTTCATATGATGCTCAACTACCTGTGTAATGGTTATATCCTGAGGCCCCTCAGAACATGAATCCCTCAGCAGTTGCCTAACTTTGCCTGATGGTAAAAACGCCCATGGGGGGCTCACTCATCATGTTAGAACGCTGTGACCTGATCAGCAGTTTGGCCCCCTCCCAGCGGCCCACATAAAAGTCCTAATGAGTATCTGTCAGGAGCCTGGGGTGAAGCGGTGGTCGGTGCTGTGATAAACAGATCGCCTCTGATTGCAGATAAGACCACTGCCAGGGGAGTGGACCGCCTTTCAGATTTCATTGTTTTACCTCATCAGATGAGAGATGAGGTAAAACAATGGTGAGGACTCACATCCTGAGTATTTGAGGCTAGGTCAGTGGAAGGACATGTAAGAACTCGCACATAGGGATTATTTGATATTGACTGTACTGTACTTCTTATTTTTCACATATAAAAATAGACCCTGCTGTGACAGCATGGCTCCCAGGAGTTAAGTGCAGTTTAGTCTGAAGTAGCACGGATGATACAGTGTAGTGTAACAGGATCAGAGTGTGGGGGGAGGTTGCCATGGTGGAGTGAACAAACTTGGATTTTGCATGCGCATAACAGGATCAAGCTCAGCCCTGCTGTAAAACACTAAGACAGTCTTGACAACGCATGGGTGAGATTTGTAGAATCCCAGTGTGATCTCCGCAAAGAGCCGTCAGACTCAGACAAGGCTTTGAAATAGTCTGGGGGGGCCTTAGGGACGGGCTACATGTGCGGGGTCACCAAGGAGCATCCGGCTCAGGACTCACTGGTGTCCCACTGGTGTGATATGCTGAAGAAAGGCTTCTCTGAAATGGATTTGACATCATGTCTGAGGCCAGTTCTGTGCTGCCAGTCAGAGGTTTGCTGCCTCTGAGGAAAAGATACGGTACATGAGATTTCATACACACATGCTGTAGTGCAGTGGTCACTTACCCGTTATTGTACAAGACACAGTATTTCAAGTGTCCTTTAGGGGGGCGAGGGTGGAGCATCATAAAACTAAAAAGGGCACAATGGTTATGATACACCGTGGACAAGGATTGGTAAGACATGAGCTTGTTTACCTGGTAAACTAAATGAAGCACATTCAGTGTATCGGATCAGACTGTAACTGTGTTATTTGGTGACCTTCAGCTGAGTCTGTGCCTTTGTTAGAAATAGTTTAATTTTCCATGCACATATTTCTGATGAGGATATTCTGCAGTAAACAAGATGAGAGACAATCACAGGGACTCTCTGTTTTCTGCTGCTGCTGTATTAACATCTAGAAAAGGATAAAGTAAGCCCAATATGTAAAGACTGCTTTTGTCATATTTTCCATTTTCACGCTGTAGTGTGGGCAGCACAGTGGTGCAGCAGGTGGTGCATGTGCCCCCCCACAGCAAGAAGGTTGCTGGTTTGATGCCTGTGCCGGTCAGGGCCTTTCTGAGTGACACGACAAATAATTTGTGCTTGATTTAACATGGGTGCTTTTTAAGCCTGATTTTTCTTTTATTTTCTTTGTTTGGTTTTTAAATGATGAGGACATAAAGGTTGAAGGTTAAAGGTTGAAGGTTGGACTCTTGAAAACAATTAATTTATTATTTATTATTTATTATTTATTAATTTGTTAAAAGATTAGGCTAATATATGGGACAAAATGCAATAAATGTTTCAGACAATGTTGCTGAAGTATTGATTTTATCTTTAAGAACTTTTTTTTTTCAACTTGTAATTGTGAATTTTATTAGTAATAATTAACAAATTAATATTAATACATAATATACATAATACAAATACTAATTTTTGAAACCTTATTTTTGTTGGGCAGTGTGGGGTGGTTGGAGGGTGACAGACACTATGACCTTACAGGGGAGTCTCATTCTGACACACTTTAAAAAACACTGAACCAGTCCATTCAAGACACTAAACAGTAAAATTAGTCTGGTAAATCTTGGATAGTCTGAGAACATGTTCAGCTAGGCTGCGCCATATAACTGACACTTTTTTATATTTCACAGTGAAGTGATTTCTCTAAAACTGGATTTATTTACCTTTTGCACAGAAATTGAATTTGACTTTTTTCATTGAACCCATCAAAATCCAGACAAACTTAAACAAACCTGTCACAAGGTTCATTATTTTCTGGCACCCATTTATGACCCCAGAATGTAGCTCCTCAACCCATTGGATGTCACATCCCACTAGTTGAGAAGCACCAGAGACAGTCGGCCATTCTCGCTCACACTCATACCAAAGGGCAATTAGGAGCCAACAATCAACCTAATGAGCATGTCGTTGGTCTGTGAGAGGAAGCCAGAGTGTCCGGAGAGAACCCACACATGCATGGGGAGAACACACAACCCCGCACAAAAAGGCCCTGTCCAACTCGGGGATCGAACTGCCAACCTTCTTGCCATTTGGTGGCAAGTTATGTGAAGTTATTTTTGTTCTCCAGTTTTGATTTTTTGATCAACATTTCTGTCAGTAAGAGTTTGAGGGAGATGAGATCATGATATACATAGATGTTCTTAAAGATTATCAGTCCTTTTCATCGGGCTGCTGTGTGAATGTTTTCTGAAGAAATAAAGACGCTGTGAAGAAGGAGTTCATGAGCTGTATCAAATAATCAGAGAATTGAAAACAACATAGTCAGACTGACCTCAGAAGTCTAATCAGTTTTATGGCCTGAGGAAATGTTCAGAGCACAGAACTGAAATATGGGAAAGAACCTTCAGAGTTTTTGGAAAAGTTGTGAGCCAAATTCAACTTTGTCAGTGTTTCAAGATTGTATCAGAGGGGAAGTTCAGTCTTGGTCTACATAAAAAAAAAAAAAAAAATATATATATATATATATATATATATATATATATATATATATAAAGGGATAGTCCTGAATTTTCAATGGAATTGTATGAGGTACTTGGAATGTGCCTAAATATTAGCCACAGTGTCAGAAATCCGTTCTGCAACTGTACAGAAATAGTCAGCACAGAAGCTAGGGCTGTAGATTGCTGAAGATGGTGGAAATGATTCCACAAAACTTATGAAATGTTAGGTGAAAACACACCACAGAACAACAACAACTTGCTTTTCCACTAGCAAGGCGCTACATTTTGGCACTATGTTGGTACACAACACAGCCAACGAGTCCTCTCACCAGCAGCCTCCTTTTCAGAATGTCTTGATTCCTGCTGCCACATTCAATTAGTAGGGTCAGAATATATATATATATATATGTGTGTGTGTGTTTGTGGTGTGTGTGTGTGTGTGTGTTTGTATATATATATGTATGTATGTATGTATACATATATATATATATATGTATATATGTATATGTATATATATATATATATATATATATATATATATATATATATATATATATATATATATATATATATATATATATATATATATACATATAAATAGATAGATAGATAGATAGATAGATAGATAGATAGATAGATAGATAGATAGACAGACATACATATTATATTGCAGTGGTATATCTTATTATATTATATTGCTGCTTTGATATTTTGGCAAGCAAATAAATTCTGAACGATATTCTATGTCAGGATGCAGAGGAAAATCGATTCCTTTATTCATAAATGGCCAAATGAAGCAGTAGAAAATCTTGAGCAGAACCAGACTCATGTTGAACAGCCATCCACCAAAGCCGTGTCGGGGGTGTGAGTGGGTGGAGGTGGAGAGGTGGTCGGTGATAATGGGACTAAAATAAGAATTTATGTTAGCAGCTAACTTATAGATGCCCATACCACAAATTTGTCCTCATCATATTTGCCTCTATTGAATTTAAATTTATCAGGGGTCAGCCCCTTGAGATGTGGCGTCTCATTTTTAAGAGGGTCCTCTTCTCCATGTGGTGTAAAGGTATTTAGTATGGAGGTATAATCAATAACAACCATGGATAGAGAGGTCATTCTAAAATTAATATTTACATCTATAATGATCATAACATAGAGAGGACTGAGACTGATTGATATAGCAGCATCTGCTTTCACTGAACGGCAGTTAAATTGGATTAAATCAACTTAAAATTTGTGAATTTTTGTTAAAAGATGTATTTTCTGTTGATGGCTGATGAAGGAAAATGCTTGGAGTCAAGAAGGTCCACAGCAGCAGGTCATCCATGATTGTTTGTCAAGGTCACACTAATATTGTCATGATCCTGCCTTTTTCTTTTAGTTACGTTACCAGTTTTGTCTCATGTTCCATGTTTTGTTTCTTGCCTCCTGTTTTATTTTGAAAATTCACCTGTCTCTCCTTGTCTTCTTAGGTTTTGCTTCCTGTCTGTTGTCACACCTGATCCCTGATTGTTCTTCCCCAGCTGTGTCTCATCACCCCCAATCACCTCATGTATTTAAACCTCATGTCTTCCCCTGTCTTTTGCCAGTTTGTAGTACCTTCAAGTCTCGTTCCAGCATTCATAGTTCTTGTCTTGCTGATATAGCCTTGCTAAGTTTTGTCCTTGATGTTTGCCTCACATTTTGTGGACACTGCCGCCTGATCTTTTGGACTGCTTCTCTGTGTACCGAACTCTGCCTGGTAATCATTAAACCCTTTAAAATCTTCCTTGACTTCTGAGTGGTGTGTCTCGCTCTAGTGTCCTGTCTTCTGGTTCTGGCCTATTTCATGATAAATGTACAGCATGTGTGATATTGGCAGGAACTACTGTGTATTCTTCAATTTTGTTGATCTCGCTGAAGTTGATCGGGAACTGTAATGAAAATGAAATAGAGCTAAAGGAAAGGCATAGTATATTTAATTTATTGAAGGTTTGTAGGTCCAAAGCAGCAGGATGTTGATACCAAAGATTTATTATGTGATGATTAATGATTCAAAATGTTTCAGATATAATGCTAAAGAATGTGTTAAATGTTTCTCAACATTTGGTTGAGGAACCCATTATGCTAAATTACAAACAAAATGATGTACTGAAGATAATTTAATGATGAAAAACCTTTACCAATTAGTTACTTTTGGGAGAAAAATGTATTACGCAAAAACTGTAATGATGTGAAACTTGTGTTGTATGTTGCTATTAGTGCTTTTATTTAAATTCTACAATGCAGTGACACATTTTCTTGTTCATGAGGTGGATGGTTTAAGAGAGTTGAACACTCACAAGGAAGTTTGTTTTATGTCACAACATCTATTAGAGCTGAGCCCCCTTAAAAGTCAGACCCTAAAATCGCCCCTGATGCCACGTCATAAAGCTCAAATCATCTCAAACTGGTTTCTTGAACATGACAGTGAGCTGGCTGTACTCCAGTGGCCTCCACAGCATCAGATCTTAACCTCTTAGGGCATCTCTGGGATGTGGTGGAACAGGCGATTTATTCCATGTATGTGCAGTTAATAAATCTGCAGCAGCTATGTGATGCTATCATGTCAATATGGAAAAACATCTGAGGAATGTTTTCAACGCTTTGTTGAATCAAAAAGGGGGTCCAATCTGGTATCAGCAAGATTTATCTAATAAAGTGGTCTGTAAGGTCTCCACTGATGCCTTCATTTCTAAATTGTCTTGCCCTGAATAGAATATTTAACGTGATTATAATGAACAGCAGTTAAACTTAATGGGGATGTTTGATTTCTAAAATGTTCTTTATTGAGTCAGTGAGTCACTGGCTCAAATGTTCGGTGAATAAATGAATGAAAATTACTTCCAGATTAACAAAATTCAAAGGGTTGTGTGTGCTGAAAGTATAAATACAATATTTTAGGATCATTTTCCCATCATTGACTAAAAGCTTTGGAAATGCCCTTCTGTCTGTGAACGCCTCTCATACGTGCAGCATGTTGCAATTATCTCCTGGCACCAGCTCAGCAGCAAAGTCTTATTTCCTGCAGATACTGAATGATTTGAAGTGCAGTGTATCCTCTGCAGTTTATGATAAACAGGAGATGTGAAAACATGCTCAAAGCATTAAGAGAATCACATTGATTTTGAAACTAGAACTTAGCTCTGCAAAACAAGAAAACACTCTCCCTGTTGCTTCTTTGTACCAACATAAAGAGGAGTGGCCGGTATGGGCCTCAGTCTGCAGGTTATCTGAAGGATACAGAGCACCGAGTGACTGAAAGAACAAAAATGAGCTCTGAAGAGAGAGGGGAAGTGGGTGGTGCTGTGCTCTGGAATCTCCATTACCTCTGCACTGTGGGGGACAGAGCGACCCCGCCCTCAGTCACTGATTCTCTTAACACTGGGTCAGGTAACCGAGGGTTCTTTTAAAGGCAAATGCAAAGTGAAGTCATTAGACTGTTTTTTAGAAAGAAAATGGGCTGAAATCAAACCTGAAAAAGACTCAGGTGAACCGTATACAGATCTGACTCATGCTCTGCTGCAGCTGGATTCGCCCTGCACAAATCTTTAATCTCTATTGGAGAGTGGGCTGCAAAGGTAAAAGGATGAAGATGAACTCAAATTAAAACACCTTTGTGGACAAACAAGGCAAACTATACTATGGCACAGCAGTGCCTACAGCCACTTAGCTCTTGACCTTGTACCTCCCAAATTAAATCAGTTCATCTTCAAGTCTGAAAGGGCAATTGGAAAAATTTGATTAGATTGGTTATGTGATGAAATCCTTCCAAAAAGTCTTGACATATCAGAGTCACAAGCAAGGCATGATCATGAGGCCCAAGGACATTTGACCTTTTTTCTTGTGTGATTTTGGAGGCACAAAATCTCACTAGATTTTCTTCTAGTTTAAATGGACAATATTTAACAAACAAACATGCAGAAAAAACAGATGCCAGTAGGAGCAGAACGCAGATAGTGAAGCGGATGGACATTATACTTTGACCTTTGATATCCAAAATCTATTCAGCCTACCTAGAATGTAAAACTATGTTCACACCACATGCTAAATTCTATTTTTCGCGCATTGAAAGTGTGTAGCTTGGCGCATCATTCACATGCAGACCCATTGTTTGACAATTCATAGCAAAATTAACTCAAGAACGATGCAAACTGACTCACGACTAATGCAGATTTTGCCTGTTTCACCTCTTGATGCAAGTTGAAAATATCCAAATTCGGCAACAAACATGCCTGAAGCCATGACACAAAAGCCAATCAGCTTTGAGAGTTAACAGTGACCAGGATGACATCACAGAGGAGAAAATAAACATTTCTGCATTGGAGCTCCTCTATACAGTTTTTTTGGTGTTCAAAGAGGAGAAACGGGGAGTTTTGAGTATCCAGTAAGTTAAATGGTAAATAAACTTAAGCTTATATAGAGCTTATATCTGGCCTCTTTGGCCACTCAAAGCAGCTTTACAGGTCACATCTACACATTTACACTCACTCACTGATGGTTGGAGTTACTTTGTTTACATGGTTCAATCTCCCTGTGCATGCATGGGATCTCTTCGGGCATTCTGGCTTCTCATCACAGACCACAAACAACTCATTGGCTACTTTTACATGAGAGCTTTAATTCCCCTTTAACTCAGAACAAAACTTAAGTCCTCTTTAAAAAGATTAAAAATTACCATGTAAATACCTAATTCTGAATGAAAATGACTATTCTGAGTTAAACTTGATTCCAAAGTAGGTCGCTGGTGTTTTCTGATGTTAAATCTGAATTGAATAATTCCTCAATCATGTATTCATTCAGCTTTAAATTAATTCCAGTCGTTCTGCACATGCTCGTTCCCTTGTCCTGTCATGATGACGCACATAGTCCGCACTGACGGGAACAGGATGGCCGCCTGAAGCAAGCGTGGGACTCGAGACGAGACAATTAATTTAAATAGAGCTTTAGAAGATGTGGAAATAATGAAAAGAGTGGATGGACGTAAGCATAAATTTTAAAGTTGTAGCATTCAAATTGGACGAGGTTTCTCTAACAGAGACGCTGGAGGCACTGAACTGGAGTTTGTTTTCTTCCGGGAGACGTAAATACGTCACGTCCGTCCCTGTCCAGTCAGAACCATTCACAACCCCCAGACCTTAAGTGGAATTCAACAAAGGCATGTTTTCCATGTAATTCGTAATTACTATTTCCATTTAAACGCGAAGGAGAATACGTTACAAATTATTTAATTCTGAATACTTAATTCCGAATTAAAAAACATCATGTAATGGTGACCATTATGTTGAGCGGTGACTCCAGATTGCCCTAAGGAATGAGAATGAGTGTTAATTATTGTCCGTCTCTTTATGTGGCCCTGTGATTGGCTGGCAGCAGGTTCAGGGTGTAACCCGCCTATCACCCAGTGTCAACTGGGATAGGCTCCAGCCCTCGAACATCCCTGAAAGGGATAAGCAGTATAGATAATGGATGGATGGATGGATGGATGGATGGATGTGTGTCATAGGTGTGTACGGATGACCCAAAACCTTCAGCTCTGACTGTCTTGAGGCATAAAATCTGTTTTGAAGCTGCTCTTTTGAGTCTGTGTAAAAGTTTTTCATGTTTATCAACCAAGCTCAACTCAAACTTATCTGGCTTAATTCATCTCACCAAATAAAACAACTGTGATAATGCTGTTTGTACTTTTAGCGTTCCAGTTTGTCTCAGTTAGCGGCTGACCTGTCTTTGTTTGGCTGAGCAGAGTGAGTGTTTGGACAGAGCAGAGTGAGTAAAGAGCCCTGCACTGACAGACGAGTGCTCTGATTGTTGCCTGCGCCCGTCAACAGGATGCTGGAGTCTTTTATTCTCAGTTCACTGATTGGGTTTAATGGAGTGTTGTTGACTACTGAGGAATAAACAAGTGAGAGTGGAGTTCAGCACCAAGAGTACCATTAAATCTTACTGATTGTTGTGTGTCTGCATGGAGTTAGCAAGTATTAACATGTTAGCAACATGAGATGTATGTGCTTGAGCAACAACAACAAGTGGAAAAGTGTAAAACCATTTGATATTCATGGGAAAAACTCTGGAACAGTAGGAAGGCAATAGTCAGCAATAGGCAGTTTTCTGAGTCAACCAGCTTTTCAGTAGTTTAGCTGTTTAATTCATCAAGTAGTATGGTAGCATCTAAACAAGCTCCTTCCCCTAAAGAAAACACACTTCAGTGGTGAGTGAAAGATGCAAGAAAACACTCTGAGATTATGAGTTTAGGAGACAGTGATTTTATTGCTTTATGATGGTGAAGCAGCCAGATCAAGACTCTGTTCAAACTACTGCAGGCAGAACAACACAAACAAAATAAAGGTTAGCTATCAGCAGAGCAGTCAGCTAAAAGCAGATTATATCCTGTCAGCAGCTGACTGTGAGGTGCTCAATACAAAAGGAAACAATGGACAAGTTAGATAAGAGTAAGAGACAGGGACAGGTTTTTTCTTGCCACTGTAAGCCTCCTACAGATCAACCTTCCTGTTGGTTGGCCTGGATTCATGTTGGGTTTGGACGTCTGTATATGTAGATGTGTGTATGTGTATTTAATATATGTATATACATGCATAAATGTGTATCTATAAAATGAATTGCATGGCTCCAGCCTGCCTTATTGTAAAGTATATTGAGCTAACACTTGCTATGAACTGGCGCAGTACAAATAGAGACTTGATTGATTGATACATGAAATATTTATGAATCATTTTGATACAGTCATTGTTGTCAGGTGAGAATTCCTTCTCAAAGTGATAACAGATATTTTACAGAGCTGTTTTCAATATAATCTGTTTAAACAGGTTCAAAGCATTTAGTGTGTGTGTGAAGAGGTCATGGAGTTTATGGCCCTGTCTTTACTAAAACTTTTAACTACAGAGGAATATTTCTTTTTAAGAATGATTGTTTTCTTGAATGCAACTATTTTCCCTCATTCAGCTAATCAGCTTCTGATTTCATGAAAAATGCATGGACCACCAGCAGGCGCGCGGCAGGGAGCTTCAGTTTCCAGGGGATGTTGCTCGATGTGGAGGTGGCATCCAAATTATGCATCTCTCCAAATTGGCTCCCCGTGTCTTCAGCCTTCTACAGTGACAGAGAACAGCTGAAAAAGTTTCAGGCTGTTAAAAATCTGGAATATGGAGCTGCACGTTACCTCAAATGTCCTTTCACTTTATCACCAGTGCAAACTGAGCTTCATCCTTAAGCTGGCTGTAACGGTGCTGATTCAACCCTGCTGTGTTGACAGAAAGATGCATTCCTGTCCTGACCTGATGAATGGAAGTCCATGATCTGTGCCTTCTGTCATTTCCCTGTGTGGTGATGGAAGCCAAGGCTAAGCCAGAGGACAAAGAGGTTCTTTAAAAATGCAAAACAAACCCAAAACATCTGGAGTGAAGTAATGTTTCTTTGTTCAGCAAAGGTGTCTGGTGCATTAACATGCACAGATATGTCACGCTCTGATTATGGCTCAGAGAGGTTTTTTTTAACTGAAGGTCTTAAACAACTGGATACCAAATGGAAACATGCGGTAAAATATTTGGTATTGGGCTAAACAGAGCTATAGATAATTAATTTTATTTCCATTTTTGACTCATGAGTCGTAAGTGTGGTTTTCCTTTTTTGTTGTTGTTTGTTTCTTTCTTTTTTGTCATTTTGATAAAAAACTATCTTTCACATCTGTCTGAGTTGCTTGGCAGTAAAGACAAAACACACAGGTTCCTTGTCCCTGTCACAGGATTCTGTCTTGTAAAGGGTGTGTATGATTTCTCAAAAAGAGTGAGCCCACATATTTCAATGAAGATACATTTGTCATCAGCCTTTAATTACAGAAAAGCTCTTGTGCAGGGCTTTTTACCTTAATGTTTCAAATATTTAGGCATTCTTCTTGTGTCAGATCCCTCTTGTTTTCTTTCTATAACTGAAAATTGGGGTTTGAGGCAACACTTCTCTTTGGATTGGCACCAGTCAATCTTAGAGTGCCTTAAGCCTGTCCACCTCTCCCTGCTGTAGGTGCAGTGCTCATCTATAATGAGTTGTCATGTGATGCAAAATATGCAAAGGCTTACTTACAACATAAGGAATAACTTGTGCAGTTTGTGTTAACAGTGAGCCCTAATCCCATAACATAGAGGTTGGGCAAGAGTCTCAAACCTTGAGTCTGAAGTCTTTGGGGGCAGGTCTTAAAGCTGCAGTGTGTGGTTTATATTTTGTGTCACTGGCTCCAAAAAACATAATAATCTGTCAGGATTATGTCATTTCAGCTGCCTGGAAGACTATTAGACATCTGCGACCTCTCCTAGATCTGTATTTAGCCTTCAGAAAGTCTAGTAAGGGATGCATGCTCTTCAGCCAATAAGGGCTCGGATTAAAGAAAGCACCTCCATTAACTACACGCTCAAGGTAAACCTGCTTTTAAGCCAGTCAGGTGGATGCTCCACTGAGGGATACACTATATTGCCAAAAGTATTCGCTCAACCATCCAAATAATCAGAATCAGGTGTTCCATTCACTTCCATGGCCACAGGTGTATAAAATCAAGCACCTAGGCATGCAGACTGCTTTTACAAACATCTGTGAAAGAATGGGTCGCTCTCAGGAGCTCAGTGAATTCCAGCGTGGAACTGTGATAGGATGCCACCTGTGCAACAAATCCAGTCGTGAAATCTCCTCGCTCCTAAATATTCCACAGTCAACTGTCAGCTGTATTATAAGAACGTGGAAGTGTTTGGGAACGACAGCAACTCAGCCAGGGGGTGGTAGGCCACATAAAATGACGGAGCGGGGTCAGAGGATGCTGAGGCGCATAGTGCGAAGAGGTCGCCAACTTTCTGCAGAGTCAATCGCTACAGTCCTCCAAACTTCATGTGGGCCTTCAGGTTAGCTCAAGAACAGTGTGTAGAGGAGCTTCATGGAATGGGTTTTCAATGGCTGAGCAGCTGAATCCTTGCCATACATCACCATGTGCAATACAAAGTGTTGGATGCAAGGGTGTAAAAGCCGTCTGCCGAATGGACTCTAGCGCAGTGGAGACGTGTCTCTGGAGTGACGAAATCTCTCGTTCTCGCTTGGCAATCGATGGACCAGTCTATGGGTTTGCTGGTTTGCCAGGAGAACAGTACCTTGTCTGACTGCATTGTGCCAAGTGTAAAGTTTGGTGGAGGGTGGATTATGGTGTGGGGCTGTTTTTCAGGGGCTGGGCTAGTTCCAGTGAAAGGAACTATCATGCTTCAGCATACCAAGAGATTTTGGACAATTCCATGCTCCCAACTTTGTGGGAACAGTTTGGAGATGGCCCCTTCCTCTTCAACATGACTGTGCACCAGTGCACAAAGTAAGGTCCATAACCACATGGATGAGAGATCTGGTGTGATGAACTTGACTGGCCTGCACAGAGTCCTGACCTCAACCCGATAGAGCACCTTTGGGATGAATTAGAGCGGAGACTGAGAGCCAGGCCTTCTCGTCCAACATCAGTGTGTGACCTCACAAATGTGCTTCTGGAAGAATGGTCAAAAATTCCATAAAGACACTCCTCAACCTTGTGGACAGCCTTCCCAGAAGAGCTGAAGCTGTTATAGCTGCAAAGGGTGGACTGACGTCATATTGAACCCTATGGATTAGGAATGGGATGTCACTTAAGTTCATATGCGAGTCAAGGCAGGTGAGCGAATACTTTTGACAATATAGTGTATGTGCGTGCACTTACACTTGCTAAGAAATGTACACAATGGTGGATGTACCGTTTGTCAAAGTGGCTAAACCAGCAATGGCAACGACTGCTGACAAAGCTTAACAACCAAAGAAAAGGAACACAAAGGGGACTCAATGACCAGAGGGATAAGATGAGGGTCACCATCTGTACGGTGTTTGAAAAGTGGAGACAACTCAGCATTGGCATTGATCTGAAGCAGGACCAAGAGTGGGAAGTGCTTCTAGGGGGATAGATGGGCTGCAAATATACCTTCCTTGTTATATCTTAATGTGCTTTGATTGTTGATTGTGGAACAGTAGTTTAGGAGAGGACGCCATTTGTGGCTCTTTTGAGGCCATCAGCAGAAACAGGCAAATTGCCTTAACTTGTCCTGGAAAATTGAGTACAGGTATCATTGTCTTATGCTCCTTAAAGCTGAAGTTGTTTTGTCATGAAAGCAGGTGTTGTGTGGCTATAAAGAATGTAGTAATAGAGCCCATGCTAACAACTGTTCACCAAAGGAAACATAAGAGATTGTAAGGGGAGGGGTGTTGATTGAAGCGCAAACAAGGAGGGAGTAGAGTTGCTTCCATCCTTGTCTCATCTAAATCACGCACCCCAGCTTTAAGTCATCTCTGCGTGTGCTGTGCAAGTCACAAACTCAAGTCCCCATCCCTTACAAGAGGCAGCTAGAGATGTCACCAGGTCTGTGGAGCGCACATGAGTGTTAGGGTATTTAAAAATAGGGTTAGTGCGTGGCAAATCTGTGAGTTGTGAGAGAAAATTTGCAAAAGTGATACAATTGCCACTTGTCACCCCAAAATGTTTAACGCTAACATCATTAAACAGAAAAATATCTAAAAATGTATGTTACTCTGATTGTAAAAAGCAAACACATGCAAGTTTAGGAAACAAGTTTATCATGGACTTTAGAAAAGTGATTTTACAAGCTTGTTTATTACCATTACCCTGTGTAACATCATATACATTGATTTCGACTATTTAAAGTAATATTAACATATCAACAGACTTGAGAGACTATGATCTGCCTCTAGGGACTTGAGACTTGACTTGGACTTGCACTAAAGCCTTGTTTCCACCCAGCAGTCTGGTTTGGTTAAGTACAGTTTGGAGCGGTAAACCCTGATGTTGTTAGCGTTTCCACCTCCAACTGTAAATGGTAAATGGACTTGAACTTATATAGAGCTTTTCTAGTCTTTTGGTGCTTTACACTGCAGGTCACATCTACCCAATCACACCCATTTGCTCTCACATTCACTCACTGATGGTTCAGAGTTTCTATGTTAGTTATACATCAGTGTCAGTAACACATTTACACCTTTTCATGCTCATTCACACCCCACTGATGCAGCAGTGGGAGCAACTTGGGGTTAAGTGTCTTGCAGAGGTACACATCACCATGTGTCACCCAGAGCTGCAACCCCCTACATAAAAGCATGACGTGACAGTCAAGTGACACAGTGAAGCAGTCTGAAGGAGACCACAACATGCTAAACAAGAGCAACAATTCTAATTTTCTGATGAATTGGCATTTGTTACAGGAACAGCAATAACCAAATCACTCTAAATTCTTACTTGAACATAGTGAGGTATGTATTTTCATTTTCGCGGCTGTTGCATGGGAAATGGCAATTTTTATGACCAATTAACAGACTGCAGTGCTTTTAGCTCCACTTTTTAGGGTTGATTTGGTATGCTCAGTACTCTTTCAGATGGAAGCCAAAAGGTGGGACAGCATGGGTCAGTCATTCAGGTACTTTTTCTCTTTATCTGAATGGTAACACCAGTAAATTTGTGCCGCACCGAGCCAAACTGAACCAGACTGCTTGGTGGGAATGCAGCTAAAGTGACTAGTGCCCCCATCTGACCTTTCCCTTGAATTAAAAAAATAATGACAAACAATCAAGAAAAGCCATTACTTGTGGTCATGCTTTGTAAATGTCAGGTATAATCTTGTTAAAAATCCTACTTTTTGTCTCCAGAATCTCCAAACAATTGTTTCAACCTATACTTTACACATGATAAAAAGCCTGTCTGCTTTTGCAGGCATGTGTCCCCCTCTATTATTTAAACATTACCCAAGCTATTTAAATAAATAGCCCTTAAACCACGTAAATGTCAACCTAATCAACAGTCATGCTGAACGTCGACAGTGTGTCTTTGTTTAATGCAGCCTTAAAGGTCGTCTGAAAAAGCAGTGATTGTGTTTAAAATAGGGCAGAAGATCTCTCCCCATATGGTCAGCAGATCTACACGAGCCAGTCTCCATCGCTACACCTCTGTCTGCGGGGGAATCTGGTTGGAGCACAGAGGCAATAACATGAAACTGCTGTTGTTTGAGTCCAGAATCATGTTACTGCACCAGCCTGTGATGGTCATGTTGTATTGCTTTGTTTGAGCATGAGGAAGAGGAAGGCCAAGATAATGAAGTCCCTCACCACTGGATCAAATAAGTCCTGTCCCACAGAAATCCTCGTTCTGGACCTTGTTTTAATGAGTCATATATTTGTATTTTCTTTCCTGTTTTATTCAAGATGAACAAAAGCTCCCCAGAAGACAAACTCAGGATGAGGTTACTGCGCAAAAACATCTGATTGTACTTTACATTAAGGACTTTTGGTGGTGAAAGTGTCTTCATGTGCTGATGTGAGGTCTGTGCTTCAAACATGACGATAAAAGGGGCTTCCGGATGACATAATGTAACCCAAGGCTGCGGTACTGGAGGTCTTCAGCTTAAAGGTAATAAAACTCTGAACATCTGCTTTTTGCACCTTTGTTGTCTCAGGAGGATTAAGAAGACTTGGCTGAGTGTTATGTAGATCAGTTAGGTAGCCAAAATAAAAGACAGCTCATCCCTTATTTCAAAAAGGTCTGAAGAAAAAGCACACATACAACAAGACAAATGACTTCAAATGGTATGTACATCCATGTTAAATCCTCTGTAAACATGATTTGGATTATGATGAATGATCTCAACAACATTTAATAACATTTAAAGGAGCGCAGTGGTCTCAGAGGCTGTGCTGGCTCTGGTTTGTGTGTGTTATTAAAAGCTGTTGAGACTGTTTCCACTGCTCTGTTGCCTGATTCTGGAGCATCAAATCTTTCTAATCTAGCAGGGGAGTTATAATTTAGAAGTTGGTTCACCCAAGGTAAAGCCCAGCCATTGCTCTCTGGCCTGGACTGACCTTTGCGAACTCCCTAAAAGCTGAAATTCTGACTTCAGGCTATGGTGGCTTAAAAGTCAGCACGGACTTGGGCTGGGAACCAGAGGATCACAGGTTTAAGTCCAAGGATGGAAAAAAGTATGACGTTGGTCCGGTTGCTGAACTGCGTAGGTGTCATAGTGATCTTTGCACGAAGCATCACAACTAGTTCAGCATGTTACTTAATGGACGTCTTGGCTAAGGAAATATTGTTGCGCAGAGCTGACCAGAGCTGATACTCCCGCCCCTAATTAAATAATGGATACCATCTACAAGTTGAATAACTGTTACAATAAGATTAAAGTTTTAACTATTATTATAATGTATATTATCAACACCCAGGAGAACAGGTAAGACTGATTTAGCCCCTGTGGTTTATTAATTAATTAATTAATTAATTTATTTATTTTATTTTATCTTTTTTTTTTTATTGCAAACATTTAACAAGACATTTAAAGGATTAAACTACAATATAAACAGTACTTAACAAGAAATAACAAGATATTTGAAAATACCGGAGAAGATGATAAAACAATAACATAGACAAAAACAAAACAAATAAACCATAAAAAAAACAAACAAACAAACAAAAAAAACAAGACAGTGATTGTACTGAAAATAAAGGGAAACAGAACAAGTAATAAAACACAAATGAGATAGGAGTAGGGGATATCAGTCACAAGTGTTCATATGACAAAAAATAGTGTTGTATGAGTGTGTGGGTGAATAAAATTTATGAGATTTAAGGGCAAACCTTATATAGAATAACAAGGATAGATAAATAAAAAATAAGCTTGTGTGATTTATACATACACTTATTTTTATTTAAGGCCGACCCCTGAATTCAGGAAAATTGAAGCCTGACTCCAGGACAACTAATTACAAACCTTCCTCACTTATGGCCCTTTTCCATTAGCCCTACTCTACTCGGCTCGGCTTTCCCCGACTCTACCCGGCTCTACTCTACTCGCTTTGGCCTGCTTTTCCACCAGCCCGGTCCCCTGCCCAGCGGGGGCGGGGTCGCCGTGAAACAGCTGGGCGACACAACAACCAAAACAATGGAGGACTTGGAGGCAATAGTATACTTGCCGCTCGGTCTGTGGCTTTTTGTTACAAAGAGGAAAGCAGAAGAAGGCTGCAGGCGGCGAGAAGAAATACCCTTGAGAAGTACAGGAGAGTTTCTGAAGCTATACAACAGTTTGAAGGCGAGGACGAGAGCAATCGGGCTGCAAAGAAAAGACGTATGAGGGTAAGCTAACGGAAGCTACCGCTAGCTTGTTAGCTAGCTCGTAATGATAAAGCCCCGTGTTTAACATTGTGATGGCAGCAAGTTATTGCCATAAAGTAACAAAAAAAGTGTATGTACTGCAGTCCTGTTTTGGGCATCGCGCTCAAGACCCATCGGTGACGACATTCTCTGCCCAATTAGTAGCCGGCAGTCGGTCGACGTCACCTTTTAGTGTCGACTCAGCTCGCTTAGAACCAGAGCAGAGTAGGTACTAAAAACTGGTTTGTTTTAGGAGGAACTGTGCCGGTGGAAACGCAACGCAAACCGGGTAGAGCCGAGTAGAGTAGAGTAGAGTAGGGCCAAGGCGGGCTGGTGGAAAAGGGCCATTAGATGCTCATAAGTGATGTAAGATGTTAAATGTGTCCTCGTGGGTCAGACAGTAATGTAAGCCGTGTTGTGGATTGCTGATTTTACCCGCCACACTGCGTTACCTGGAGAGGCCCCTGAATTTGTGTGGAGTGAGTGTGTTTCAGAGAAAAATCAACTTAATTACTGTAGAAGAATCTAAAAGTTTAAAGACAAAATTCACTCAAAACTCTCTCCAAAATATAAAGAATTTTTGAAAAAGTAAAAAAATTAACAAACTGATTGTTTACATCAATTTTCAAATCAGATCAAATTGAAATAAAAATCAAGAAACAATTCAGAATAAAAACGTTAAAAACTAAAAACTACCATGGTCATATCTCTGTGAGGCTAAGTCTCGGATCTTTCAAAAGTTTCAGGGGAGAGACAAGACCTAAATTGCCCTTTCTAGATGTCAAAGTGACGTTTAGCATTCTTAAAATTTATAAGCCTCTCAGGCTGTATTTACCGTGACTTTTACACACTAATTGTTTTCAAAAGTTTAAGATGGTTCCTCTCCCAGACTGGAAACCTTTGCAAGAGCTGTTAAAGTCCATCCACACTTTTGTAAACATCCTTAGTACATAACAAAAATACAACACCTGTTTTTACAAGGTCAGCCGGCAGTACAAGCTGTCTGCACATTTTCAACTTAACAAGTGATAAACCACAGCATAATTACCCAAAAGTTCAGGGGTTAAAGAATAGCCCAGAGAATGCAAACCATTGTAGTGGCTTGTTCTAACATGGCTCTAAATGTCAGTTTTAAATATCAACAAGTTGTTTTAAGAAACTTAAATCATCATTTACAACAGAAGCACTTCACGGGCTATCGCTAAAGCTAGCAATTATCAGAGAGACTGTGTCAACCAAACAAGCTTTGACAAACAGGGAGAGGACTTGTAAATGTCTCATGTGGATAGTTCATGATCTTTGAATAGGCTTTGTATGATGTACAGGTCAATAAATACTGTCCACAGTGGCAGAGATGATCTGCTACCTGTTAAAGGAAACAGCAGAGGCCTGGGCTATATGTAATGCTGACAACTCTTGGTTATTCAAAGATTTTCATGTAAAAACAAGCCACAAAACAATGTAGGGTGATTGAACACTGTGCTCATCACCATTAGAGGAACTTATTTCTACCAGTAAGCCATTTTGATTCGGTTTAAGCACAGCGCAAACCCTTTGAGTCCTCCACCAGCAGCATATCAACACACAGTCTCAGTTACATTTTGCCAAGTAAATTAATATCACTTCATCCAAAATAAAGAATATTTCAATTTACAAATGTTTAAATGTGGGCAATGTTACCAAGCAGGGTAATGTTGTTGAAGTGTGATATTCTAGCTCAGTTTACCTACTTAGTAACATCAAGTTTACTTTAACATCAAGTGTTTTAATCAAGTAAACTTAGCATTATTAACATGTTTATAATGTTAAGTTTACTTAGCATGGCTGTGTCTTTACACGATAAACAATTAGTGTAAGCTGAAAGCTTACTTCGGAGACTTTCATCAATCCTAATTGAAAAACTAGATTTAGGTTCTTACAAGTATAAATGTTTATTACAACAGGGGAAAGTCTAAATGGCAACAGCTGTAGATACACACTGTCTTATTTTATCCATCTATCCATCCATTCATCTATAGCGCTTATCCCTTTCAGGGTCTTGGGGGCTGGAGCCTACCCCAACTGACATTGGGCGAGAGGTGGGCTACACCCTGAGCCTGTCGACAGCCAATCCAAGGGCCAAATAGAGAGACAGACAACCATTCACGCTCACACTCATACCTAAAGGCAATTTGGAGTACCAATAATGGCCATGTTTTTGGTTTGTGGGAGGAAGCCAGAGTGCCCGCAGAGAACTCAGGCATGTACAGGGAGAACATGTTATCTCCACACAGAAAGGCTCTGACTAACATGGGAATCGAACCAGCAATTGTCTTGCTGTGAGGCACATAGACTACCTCCTGCTTCACTGTGATGTGTAATTTTGATTAACCTGTTCCGGTGGCAATATAAATATATTCCGATTGTGATTACGACCCTGAACCATCCTTAAGTGTTTCACCAAGTCACACGGGTATCCCACCAAATTACCTAACAGGCACCTTGGGTGATCTCAAGTCCTCCAGTCCTCAAGGTTTATGCCATTTACCATTCAAACCTGTTAAGTTTAGCAGACGTTTTTGCCGTGTGTACTCTAGTGCATACAAGTGTCCTGGTGTATCCAAACAAACAGCAGCCTCAATACCTGAAGAAAAATGCCAATATCGTTTCAAAGCATGCAGACCCTCACTGCATCAGCTTACTGCTGTACAGTCTGACCACCAGCCGACCCAACTCATTTTTGTTTTATATTAATAATACTTTCTGTTACTTTGGTGGCTCAAAAATACATCTCCACAGTAATTATTGGCTCCACAGAACTGAGTGATGTCATGTGAGTTATGTGTCTGCAAATGGTCTATAGCAAAGCTAAAGGCCCCTTACTGCTCAGGTACACCTTTGTGCGTATAGGCCCTCTGTCTGACATTTCTAAATTATTATATCATAACTGTGGGATACTGATGTTGTCCCAAAACAAGTGTGTATTCCTATGTGTATGAACAATATTTGGAAAAAAAAGTTTAAAGATGAACTCTTGGGCTAAAGATGTGCTTTTTCAGATGCATCACTGTAAAGAGATAAACTGAAAATTCGATATATTGGATAAACCGGGTACAAACCTCCTTTCTGTAAAACTGCTACTTTATAGGAATTAACAAAAATGCTCTCAAGTGATTTTTTTTATATTGTATTGTCCTGGTAATAAATTGAATTTTTGTTCTTCAGTTTGGTTAAAAGCTTTTAAGAACCAACTGCCAACATGGAAGGTGAGTAAGTGCACTTTTTATTTTTTTTCTTTAAAAAAAAAAGGAAATCCATAAAAATGGAGATAGGAGGTTTGTGCCTGATAGCAATGAAATAATCATTGCATTGTTGGACATTGAAAAGATTACTCTCAGAAGCCAAGATTGGAGATACAAGCTGGGGCTCTGGCATTTTCGCAATTTTACACAGTCTGCCTGTGGCTGATGTGTGCCAGATCTGGATCGAGACGCTCTGACTTTAAAGCAGTTATATTTGAGTGTGTGGCTTTGTTTCTCTGCTGCCACAGCTCTATCTCTCAACACATTTCACTTCAATGAAGAAAGTTTAGAAAAAAACACAACCTCCCAAAGAGTGACCTAATTCATTGAATTGCTGAGCTGGGAAACCGCAGATTGAAAACATTCTGTACAAACAAGTCAAGTTTCTTCACAGAAATGTCCAACTGAGATTCCTGTCTTTTCCTTTACTACCACTGTAGACATACATTAACTTGACACACCAGATGGACCATTCAATATATTCCACTGGTCCAATCGGGAAAGAGCCCATAGAAAGTGTTTGGGAATGGGCAGAGCCTTTCAAAAGCATACCCAGCAGGTATGTCAGTCTCATTCATTATAGGCTAATTAGATAATGTATAGGCTACTTCGTAGATAAAACTTTTGGCATGCAGAGAAAAAAATATTCTTTCTATTGAGAGGTTTGTTTTTATTTGTTTTTTGTTAAATTACGTAGTATAGTCCAGACCTGATAAAATGGTTACTGAAGCGGTTAGCATTTATGCTAATCTTTGTTCAAACAGTCGCTTCCTGCATCTCAATCCCACCTCTTCCTGCTCCAAAGGATGCTGAATAGCTGCTTTGGGCTGCTAATCATCATTGTAGATTTGAACTTGGCAGTATGGACCTACAGACATTGAATCTGGTGGATCCAACTGACTGCAAGGTCAGACATACATATTGAAACAAGATAAATATGACCCTACATTTTTGGCTGAGAAATGTAAAAGAAAATAGCAAAGCCTCCTATTCTCAAGATTTTTGGTGCTGGAGATGTGCGGAAGACGTCTAGCTCATGCTAGCAGCCTGAAAGCTCTGTCTCAACAACATGCTTGCCAAAGTGAAGACACATGCATTGCTACCATCATGCAAGTAAAAATGTATCCGGTGTGAAGCCGCTGTAGGTAGTGTCACTTTTACATCGCAGGACGCCAAACAGACCATCAGATTTCATATTGCCAAACAATAATAGACAATAAACAAAGTACTGGGTCGTCTTGTATTCCAGTCCGTGGGTCAGTAGATTCTCAGAAAGCCAACGCACATGCGTAAAAATACTTAAAAAGATTTTTTTTCCATTACAGTATGTTTTCCCACTGAGGCTCTGTATAAGCAGTTTAGCTTGCCTCATTTCCCTCATAATATACATGTCACAGACAGGGATTTGGCTGAAACAGACAGTAAAACTACAATTACACCCTTTATAATCCAACTCGTGGTTAAAAAAGATTTAACAGAATAATTGGGTTAACCCTTGCCACTCCAGGTCATTTCTGCAATTTTAGTCACCTGGATTTTGATTGAAATAACGTATGTAGAGCCTTAACTCTTTTAAGCAGAATCAAGTCATCATTTTCTTCAGGACAATCTGGGCTTTCAGAATATTTATGTTGTAATGATGTCAGTTGGATGTAATAAAAGTTGTATGACCACAAAGACAAAACAAAATGTCACAGAACTTTATACAAATCACTCTGAACAATAATGAGCAAGCCTTTTCACGTATGAATCTGGTTCTGTCAAGCTTTTACTCTTAGGAGGACAAATTCTGACTGTGCAAAGACACTGACAGAATAAGCTATTAACACATCTACATATATTCTATTAGACATTTGTGCCACTTTTGGAAGCATTATGTGTTACAAATGTCACGAAGGGCCACATTGCATTCCTCACACTTTCCCTTCAATCCTTTTGAAGATTGACAAGTACATCTTGTCTCTTGCTGACCTTTGGCTTCTTATTGGACACCATCATCAAGAAAACAAGAGAAGAAGGTATTTGGTGCATTTGATTGGTCAAAAGAAAGATAGAAAGTTGTCACTCTCTCTTTGGATCGAAGTCAAATTCTTATAACATCACCTCTACATTTTTTTAAATAAAAAAAATGGATAGAGGTGCTGGTTTGATGGAGTGGTAAGCAACCAGGCACGACCTATGAATATGTTTCTGCCGGCCCAGGTTTGAATCCAGCCTGTGGCCCATTTGCAGAGTGTGCCTCCCCCTACTCTCTCTCACCTCCCTTCACGAGCCTATCCTCTATCTCTCTCTCACCTATCAATTAAGGAATAAAATGCCCCCAAAAATAGTCTTGAAAAAAAGAAAATAAAAAAGTCATTTACGAAGTTTCCACTGATCTACAAAATCAAAACTCCAAATAAAACACACAGCACTTCATTGCTGGATTAAAATTAATCTGTAAGGAAAATATTTGACTTCTAAAGACTGAAAAAAGCATGAGCCTCCTAACACATAAATATCAGTTGTAGAGTTCTAGAGATATTAGTAAACAAATTACATGAGCCCATGGAGTTGGGTAGATTAATCAGATTTATTAAGTTTCTGAACAGATTTCTATGGAACAAAGGAATTCCAATAGGCTATAGGATTATAACACAATGGATTTGAATTACCAAAAACCATTAGCAGAAGGAGAACTTGTAATGTTATAAGTGCAGACATCAATGTTTAATATGGGTCTTATACTCTGTAAATGGTCCATAAGTGTCCTTTAAATTAGAGGCTTACTGCCAACCATGTGTAAGATTATGAGGAAAGCTTTAAAGATCACTTGTATTATGTCACTTGTTGGCCATAGGCCGGCTTGGCAACACTGAGAGTTGTGGAGAATTTAGAAGTGTTATGAATTGGCTGTAAACCTAACAGATTGTATTCTACATTTGCACATAGAATCACCTTATAAAATCCACAAATAACAAGGTCTGGGCTCAATAAAGGCAGAAGGCTGGACTAAAGGGAACCCACAGTCTCAACAGCAGTGTGTTTCAACACCATATTATGAAGCAGGCTTTTTCAGGGCCTCCTGTATTATTCAAACTGCTTGTTCTGTTGGGAGAGGGCCGATGACAGCAGAGGGGTGACCGAGGTTATTTAAACACATCAGCAAAGTCTGGACGTCAAACTACACAAACATATTTATGTGCTTGCTCTATTTAGGTTTCAAAATTTGTGCAATTGCAAACCTGTGTTTATCCAGCTGCAAGATCAATTACAGAGTATGTTGAGCAATTAAAACACCAAGACAGGGGCTAAAAATGAATATAATTCAGAGTCTGATTCTGCATTTTGATGCACGGTACTTCATAGGGAGGGATATTGTCACTTCAGAGGAAAGCCTGCACTGGGTTGTAGAGGCCTTCACCTCACTGCCTTCACAATGCCAGATGACTTTTTCAGACCATGATGATACAGAGGAAGAGGAGGACAGCAAAGACATATGGACAAGGAGCAAGCAGCTGCATATTTTTTAGTTGACAGAGGACCAAGCTAGCAACAGCACTGGTGACAGTCAGGCACAGGCTTATCCCCATGATGGAGCTGAGGCATCAGAATTGACCCTTCGCAAAGCCCCTCCCACAAACGGCTACTGTCCAATCCAACGTTAGCAACCGTAACTATGCACAAGAGGCCTGTCAAGCTTTTGGCAGAAAACAATATGCCTAAGCGGTGTGCATACGGGACTAGCAAGTCCAACAGTTGATATCCGAGAAGTTTGGAGGTTGGTGTTGATTTTTTTTTTGCCTTCCCCAAGCCCAAGATGCAAGGAGAAAGATGCTGGGTGTGGATAAAGCACAAGAACACCTACATTTGTTCTAAAGTAAGGTGCTACCCAACATTAGCTAACCATAGCTCTGTGTGCTGGGTAAGGTAACATTAGCAAACAAGAAAGCACTCGGTGAGTGCAGACCTCCACCAAGCACCACAGTTCCCCCTATTTGTCATTTGCACCATAAATATTAGTCCCACATTTATTTTGACTACATTTTCAGATTCCTTGACCATGAAAACATACCATTGGCAACTGGATTCATAATGATATCAACATTAGTTCAGCAGTTATTCACGAAAATCGCATTTTCTGTAATGGCAGTTTTGTTCTGGATCGGATCGCTTCCAAAATCTAATCATATGTTCCTTATCCCAATCCGGACATTCCCTGAAAATTTCATCAATATTCGTCCATAACTTTTGAGTAATGTTGCTAACTAACTAACTAACTAACAGACAGACAAACAAACCCTCCAAAAAACATAACCTCCTTGGCGGAGGTAACAAAGACGTCTTAGCAGTAGGTTACATCTGTTAAACCTTGAGCCACTGGGTAATATTTGAGCAAAAGAAATACTAGTGACAGATAGAGACAAGTTCTGACATACTGATATCTTTTAGCATTTCATGAATGGACGTCAAACACAAAACACTGCAGCTGCTGGCCCTGCTGCAGCATCGCCTGTGAGTTCTCTGCGGTCCCGTCTAGGCAGAACTAATGTACTCACTAACTAATGTTTCCCACACGGACATGGATTGTCATTCTGTGAACCGGCATAAAAACAGTCTGTCACGGGTACTGTTACACACCCACACAACGCTGATTTGCTGTTCGCCTGAAGAGTTCAAACTTTTCAACTTTGGTGACCAAGCGACGAGCGACACGGTCACCCAGAGCACATCTGTCGCATCAAGGGGCGGTTAATCCCGCCCCATTGCGGCTGTACACTGACCTTACATAGTGTTCGATGTGTAGGCGGCTTGAGGTTGATGGATGATTGCCCTTAGATATAAGGGTGTCAATAGTTATCTCTCTGTTTGTTGCTGTGATTGGCTGGCAACCAGTTCAAGGTATCAGCACTTTGCAAATGAGAGTGTGAGCTTGTCTGTGTCAACATACAAGATGACTGAGAGGATTCGTGCTGCTGCCATCATAATAATATAAGGTGCTTTGTTGGAACTACCAGCTGCAACAACTACAAGAGCAACACAGCACAGTAATCCGATGAGCTTTCTTATCATGTGAGAACTTAATGGTCATGGATAGGAAAGGAGGAGAAAGCTGCATGCAATCCTAAACCCACTGCAACACTGTGTCAGGAGAATAGACAGCAAGGGTTTCCCCCTCTCTATCATTCTCTCTGAAAGCAACTGTAGAGTCTTGGCATTTTAACAAGTCTTTCTGCCTTGTCATTTAATAAAGTGGTCAGAACAATTTCTATCAAACATTTTAGACTTCTCTTCTCTCCATATGCTTCCATGGCACATTTTCTTTTGCAAAAATCAAAGAACATGTTGGTACGTGTGGTAACTTCCTGTCACTAGAAAAAAGGACTGAACCTTATGAAATAATGCTTTCATACCGGGCACGACATGAACCTTGGTGCAGTTCGGTCCGGACCGAGGCCACCTCTTCAGGTCAGACTAAAGTTCTGCTGTTTGGTCAGGACCATGGTCTGTGGGAGGTTTCACACCACCACTTTTCATCTGGATTAAACTGAAAGTCAGGAAATCTTGGACCAAAAGACATAGGCGTGAAGGATACCTTAGATGGATTTCTACAGAATTAAAATAATGTCTCAGAAATGAATTGCCAAGTTTATATGTTTAAGGTACAAAAGCTGTCTTCTCTCCCTACTTGTGACTGTTTCATGATATTTTGTTAAAATTTATAAAGATAAACCTGGCCTTAAACAATTACAAAGTAATTAGCAATCAACACTATCAACAGCTCTGTGGTGTATAGCAAATGGAGGGGCTTTTTGCCCAAAGGGGGGCTTCCATGAGTGTGAGATATCACATTAAACTACAGACACTGTACTACAATGAACTCTTTGAAATTGAGCACCAATAACTGTTGTCAGCATCTCAATCAATTTTGAGTTGTGAGATAAACATGCATTTTTTATTTTATTTTCCACGCTGAGGTTGTCCTTAAAAATCTCTATGGTGCAAAGCTTTAGCATCCAAAGCTGGATAAAGTTTGGCCCCGGGGTCTTTCCTGCCCAGCTGCCAAGAGATTTATCTTCTTCTGAACAGGGAGGACCAAGCAGAGACTCCAGCACAGTAAAGGCTCTTGGATTTTCTTAACTCAAAAACTTTTAATGAATGGTGTGGAAGCATATGTTGGATGGATGCTTCCCCTGGGACGGTACAGTCTGTGCTGATTTAAGCTGGTTAAAACTACCAGAGGAAGGTGTATGGGGCCACTAAATGGAGAAGTTCTTCTAGGGTCAGAGGTATTAAACAACAGAGTTATTAAAGAGCAACAGACCCCCAGAGCACTTCTGTCAGCTACAAAGTTGTGAAAAGGTATGATTATGTTATTATTTGTGTCTGCATGAAGCAGTGTTGGACAGTTTAGGTCCAAATCTCAACATTTAAGTGCAAATTATTAAAATTCTACATATTGTGTGAGAAGTATGCATAACAAAATGCCTCTTCAGCTTTCTACTGAAAGTGGGGTCATTATGGACTAGGGAAAGTAGTGTCAGCATGCCACTACCTGGAGCTTGCATGTACGGAGCCTGGATCTGTTGAAGATTATGCTGTTTAAACTCTCATGGTTATGTGGTAGGGGAGGTACAATAAAGCAGTGATTAATACTAGCATGGTGGATGGTAAGAGTTAGTCCAGAGGGGGTTGCTCTAGGACACCAGAGTTCACTGGCCAGCCTGTTAGAGTAGTTGTGGGGGCTCATTGGTCTAAACACCTAAGATGGGGGGCCCCCACCTGATGACCTCAGTGATGCTCTGGATCTTGCTGCTCATCAGTCTATGTAGTGGAGTTAAAGGGCTGGTAAGAGGCCATGTGATAGACTAGATAACATCAGCACTGTCACTACCATGTACAGAGCCTGGGTCAGTTGAAGGGGGTAAACATTGAGCTTAACAGTGACCCCTGTCTTTTCTCTGCAGCTCTAGTTCCTGAAGCAAATTTTCCCCACTCAGATTTTCTGTAAAATATATCAAAACAGAATAAAACAAAAGGAAATATACATAAAGTTCCCTTCTGTGGTAGCAACTGGTAAAGGCAGTGGTGTTCTTATCCCAATGTCACATAATAAACCATGTTTTTCCGAAGACAACTTTTTTTTCTCTACAAGATAATATCCTTTCAGAGAATGAATTGGTAAATGGTAAACGGACTTCAGCTAGTCTTTGACTACTCAAAGCTGCTTTACACCGTAGGTCATATTTACACATTTACATCCATTCACTCTGACATTCACTCACTGATGGTTGGAGTTTCTATGTCAGTTGTCCATCAGTATCAACTAACACATTCATGCCCTTTCATGGCCATTTAAACGCCACTGACTCAGCAGTGGGAGCAACTTGGGGTTAAGTGTCTTGCCCAAGGACACATCGCCATATGACACCCAGAGCTGGGCTGGAACCTGCAACCTCCCAATTACTGACCAAGTGCACTATCAGACTACATCACAATGGTGAGCTATATAACATCACCCACTTTTCACAGATATCCCCATCATGTCTTTGGCATCGGCTGTCTCATCTCCGGCTGAATGGAAAAGCTTCAGTCTGATATATCTATGTGTGTAACAAAGGCTGTTCTTATTTGCAAGCCTTAGTGTAAAGTTCTTCGTTTTCATTACGATCTGATAGATTTCTGTTTGAGATGTAATGGCCCTTACATAACAGAGATCTGATCTGAATGGATCACATTTCATGATTTATACTTTTAAAATGCACTGTCTACACAACGCATCAACACAAATTAGCATCTGTTAGGGTCACTGAGGTGCCACGTTGCCAGCATATGATCAAACATTGCAATTCATTGGATACGTTTGCCTCCCTGTTTGCTATCATCAGTGATGGCACACAGAGGCTAACAGTGCTCTTTACTAAAACACAGCAGGGATTTACTAAATAGTGAAGTAGTGCTACAAAGTGGCTTGCTAGTGGAAAAATAAGTTGTTGTAAATGTGTTCAATTTAGTTTTTACCTAAAACTGTACATAACATTGAGACGTGGTGGCACCATTTGCAGGAATATATAGTTCTGCTGTTAAGGGGTGGAAGTTAGAAAGCTTCTAAGGGCCCATGGCTGGCTGAATGGAGCCCTGAAAAACATTACACCATCAATACTTTTTACATATCAGATTATGATCGCATTGCCAGAGGTCATTAATACTCACTTTTGTACTACACTGCTTGTTTTTTTTTTTTTTTTTTTTTTTTTTTTTTTTTTTTATTGAAAATAACCAGTCATCTTTTGTATGGTTAATACCCATAAAACAATAGTTATATAAAAAGAGCACAAGGGGATATCAGTTATTTTTTTCTTTTGCTGTACCAAACAGCATGTTAAAATATCCAGTTCTTTAGATAAAAAGGGGTCATAGAGCGAGACAATTGCATGAACTGCACAAGTTTTTAATCTTTTACAGAGTTAAAAGATCAGAGATACACAAGGTCTGATTATACGATAAATACAATCCTTTTAAATGCTTAAAATCATCCAAATACCAAAAAGTAAATGACAAAAGTTTAATGTATACAACATTTCTTGGCAGTAGCCCTCTGCTTCTTTAATTTATCGTACAAACAAACTACATTGAGAAAATCAGATTTAACCCCGTAAAGCCTGTTGTATCAAATTTGATACATACTTTTATGATTCCTCTATCTAATCAATATGATCAACACATTACAAAAAAAAATCTGAATACAATCAGATAAATAATAAAAATTCCCTCAAGTGGATTATCAGTTGCCAAAAAACCCTAATGTATCAAATGAGATACAAATAATATATGTTTTACATTTTATGGAAATTTAGATTTTTTTGGATTTCAGTAGAAAGTGAAATAAACATTTCACATCCAAAAAGATATAATTTTCTGGCTATAATTTGTATTTTCAGGCTCAAAAAAAAAATCTGATTTGAGACACCTGTGCATGGGGTGCTGGTTTGGTGGCGTGGTAAGCAGCCAGGCACAACCCGTATACATGCTTCTGCCGATCCAGGTTCAAACCAAACTGTGGCCAGTTTGCAGTTGTCCTCCCCTACTCTCTTTTTCCCCCCTTCACATGCCTATCCACTGTCTCTCTCTCCTGTCAATAAAGGCCTCAAAGGCCCAGAAAACAAAAAAAAAAAGAAAAAATAGAGTTGGGCTTGCTGTGTGAGTGAGACCTGTAGTAGACCTGCTAGTAAGTCTGTAGGATGCTGTTACTGATGGTGACATCATGGATTGTCTTCATCTGGAACTTTGTGCTGAAGATATACTTTAAAGATTTTTCCTCTCCGTTTCACAGCCAGTGAGGATGGCTCCCAGGACTGTTTGTGTTTGTGGAACTGCGAACACGCCTTGTGGTGTGTTTTCATTGTGTATCTCATGTGATCCGGAGCCCCTCTGAGGCTCCTGGGAGCTGAAGCTGTGGGCAGGCAGGAGGATTTCTCTGGAAACACTGCGAACACCATCTGTCTCAGCAGCTAATCAGTGTCCCAATACTTCCTGCTCTCCCTGCAGACTGACTGCTTTCTTTTCTTTGGTTTCAAGAAGAAAACAGAGACATGCAGGAAGTCTGTAGAGGCTTTCTCATGGTGCGATTATCCCTACAGAAATGTTTTTTTCTCTGATGGCATCTGCTTCAACAACACATTGCTCATCTGCAACTTCTTCAGGAAAACTTCATGGACATTTAACCTCTGCTCTCACCCAGCAACAGCGAAAGTTTTGATGCATCAGGGAAATATTTCACAAAGGGAAGTTCAAACAGCTGAGGGAGTACTCTACAAAGTAATAAAAGTGTTTGAGACATTCATTTTCAGAACAAAAGCACACACTTTCCCATTTGATCTCTTTCTTGAACATATTCATGCATCAGCACTGGCTTTGATAACCCTTGTTAGAGCCCCTGACTGTCACTTTATTCCAGCCAGTATGGGGGATTTTTCAAAGATGGCAGGAACAGCAGGGGGGCAGGAGCTGCTTTTTATGGTTTCACTGCAGGGACAGTGAGGAGCTGAGTCAGGACCACTCCGGCTCTGTTGTTAAATCCTTTCTTCAATGCTCTATGGGAGGTACAAAAATGCAGATGATGAATATTGGCCAGACATAGAGAAAAACTTAAGTTCTTGAAAATGCTAGACTGTTTCTTTCTCATGCACAAAAACATCATTTTAAACTGCATCATCATCACACCGGCCTGACCTTTTCCTTTTTCTAAACAGTTAGCCATGCCTGTAGCTTTCATTCAGTCTCATTTCAGTTTTTGGCCGAACAATCCCTTCAGGGCGTTGGTAGCTCAGTTTGGAGATATCCATGTTCATCGATGACAGCGTTGAGCCCAGGTCCTGCGGTCAAGAGACACTTAACCCCAGACTTATCAATAAGACAATTACAGGCAAGTTTCTAGCCTTAACTGAATCTTAACTTAATTTGAGATAGTGAAAGAGCCACACATGAAAACAGATGTCAGATTTATTAGTTTTGTTCCTATAACATCTTTTGTGGTTGTGATTTCTGTCCAGTGCCTCTCCTTATCAGTTTATTATATGCAATTTACAGGCTATGCTGTTTAGACACTCATCTTTTTAAAACCAATCAACAGTTGGAGCCCCACTTTGGAGTCCGTCTAACTTTATGCTTCACCTTTGGTCTTGTTGCCATAGGTATGTTTGCTTCCTGTTTCAGCCAGCTTGCTTACTGGTTGGAGAAAGTGTTTGGCTGACCTCGGTCCATTCCACGTACATCAGGACTTCTGGTCATAAATACTGAGCATGTGTAATATTAACGATTTCAAGTTGGGGTGGCCTTGATCCACTGCCAAGAGGATAAAATGACTTAACATGCCCCACACCACAGGATGATCAGGTAACATCATCTTTTGGACCAACAGATAATCGAGCCTTTGCTGACATTGGTGGGAAGAGGGGAGCCGAGCTGCAACTTAGGCCGCAAATCATGTAGTGTTTACCCCGCTTGTTTAACAGTGAAGCAGTACAAAAAGGGTGCCATATAAAACAATAAGACTGAGTGTGATCAGTTTAAAAGCAAAAGAACTAATCAGATGAGAAGTAATCAGAGGCATCTACTGTGCAGTGTTCATAAGACTGCCTCACAACAGTCAGCAGAGGCTGTATTAGCCGACTGTCTCTGATGAAGCATTCAGCCGGGGAGTTTCTCAATGTTTTTGTCTATCATCTCATGAACAGTCTGTCACACAAATTCCTTATGCCAAGTTTTTCTTCACATGGTTAATATTAGCTTTTCTTATTATTCATTAAAATTTAGTCAATCTAGTACATATAAGCAGATTTTTAAGAGAGCTTGATTTTCACTCTTGAGATTTTTTAAGAAAAAGTAAAAACTCCTCTGATAGTCACCAAGTGTTTATCCCCAACCCTACCACAGCTTGTGTGAAGATACTGATTTGTTTTTGGATCATCACAGATTTTTTTATTTTTTTGAAGCAACTAAAATTGGAGTGGAGAGAAATGTCATGCAGCACCATCTGGATCTGTTTAACTCATTTTTTGATCACCATCATCAAACCATTTCTCATAATAAAAACATGAAAATCAGAAACAGGATTTTCTGGCATGGAAACGTGAGTCAGAAGAACTGTGGCAAAAGAAGATTTAGATCTGACATGCAGCTGCAGGCTTAATGGGGGGAACATAAAAGATAATTTGGGGATGTGCCTGGTTAAGAACATTTTTCAAAAAGCAATTTGGTCCAGTTTCAGGAAAGAGCAACAAAATTTTTTGGAGGTCTGTCCAAAAATAAGTAATAAATTCCACATTGGCTACAACTGTTAATATCATAAAAATATTAATATCAAACAAATGATCAATAGTTTGATAGCCTCTGCTGTCTGACTGAGATTGATGAGTGATAGTTCAAGATTGTGGATGAGAAATCAGCCTGTATGAAACTACGTCCACTGACCAATGAGTAAAAAGTATAAAAAAGTAAAAAGAGAAAAAAGTATCCCACAAGTATGTTTTTCTTTTAAATATATGAATATATAAAATAAATACTACTTAGCATTAAAATACTCATGTTTCCATCATCAGGTTTGGCGTCGGATTGTTGGTACTGAGCCCAGATTCAGGAAAAGTATAGTCTACTCAGGTAGACGCATCAGGTAAGGTATGCAAATGAAAATATACTGTCACGTAACAGTATATCCACAGACACAACGGCTCGCCAAATACCATGAGTTTACATTTATGCAGCCTGCTGAATACAGGTTTTGTTGTCTACTAACACATTTTGTGGGCTTGAAGGAAGGCCAAATACCCAAAAATGTGTTCAAAAGCCTTAAAAAAGTGTTTTTTGCATAAAATGTCCCCTTTAAAAGCATAGAAAGCACAGGACATTAGGCCATAAAGGATTTCTCAACATTATGAGATGGGGCAGTTTTCTAAAAGGTTTCAAATAACTCAGTAACAGATTTGGAAGACATTGTCATGGACTGTTGGTCACTGAAAAAGAAATAAGTGACAGGATTTTGGTGGTGATCTGAATCCAGATGTGGGATCAAGATTTTTTTTTCTTACGTGTGCGAGGTTTGTGTTCTCAGACCACTTATTTCTTTTCATTTTTTTGATCAGATTTACTATGCAATCAAGATATAAAAATGCATAGGCAAAACATAACCAGATCTAAGACATTAACAAATCATTTACAGGTCACTCTTGACTATAGTGTGACTCCAGACAAAGATGAATTTTTTAAATGTTATGCTCACAGAGTGATCTTGACACTCTTCCTCAAAAATGTATTTCACAGTGGACATTTGTTGACCTTGCCTGCAGATAGATCTGTCTGATTCAGTGTCTGTAATCAGGCAGATTACAGGCAGCGGCCCAAAGCAGTACAGCCCAATCAGAGTCCTTTAGAGCAGGATAAGGTGGGAGCTATGAGTAAGAGGACAACAGGTCAGGTTAGATATTTGGGCCAAGTTTGAGGAAAATCTCTCAAAGCAGCCTTCAGTGATAAAACTCACAAACAAGGCAACAACATGAGGCCCAGATACCTTGACCTTCGACTTCCAAAATCTACCCAGGTCAACCTTGAGAAAGCAGGGACATTTCTGCGAGCTTTGAAGAAAATCCCTCAAACATTCCCAGGATACTCTGTTCATAAGAATATTCAGAGTGACCATATGGACCAACTTATGGACAGACATGAGAAAAACATAATGCCCCTGGCTGTCCTAAGCACAAAGGCTCAAAAATCTCCACATATTAATCTCTTTGAGTCATGATCATCATAAATGCTGTCTGTCATGAAAGCTTCTGTGCGAGTATTAAGTCAAAGAGTAAGAAAGTACAGAGAGCCCACTGAAACTGAGCAGACTTGCCAAACTGTGCCTTGTTAAGACCTTTTGTTTCCCTTTTTCCCCCTCTTCTAATTGGCTGTGGCAGCTTGGATGTGGACAGCGGTTTCTCTGGACGTTTTTGGCTGTTTCAAAGGCTTCCCAGACAGCTCCGTCTGAGGTGGATGAATGAAAATGCCTGGCTCTCCTCCTCATCCCACCGGCTGACCATCTAAATGAGGCCTGGGGCACGACTTTCTCTGTACTTCACACAGCGCGGGTAGACGGTTATCAAGAGGACACTTTTAATGGTGCATGTAATCGACCTTTGAGATCCTTACAACTTCCCCTCTCGTCTCTCTTAGATGAACAACTTCTTCTCAATTAACTTCATTCTCTTTCACATTGTTTCCTGTCGCAGCTATTGAAAATGCAGATACACGGCAGAATAAACAGATCCAACAGGTGACATAAAGCAACCCTTGTACCTCAGTCAATGGCATTTCTCCAGTGTGTGGACAGATGGTTCTGGTGTTGTGTTTAATTAAAGGAAAAGCTTGGATATGCAGATTTGGTCGCAGAAGCTGAACAGCGAGAATGGAAAGTAAGTTTTTGCCCAGTAGAAGTGATTTGTAAAGGGATCCGAGCAAAAAGTAGTTTATTAAGTGCACTATGAGTATTCTTATTTTATACTAAAACTGAGGCAGTATACTTGAAGTTTACTTTTTATATACTTTATTTTATGTACTGGATAGTATAGGAAAATATACTAGGCTTATACTGAAAAGTATAAAGAAAAGTCTAACCCCTAAATTCCACATAACGCAAAAGCGCCACACCGTGCAGCACCGCGGTCTTGCTCCGACCTGCAAACCCCTTTAAATCACATTCACTGAGCAACGTTACAAAGTATTTGTACATTGATCAGCAGCGCAAAGCTACATTAGGCCAATATTTCCCAAAGCTAGGGGCTACCCATAACATCTGGGTTTGCGAACATTTAAAAGCCGTCAACATTTAGAGGGCCATTGGGAAATGCCAGCACAATGTTTCTCTCCCCTTTAGATATGTCAGTCTGTGTTGAACACAGCAAAATTGACCTGTACTTTCACTGAAGTTTTGATGATTTCTCAATATTTCTTTCTGTTTTTTTCTGTTATGTGTGAACAGGCCATTTGACAATATCTGTCATAAAGTAGTGCAGGAATGAGTCCAAACCACAGAAGTAAACAAGCTTTGAGCAATTCCTGGTTTCCAAGGCCAATGTATATTGGATATTGAATAATGTAACGGATAAATGCCCGATATACAGTATATATGTGATGAACACATTGCAGACAACATTTTTATTTTAATCTGACATAAGAAAAAGCATCTGATATTGCCAGTTTTTTTAAAGGGACTGTTGCTAACGTTCTGCTAATACAGACTACAAAAATGGCCAGGTACCCTAATGCAATCATTCTGATTGTTTTTTGTTTTTTAGTTTTTTATAATCAAAATAACCTTACTATTGCTACAACCATGAGACCAGCTTAATCAGGTCATTCGATTATGAGGAAATTTCCAAGAGGTTACAGATAGTATACAGATAATACTGATAATATTTTGTACCTTAATACTGTAACCACTTCTAAATCCAACTGCCATGTTGTAGATCTATAGCAGCTTGTACTCTGGTCGATTATGTCTAAGCTTAAAGAGTCATAAACGTTGGATTTGTTCCTCAAGATTGTCACAAAGAACAAAACAGGTAAGTCTCATTTTTTGTTATTAACAGACCTTATCGTCATCAATGATCCATGCACACAGTGAATAATCCCATAGACTTTTTCGTGGAATGAAACAGCAAGATGCTAGCTTTCGAGTTGGCCTACAAAAATACATCATCCCTGCTCCCATTGTGGAGTTTCTCCTATTTGAAAGAAGTTAAAATAACTTTTTTATGACCAACATCTATTCATATTTATGTATGGATGTATTTAGACTTTGACAAAGTGCAAGAAGAATAATAACAAATCAGACTGTGGGATTTCAAACCTTCAAACAAAAGGATTAATTGCAAGACAATCACACCATATCTCTGGAAAAGTTGCATGTTGTTGCTTTAAATCTTTAAGTTCAGATGTCTACTATGTTTTAATATTTAGTTAGGATAGGCTGACAGCTTTCACACATCATAAAGCTATCCAATGTAAACCACATACATGGATTTAACATTTAAGTTTTTTTCCACTTCCCATAAAGGCAAAAAGCCCAAATATAATCCAAAGTGTTGGATAATGCCTCAGTCATTCCTCAGTGAACAATATAAACTGTTTCCTGAGCAGCTCTCAGTTCTCTTCCCAAAGAAAGCTGGACTCACACTTGCTCTTTTATTCTCTGTTCTAAATTCATCACACCAGCCACATTTCATGGTTTCTGGGTACTGAAGGTCAGACTGCTCAAACATGTTTTACCACTGTTTGGAAACATGCTCACCGCACCCTGAAATATTCAAACTAATCCAAGGAAAAAGAAAAATGTAACATTTCCCAGACAGAAGAGGGGGAGCCTCTCAGACCGAAAAGACTCTTTAACATTAGAAGACTGAAGGTGATTTGGCATGATAAGTCAGCAGCCTGATTGATTATTCCTCTGGCTTCATCCAGGAAGACGGCCGCGTCGTTGTGGCTGATGGATGATTGAGGGATGAAAGCTCACTCTGAAGCCCATGTGGTCCTGCAGCTCCAGAATCCTCCACTTTGGCAGGTTTCAGGAGCTCACCTTTAAGCATCTACCAGAAACTCATTATAGTGAGGAAATAAGGGTGGGAACGCATAGCTTCACGAGCGGTAACCTTGTACGAATAGAAAGCGTAGACTTTGGATTAAGTTGCACAGAGCAGAAGAATTAAACATTCTTCCTCCTTCATTTGTAGCCTTGAGAAGCAGACCACTGGACGTGCAGCAGTGCCAATGTTAACAGTGAGGGATCGAGGAATGTTTGGATATTAGATTCAGGGTGATTAATCGCAGGCAGAGAGCCAGAGAGGGGTCACTGACTCAACTCACTTCAAGCCCCTTATCCATCATACTTTCATGTTTAGAAATTCTTTCTTCGTCAAATTAAGCTAGTGCTGCACCACAAAATCTTACATGGATGTATTGACAATGCTGCATGAATGAACTAATGTTTGGTGGGATATAACTTATCACTGACTATCCTTGGATCACATACTGCAGAGGGATGTGTGAGCCATGGGCAGTTTGGTTTGGAAGGTTACCTTAGTATCTGGATCCAGCACAGGGATGTAAAACTTAATCACAAAGTTTGTTTGATATGGGTTGGTTCCCATGTACAGGCTACAGGAGGGATTTCAGATTCATAAACTACATCTGTGACATTATTAATGCAGACAGTGGGAGAAAGAGCTAGCTGATAATGCAATATTGCCATGTTCCAAAGATAACACAGGTGATTTGTCGTAGTGCAGGACAGTGTTTAGAACCAATTAATTTCTTTTAAAGAAGCAACATGTAAGAATTTGTGACTCTATAGTGGCATTTAAAGGCCTTTGAGTGCAACTGCACTATCGTGAAACACAGTGCTGGTGCCTCAACACGGAAGACGTGCATTTGTTTGCAGAACAGACAACGGTGAAACTGGATGGTAGAGATGATAAGAGAAACAAATTACACTGTTTTGACGGATATGGGATACTTTTGGAAAGTAAGAAAGGTATTACATTCCCAGGACTTCTCAACAACATTTCAGGCCAAAAGCGTCCAGTCTGCCTTTAACTGTAACCTACCAATTGGCACCCAGTGTTATTTGACACAGTACAATTATATAATAATTACTATAGAAGTTTGACAGGTGATTACACAAGTTTCTACCTTTTTTAGTGAAGCCAAGAAGAACACTTTATTTGGTGGGGCATGGTTTGAACCAGTGGTTCCTAATGTGTTTCATGAAACCATGCAGCTCCACTTTTAGCTGCTTTTACTTTACAAAGCAGTTTTGTTTGCCAGGTTACACATCAGTCATCAGGCAGATACATCCTGCAAAGCTTCAAGCTGAAACATTTGAACCTTGTGAGAAAATAAACAACTCACAATTTTCACTTTGGTTCCTTCAGGTACCAGATGGCTCTTGGCAGAGGCCTCAGTGTCCCATGTTCCCACAGTAATCCAGACAAGATCACTCAAGAGAAATAATCAAAGATCCTGTCCAGGTCGACAAAACACATGCAAACTGGAAAGGTGAACTCTCTTGCTCCCTTGAAAAGATCTGCAAAGGGAAAAGAGATGGTGCTCTATTTCACAGCCAAGATGGAATCTTGTAATGTTTTGTGTTGGTATACATTTACGTATGTGCAAACATAATAAGGATATCCTCCAAAAAAAAAGAAAAAAAAAGCTTAGTGCAGTGGTTCTCATATACTCTCCGTCAGGCCCCTCTTTAGGATCAATCTTTTGTCGTGCCATTATTAGAGTCATTATTCCATGTTCTAATAGATTTAATGCAATCTGATCATAATCGAATTACATTGTCCACATAAAATAACATTAACTGAAAAAAACTGTTGTTACTATACCCTATCAGAAGTCCAGAGGGCCCAGGCCCCAGTTTGGCCACACCCCTGACCAGACAAGTCACACGCTGCCAATTTTTAATGATTAAAAGCAAGTAATAGTGCTCAGAGGGCACAAACCTCAGCCAAGGCATTTCTGTTTGCCAAGTTATTGTAGAAATGTAGAAAACAACCCTGCCTCACAATGTTACCAAATCCAATAAAAAATTCCGAAATCCTCATCCAAATCCAGATTACCGCATTTTCCGGACTATAAGTCACACTTTTTTTCATAGTTTGGCTGGTCCTGGGACTTATACTCAGGTTCGATTTATAAAAATCAAAATATACATAATTTAACATGTTTTTAAATGTTAATTTATACTGGCTGACATGAAACAAGGAGTAAACATTACTGTCTACAGCCACGACAGGGCGCCCTAGGCGAGGCTAGACATAAACAAAATGCCCCCAAAATGAAAATCCTATTCCGCAGATAACAAACTGCAGGTAGTAAAATATGCAGCGGTAATTGAGCAGAAATAAAGTTTAAAGTGAGTGAGAAACTCGTGAGGGACTGGCAGAAAGCAGAGGTAACTCTTACTGCAGTGAAGAAAATGAAGAAAGCTAATCATGGGCCAAAAGCAAGATGGCCGGAGCTGGAGGAACGAGTTCTCCAGTGTTTCCCCCATAGTTTATTTGGGACTGCGCCCCGCCCCCCTAATGGACACCCCCACCATGCCAACAGGATCCCCACCCAGACATTCAAATGCAGATTTAAAAAAAGAAATCCATTATTTGATATTTATTTTAATCAAAAGGGCGTATAATAGCCATTCTTTTTATCAAATAAAAAAAGCTTATTCTAATTTGTGCAATTTCAGAGTCTTATGTGTCATTACATTCATTAAAATGCATTTCTCCTCTCCTCCGTGACGGGCAAGGCTCTCCCCTTGCGCCAGTGGTGTAGTCTACGTGATATGCAAATGTACGCCGTATACCAACTCAAAAATGCCCTGAAATACCGTGATACCATATAAACACTACAAAATGTGTAAAGATACGTATAGCGTGGTTGTGTGATGGAGTCCTGAGGAGATGCTGCATTCAAATTTATGCTAGTTTTCCGTGATTACTAACCCTGCCTTTAAAGAGCGCATAACATGAAGAAACTTTCACTGATTTAAATAAGGCTTTTGACACAAAGCAGAGAAAGGAAGGAAAAGCTGAAGAGAGATTTTCATCCAATGTACATGTGATGTACATGTGAACATATGATCTAAATTCCTCCTAAATCGCTTAGCATCTTTGCGCGCTCCTCCGTGTGCCGGTGAGCATAAAGACGCAGATAGACGCGTATCGCCTGGGACAGTGAAGGATCATCAGTCACTTTGTGTGATTTTATAATTCAAACGGTGTCTTGACAGCTCGTGCACGGTCCAAGTGAACACTAAGACTTAAAAAATGACAAGTCAGCCTTTTGATGAATCAAAACTCAACATTCTTCAGCAGTCCAGCTCTGAGCCACTGTTTTCACTCGCTCACTGTTTTCTTAATGATAAATTCATCCTGAGGGATCCTCCATCACTTATTCTCCATGATATAAGAACAATCTTTGAAGGATCAAGCTTCAAAAACAATCTACTAGTGCAGCGGTTGTCAACCTGTGGGTGGAGGCCCATAAGTGGGTCTCAGAGCTGTTTTCAGTTGATGGTGTATAAATCAGTTAAAAATGTGGCAAACATGTCTTCAGTGTATGGAGGCCCTAAGAGGACAAACATCCATCTGAGTATGTCACAGTAAACTCACTAGATAGATAAATAGATAGATCGATAGATAAAAAGTTAGATAGATAGATAGATAGATGAATAAATAAAAAAAATGATTAATATAGAAAGATAGATAAATAGATAAATGAATAAATAAAAATGATTAATAAAGATAGATGAATGAATAAACAAACAAACAAACTGATTAATATAGATGATCCCGAACGATGGGCCCTGCTATTCTGGCCCAGGCACCCCCCTTCCTAAAGCAAAAAAAGCTAGGGGAAACACTGAGATTTTTTCCTAAAATTGTTCAGCCCTAACAGGTATCGACCTTTCTGTAAAGTAACACTGCATTAAAATAAAAGATGAACATTTAAATCAACAATTTAACGACCTTTCCACAGTTTCCTGCAGTTTTAAAGCAGATCTAATAGAATAATAACTTGCAGGTGGGAGAATGGCGTCTATCAAAGTTCCACAGAGTGTCCCAATGGCCTGTTTTCAGAACTAGGTAGCTCTGCCAGCAGAAGTGGTTCTTCCATCGGTTACAGTATGTGAGCAGTTGTACAGCACCAGTTCACAGACCAGTCCTCAGCTAAAGCATGCTGAAGCATGCCTCAGTACAGTATGATAAATTGCTTAAGGTATGTTTTTAATTGTTAAATATTTACCATCAAAGGCAGAGACACAGTAGACAGACCTAGAAAAGGGGCTAGAGAGCAGGTGAACAAAAGTGGCACATGGGGACTTGTTTTATACAATATCCATCCACTGAGCCATGCACACTTACAGGGGAAATCAAAATGCAATCACATAATAAAATCCACCTATATATATTATAACAAACAAAAACAAAGGGTTCTCTTAATTTGGGTTTAAAAATGTTGAACATGTTATCAACATTGCAGATAAATTCTACTGATTTCTATGTTTACACACTTATCTTTAATGAAGACATTAGTATTCACGTTTTGGTCGTTTATAATACTACTACTACTACTACTAATAATAATAATAATAATGATAATAATAATAATAATAATAATAATAGTAATACACTTTATTTGTATAGCACTTTTAAAAAACAGGTTTACAGAGTGCTTTGACAAACAGGCAGGAAAATAAAGACAGCAAAGCACAAGAGCTCAAGAACAAAGAGAAAAAAAAAAGAAAAATCTTAACTTCACTATGTAATTAACTTATGATAGGAGGATGGAGGGACATGACAAGCTATTGATTTTGTGGGGGGCACTAGCATAATGAATATCCAAATGCACAAACTAGGCCTGTTACATAAAATTGCACTTATGATTTACGATGTCTTCTTCCATTGTGAATTCCAAAGGTCTTACCAGACAGGTTAACAATTTCACAAAAACTGTAAGTGTAAAAGAAGGAAACTGCATTAAGAAGCAGTTTTAAGTTCAACAAATCAGGCAATTGAGTGCTGACTTGTTGTAGAGAGAGTGGTGATGCCCTCCGTGTCCTCAGTGAGAATTTAATGGATGCCATCATTGGCCATGTGACCCTCATTGGTGTGGATCTTTGATTTATTCAACATCTTTCTAGCAACATACAGTTACAACAACAAAAGTTCAAAATCACACAGAGCATATCAAGTATTTGGATCAATCAGAGTAAGTCGTCATTTAAAATATTTGCACACTGAGGGCCTGGATTTAAGGTTTTTTTTTGTTTTGTTTTGTTTTTTTTTTGCCAAGGATTTTAAAAGGTTCAGGGTAATAAACTTTGCATAGTCTAAAGATTGTTCCATGCAAAGGGAGCACAGAATCTTGAAGCTTTTTTTCCTAACTCAGTTCAGACTTTGGGGAGAACCAATCTGATGAAGTCCAAAGAATGAAGGTTATGTAATCCATCCTTCAAGATTAGAGAAGAGTGTTGGATCCATTTCTTGTTTTGTTTATTTTGGTTGGCCACTTGGTGGTGCTGTAAACACAGTGGCCCAATTAGTATAACTGGTGCTGATTAGCAGCACCTGTGGCGTAAACGAGGTAAATGGTTTGACTGTGGGAAAATGCTATTTGTTGAAGCTTAGAGTTCATATTATGATTTATTCTAATCACTATTGTGATCTATGGAACTGTTTTGATAAATAATTGAACTGACATATCTGACTTTGACTCTTTTGGTATGAAGAATATGGTTTTTGGAGAATCATGCATTTCGGAAAACTCAAGCCAGACAATGTCAATCCCAAAGGTTGTCCTAAAGGTTGTTCAGACACTTTCCCAGGATTGCCAATGAAGATATACTAATGAGACAGCTGTGGTGTGTTTAGACCTCAGTGTTTAGTAGATGGATTGGGGGAGAGAGAAGCACTTATGAACTCAAGAATCACTAGTGGCTCTATCTTGGATGGTCAGGGAAGAATTCATGAAAAAATTGTTTTCGTCTCAGAGGCTCTGCTGCTTTGAGTGGTCAAAAGAGACAAGAAAAGGGCTATAGCCCATAAGCTCAAGTTCATTTAATCATGAGATTAAGCTTCTGATTTTATTTACATAATTGAGCAGCTAGTATGTCAAATAATAACTCATTGTAGACAGGTGAAAATAACATTACATGGTCACTGACTGAAGGTCTATCATGTCCGTCATGGACTAATATAGACTACATGCACTTAAAGTCCAACTTGCATTGATTTGAATCATCCAGTATTTCTCAGCCAACTCAATTTTACATTGTTTATTTGTCACTCATGGTTTTGCACTGATGCTGTCAAGCATTACTTTTACCATAACCTATCCATTTCCTTTGTCCTTTACCATTTACAAAAACAATGACGAAAAATTACAAATAAAATGATAGATGATTTTGTTTTCATTAGCTAGGCCTATGTCTTTTAAATTGCCCTCATCCACTTTGTGTAATGCTGACAATAGAACAAAACTTTGAATTAAAAAGCTTAATAATAAAAGATGAAATAATATAAGAAGAAAAGCATTTTTAATATAGTAAAAATGACAGAAATGCCAAGAAAATGTAACTTTTTGATGGGGAAGTAGACAACATTATTCTACCTTAAGACTGGTGATTTATTTCTTCACAAAAAGTATTTTCAATTTTTATATTAAATACAGGAGTCTAAATAACAATTGTAAGCAGTAAAATCATTATTTAATAATTTATTATTAGTACTATAATTTTAATATTTTTCACTGAAGCAGGCCTAAATGTTTAAAACAGCTGAGACAAAGTTTAAAATTACAGCTAAAACTATCGGTCTAAAGTGTAACAAAGACCACTTTATTTGATCAATACCAGTCATTTAACATGAGCTTCAGAGGGTTCTCTGATAAAACAATGCCATGAGTAAACAAAATGGCTGCCCAGCATTCCATGGTTGCTTTGATAACTGCAGAGGAGCCTCAGGTCCTCATTTCAACCAGAGCAGATTCAGAGGCTGCCAGAGGAAGTAAACCTCCTGCTAAAACCTGAGATTTCTTCAGAACATCACCTTCCAGCCACAGGTATTTAACACAACGAGCAGTATGAAACAACATCTGAAGACGGACTTCAAACTTCTGAATTGGAGAATGAAAGATTTGAACTTTTTGATGATCACAGGTAGCTAAGCTAATGGCAGCTAATGATTCAGAATAAAGGGATTGCAGTCACATTTCTTTCCTTTAAACAATTTTGTGAAACTCTTTCAAAACTGTTTAAAACATGTCAGAATGTAAAGGTTGAAGTTATTTTACAAATTGAAAAAGCACAGTTAAACTCTAAGCTAACACAGTTAGCTTTAGATTTGTAAGTAGACTTGAACAGTCGTCGTATTCTGGAGGTGTTTGATGATAATAAAATCAGAAGATTTGAGGGTGTAAAATTCATTACAATAAGTTTTGTAATGTGATGGAAATGTATGTTATATAAAATGGCTGCCAAAATCCCTGGTTGCCATGGGGAATGTCATGTAGATCAGAAGAAAAAGGCTGTCCAGCATTCCATGGTGTTATTTATTTATTTTGTTTATTGTTTATTTGACATGGACACACAGTCACATTGATGCTGTGATATTTAAATATACGCAGGTCCCAAATGCACTGCTGTAAGTGTTTATAGCACAGTGCTAACTTTCAACACCAGTCCATGGGAGGCTTTTAAAGATTAAAATTGTACAAAGTGACACAGTTCATTAGAAAATACATCAGAATTAAAACATCCAGAACAGATGAAGATAAAAGTTCAATAAAAAGGGGATGAAAGAGGATGAAAAAGTTCCTTCGGGTAAACATGTATACCTGAAGGATACATCCTGAAGGATACATATAAAACATATAAAATGTTTTATATGTATCCTTCAGCGAGCTTTTAACATTAGTGTGGGTGATAAAACCTTAGTTTTGGCATCTTTCAGACTCATCAGTCCGAGGCTCTGCAGACTGTCTTGGTCATTTTCAGGCTGTGTTTAAGCACTTGACACAATAGAATGAAGTAAACATATTCTGGAGGTGTTTGATGATAATAAAATCAGAAGATTTGAGTGTGTAAAATTCATTACAATAAGTTTTGTAATGTGATGGAAATGTATATACAAAATGGCCGCCAAAATCCCTGGTTGCCATGGGGAATTTCGTGTAGATCAGAACAAAATGGCTGCCCAGCATTCCACAGTGTTGGTGCTTAGAAACAGATTCTCATTCAAACCAAAACAAAATCAGAGACAGACAGAAAAAGCTTTGCTCCTGCTGCAATCTGCAATTTCTTCACTCCTACTCCAAAAATTAACCACCAATAGATGGATTAAAGACTCCCTGACATTTATTCAAGCCTGATATCAGACTTATGAGATGGAAAATGTAAGATCTGAACTTTTTGATGATCACAGGTAGCTGTGTGGAGTGTAAAAGTTTTTATATATATATATATATATATGTATATATCTATATAGCTATGTGGAGATATATATATATATATATATATATATATATATATATATATATATATATATATATATATATATATATATATATATATATATATGTACATATATATATACATATATTCTGGAAAATGTGAGATTTTAAGTTTGAAATCTCTGTTTTTTATTATAATGAGGTTGTGACGTGTTTATTGTTAAGTAATGAGTCGAGCTTAAACTTGTTTGAGGCCCTTTAGCTGACAATTATAACATTTATGGTGCTCATAAAGTTGGAAATGTTTATTTCACTTATGTTTGAGATTACTACTTTTGTCCAATGACAAAAAAGAAAGGTGAACATAAAAACAAATACATAAATCCATAATACTGAAAAACACAGATGAAATGTTTGTTAACTTTTTATCAACCAGACAAGATTGGATTAAAAAATTCAGGTGGTGGGCTTTCAGACATACACAAGCCCTTTTATATCAGTTGTTTAAAAGAGAATTATGGTTTTTCTTTTTTCCCAATGAATAACAGTTAAGTTTCTGCTCTACCAAAAGTACAGTTAAAATCTAATAAAGTATAATTGACTTCAATAATCCTCAATGAAAGCTTATTTGTATGAAGCATTCACAAAGATATTGAACTAAAAAAAAAAACTAACATACAGGAAAAATACTTCACCACAACTATAAACAGTGAACTATTTTCTCAAGTTTACAGAGAGAAAATGTTTTGACTTAAAATGATAATTTTGTGTTTTAAAAAAATAAATGGTCATTAAATTATGTAAACTTGAAAAAAGTATTTAAGCTCAAACATGTCTAAATATGACTATTTTCTTAAGTCTGAGGCCTGGACCAGACGATTACCATATTCTTAAAAGCACATTTTTCCGTCCAATTGGGCCTCTCAACCACACGAACACATCGATTTCACTTGCATAAATGGAGATATTTTAAAATGGATAAAAAAGTGGAGAAATAAAAAAAAAAAAATCCAATTGAGTGGATCCATGTAGCTATGTTAAACGAAGCTGGTGTTGATATGATGATGTCAAGCGCCTAGCAACAAGCCAGTAGTTTAATGTTACATGAAGTAACAAGTCCACCTCATACTCCGTCCACACAAAAGACTCTATTTTATTAGTTTTTTTCACCATCTTCTTACCGGTAACTTCAGCCGTTTGTACAGAGATAAAAACAAATTGTGACATAAAGAGCAATAAAGACATAAAATTAGCAAAGCAGACAAAGAACCAGGATTCTATTCAGTATGTATTTTTTAAAGTGCTTTTTTGATTTATTTGCGCCTAGCCTGTGGTCCACAGGAAGATTCACCAGACACTGATCAAAAGCACCATCATCTGACTGGTGGAGGTGCTCATGACTAAAGCTGGTTGTTTGTGGGTGCTGGGCGGGGCTGGAGTTCAGCGTTGAAGGTCACGCCGCCTGTTCTGCAAGTGTTTACACTGGCGTAGATGCTTGGGTGTACAGAATTTCTTCACTTTCCGCCACCAGGACACATGCTCCATCACCTGGTCTGTTTGGCCGACCTCCTCTGGCACCTCATCTGCTATACATGCAGTTGTGTCCACTGCGGATGTCTGTGGGACCTCGACTGGATCCTCCACTGTTAAGGTCACGGTCCCATCCACTGTTGAAGCCCCTCCGACCTCCTCACCTGGAGCCTCAACAGACTGAGACGGAGCTTTATCTGGTCTTGTTTCTCCAACTTCTGCTGGATCCTGCGGTGACTGGGATAGAGCTTCCTGGACAGGGGAATCTACTTCAACAACCACATCAATGCTGTTTGATACATCTCGTAGTTGTTTGAGTAAATCTTCGCGTTCACATGTCTTTTCGTCCAGCCGTTTCTGAAGATCCCTGGCCAGCTGCATGGCCACCTTTTCTTTGTGCTGGGCTTGCTGCACGTACCACTGCAGGTCCTGTTCGTCCTGTTTAAGCTCATCAATCTCTGACCGCAGGGATTTAATGGTGTTTTCTTGAAGCAGAAGATGATTCCTCAGCTCCCAGAACCTTCTGTTTCCAACAAGCATGGATTCTTTCAAAAAGTTATTTTCCCGTTTCGCATAGTTGCTTTGTTCTTGCAGGACCCTCATGTTCTGGTCATAAGTCTCTCTGCCAGCTTGGAGTTCTTTCACCTCCTTTTCAAGCTTGTCCAACATGGCAGGCCTTTCCTTCACCTGTTTGTCCAAGTTGATCACAACTCTGCGGAGTCCAATTTCTCTGGCTTCGGTTGCCGTTGCATCCTCCTCAAGAATTCTCTTTCTAATCTCAAGGCGAGTCGTTCTATCCTTGCTTTTCTTAAGTTCCTCTGTCAGGCGCTCGACATTCAGAGCTTCCTCTTGCAGTTTTCTCTCCTGAGCCTGCACACGCTGTTGGAGATCTTTAGTCTTCTCATTGACCAGCTCTTCAAGCTGTTGACCAAAATTGTTCACTGGCTCCTGTTTCTTGAGGTCCATTTGCTCCTGGAGCTGATTGTACTTTTTCATCAGCTCGTCATAAGCCTTCTGCAGGTCCTCTGGGGCAGTTTTTGGGACCTGCCCTGGAACAGTGGAGGTCTGATCAAAGTCTTCCAAAGGCATTGCTACGTTTTCTTAAACCAGATGCTACAAGGTACAATCCAGATAAGAGGAACTCAGTAAGAGGCTCACTTTATAAGCAGGCTGAGTTGTGACATCACATTCCCTTGTCTTTAAAGTTCAATTTCTCTTTGATGTAAGATTAAAGGTAAAGAATGATCAAAGCCTCTGTTGCCACGGTTACCAACTAGAGTTTGAGCCAGCGCAATGATTTAGAACTATCAGGCTATATTTGCTATTTGCTTTACACATATTAGAGATATTAGAGATAGAGATATTTCTGTGGTGTGGACAGTTTTTTTTTTTTTAAAAAGGACGAAGATATCCGATTAAAAATATATTCATATTAGTGTGGTCCAGGCCTGAGTTATGATATTAGAAGTGGTACCCTGAGGAGGTGTGTCAATATTTTCTGTTCATATTCTTTCATATTTATGTTGTTTAACATTTTAATAAAAACCTGATCACAGTGTGAGATGTTGGTTATTAACTTTCATGCCTTTGCTTTTTATGAATAACTTACAGTTTCATCTTCTGCTCTTTAACACGTAGGAAAATTATCTTAGAGGGACCTGGACCATGACTTCAAATCAATCCAGAAACTGCTGCTGCTGTAAAGGTCACCAACTACTAATCTGATAGAAAACAATATAAATTGTTTTTTTAGGCCTTTCACATGTTGTCTCTGTCAAATCTTATTCTCAAAGGTTGTTGTTAGATTTAGAAATATAGTCATTTTTTTTAATCAAATCAAAACTTTATTTATAAAGCACTTTTCATACATTGAAAATGGAGCACAAAATGCTATACATATTAAAAAAATGCAGCACAAAGTGCTACACATGTTAAAAACATGTATTGCACTTTCCACCCTGCACTGTGACTGTTTACATATTGTGTCGAATAAAAACATGAAAACTTATAATTTTTTGTGCTGTGTAAGTTTAAGCAGACTGTTTGTCTAGTGATGTGACTTAGATGAAGATCAGAAAATATTTTATGACCAACTTATGCAGAAATCCCAGTAATCCCAAAGGGTTCACATACTTTTTCTTGCAACTGTATGTGTATATTGCATATGTTGTTTTCCTCTTCATGACACATTTTTGACTGATGCGACTTATACTCCTGAGCGACTTATAGTCTGGAAAAAAAGGTACCAGCAAAATCTAGTCACTTCTTTCTTGTGCCTTAAGCTACAGTCCCTTGAAGTAAATCCAGTTCTCTTGATAACTTCTTGAGTTGTCTTGTACACAGACAAACAATCCAACAAACCCCAGTAAGAACATTAACTTTCTTGGTCCAAGTAAAAATAGGATAATTAAGTTAGCATTCAGCTCAAACAGTTTTTCAACTGTTGTAACTTCAATAAAAGTGTCACGCCAGTTTTCACAGATTTATTTCAACGGATCAGAAATCAAAAACTCTGAACTGAAACATCTTTTTGTCCTTTAAATCTGTTGCTTTATTGCAATATTTTGAATGACATTACTTAGTTTTGTGTCTGCTTTTTATTTGTTCTTGCAGAAAGGTTCTGACAGGATTTGGACAGGCCTTTGCACCAAGGACAAACTGTTCAGATGAAACTTTGAACCATCAGTCATGCCACGTCTTGGCATGACTGATGACTAAGCAAACTTTGAATTTTTCTATTGATTGAAAACACAGATTTGATTAGTATATATCCTGCTTTTCTCATATTTGTGAAAGACTTCTAATGCATTCTGCATGTAAGTCAAGTTTATATATGTGATAGATTTCAGCAACTATGCCATTTAAATATAACAGTAAATATATTTACTGTTATTTGCAACCCTTTTATTATCTGTTTTTTAGTAACAGAGTTGGTAACACTGTTGATGTGTTTCCATAATGTAGAGCTTTTACCGTTGGATTCCTCAATAAGAGTGGTGAAGTAATTCATTTTAGCCCAACGCATTTCAGCTACCACTTTATTTCTTAGACCTGTGTACACCAGGTAATCGGTATTATTTTTGGAGTGAAGACATTTTTTGAGAGCCAAATCTCGCCTTTTCATTAGCAGCCGGTGGTCTGGACTAAACCATGGAAGTGAGCTCCTCTTAGGGCTGCTTTTCCATGTTTTAGTATATTTGTCGATCAAGCCCGTGATAGCTGAAACAAGGCTATCACAGCAGGTGTTAACATCATCTGTTTCTGTGACCATAGACCAGTCCAGTTGTGTTAAATCATTTTCAAATTCAGCCATTTTATTTTGTGTTGGTGCTTAGAAACAGATTCTCATTCAATCCAAAACAAAATCAGAGACAGACAGAAAAAGCTTTGCTCCTGCTGCAATCTGCAATTTCTTCACTCCTACTCCAAAAATTAACCACCAACAGACGGATTAAAGACCCCCTGACATTTATTCAAGCATGACATCAGACATCTGAGATGGAAAATGTAAGATCTGAACTTTCTGATGAACACAGGTAGCTAAGCTAACGGTAGATAATGATTCAGAATGAAGGGATTACAGTCACCTTTCTTTCCTCACCACAATTTTGTGAAAGTCTTTCAAAACTGCTTAAAACATGTCAGAATGTAAAAGTTTAACTTATTTTACAAGTTGAAAATGCAAAGTTAAACTCTGAGCTAACACAGTTAGCCTTAGTAATGTAAGTGTGGACTTGAACATAGTCTTGTTCTGAGGCTTTAATTAATCAGTAAAAGGCAAAGTTCTAGGGTATGAAATATTAATCTCAATGTTCTTGATAAAGCTCTGGTCATAAAAGCACCTTTTAACATTAGTGTGGGTGATAAAACCTTAGTTTTGGCATCTTTCAGACTCATCAGTCCGAGGCTCTGCAGACTGTCTTGGTCATTTTCAGGCTGTGTTTACGCACTTGATACAACATAATGAAGTAAACATATTCTGGAGGTGTTTGATAATAAAATCAGAAGATTTGAGTGTGTAAAATTCATTACAATAAGTTTTGTAATGTGATGGAAATGTATATACAAAATGGCCACCAAAATCCCTGTTTGCCATGGGGAATTTCATGTAAATCAGAACAAAATGGCTGCTCAGCATTCCACAGTGTTGGTGATAGAAACAGATTCTCATTCAAACCAAAACAAAATCAGAGACAGACAGAAAAAGCTTTGCTCCTGCTGCAATCTGCAATTTCTTCACTCCTACTCCAAAAATTAACCACCAATAGATGGATTAAAGACCCCCTGACATTCATTCAAGCCTGACATCAGACTTGTGAGATGGAAAATGTAAGATCTGAACTTTTTGATGATCACAGGTAGCTGTGTGGAGTGTAAAAGTTTTTATATATATATATATATATATATGTATATATCTATATAGCTATGTGGATATATATATATATATATATATATATATATATATATATATATATATATATATATATATATATATATATATATATATATGTATATGTGTGTGTATATATATATATATATATATATATATATATATGTATATGTGTGTATATATATATATATATATATATATATATATATATATATATATATATATATATATATATACATATATATATATATATATATATATTTATATACATATATATGTACATATATATATACATATATTCTGGAAAATGTGAGATTTTAAGTTTGAAATCTCTGTTTTTTATTATAATGAGGTTGTGACGTGTTTATTGTTAAGTAATGAGTCGAGCTTAAACTTGTTTTAGGCCCTTTAGCTGACAATTATAACATTTATGGTGCTCATAAAGTTGGAAATGTTTATTTCACTTATGTTTGAGATTACTACTTTTGTCCAATGTCAAAAAAGAAAGGTGAACATAAAAACAAATACATAAATCCATAATACTGAAAAACACAGATGAAATGTTTGTTAACTTTTTATCAACTAGACAAGATTGGATTAAAACATTCAGGTGGTGGGCTTTCAGACATACACAAGCCCTTTTATATCAGTTGTTTAAAAGAGAATTATGGTTTTTCTTTTTTCCCAATGAATAACAGTTAAGTTTCTGCTCTACCAAAAGTACAGTTAAAATCTAATAAAGTATAATTGACTTCAAATATCCTCAATGAAAGATTATTTGTATGAAGCATTCACAAAGATATTGAAATAAAAAAAAAAACCTAACATACAGGAAAAATACTTCACCACAATTATGAGTCCCTTATGTAAGAAATTCAAAGTGAACTATTTTCTCAAGTTTACAGAAAGAAAATGTTTTGACTTAAAATGATAATTTGGTGTTTTAAAAAAATAAATGGTCATTAAATTATGTAAACTTGAAAAAAGTATTTAAGCTCAAACATGTCTAAATATGACTATTTTTTGTCTGAAGACCAAGACTTTAGTGTAAGGGCTTATTGTTGACAAAATCTAAAGCAAAATTAATTAGAATGGTCAGAGAAGTCTGAGGCCTGGACCAGACGATTACCATATTCTTAAAAGCACATTTTTCCGTCCAATTGGGCCTCTCAACCACACGAACACATCGATTTCACTCGCATAAATGGAGATATTTTAAAATGGATAAAAAAGTGGAGAAATAAAAAAAAAAAAATCCAGTTGAGTGGATCCATGTAGCTATGTTAAACGGAGCTGGTGTTGATATGATGATGTCAAGCGCCTAGCAACAAGCCTGTAGTTTAATGTTACATGAAGTAACAAGTCCACCTCATACTCCGTCCACACAAAAGACTCTATTTTATTAGTTTTTTTTCACCATCTTCTTACCGGTAACTTCAGCCGTTTGTACAGAGATAAAAACAAATTGTGACATAAAGAGCAATAAAGACATAAAATTAGCAAAGCAGACAAAGAACCAGGATTCTATTCAGAAATTTATTTTTTAAAGTGCTTTTTTGATTTATTTGCACCTAGCCTGTGGTCCACAGGAAGATTCACCAGACACTGATCAAAAGCACCATCATCTGACTGGTGGAGGTGCTCATGTCTAAAGCTGGTGTGTGTGGGTGCTGCGGGGCTGGAGTTCAGCGTTGAGGGTCACGCCGCCTGTTCTGCAAGTGTTTACATTGGCGTAGATGCTTGGGTGTACAGAATTTCTTCACTTTCCGCCACCAGGACACATGCTCCATCACCTGGTCTGTTTGGCCGACCTCCTCTGGCACCTCATCTGCTATACATGCAGTTGTGTCCACTGCGGATGTCTGTGCGACCTCGACTGGATCCTCCACTGTTAAGGTCACGGTCCCATCCACTGTTGAAGCCCCTCCGACCTCCTCACCTGGAGCCTCAACAGACTGAGATGGAGCTTTATCTGGTCTTGTTTCTCCAACTTCTGCTGGATCCTGCGGTGACTGGGATCGAGCTTCCTGGACAGGGGAATCTACTTCAACAACCACATCAATGCTGTTTGATACATCTCGTAGTTGTTTGAGTAAATCTTCGCGTTCACGTGTCTTTTCATCCAGCCGTTTCTGAAGATCCCTGGCCAGCTGCATGGCCACCTTTTCTTTGTGCTGGGCTTGCTGCACGTACCACTGCAGGTCCTGTTCGTCCTGTTTAAGCTCATCAATCTCTGACCGCAGGGATTTGATGGTGTTTTCTTGAAGCAGAAGATGGTTCCTCAGCTCCCAGAACCTTTTGTTTCCAACAAGCATGGATTCTTTCAAAAAGTTATTTTCACGTTTCGCATAGTTGCTTTGTTCTTGCAGGACCCTCATGTTCTGGTCATAAGTCTCTCTGCCAGCTTGGAGTTCTTTCACCTCCTTTTCAAGCTTGTCCAACATGGCAGGCCTTTCCTTCACCTGTTTGTCCAAGTTGATCACAACTCTGCGGAGTCCAATTTCTCTGGCTTCAGTTGCCGTTGCATCCTCCTCAAGAATTCTCTTTCTTATCTCAAGGCGAGTCGTTCTATCCTTGCTTTTCTTAAGTTCCTCTGTCAGGCGCTCGACATTCAGAGCTTCCTCTTGCAGTTCTCTCTCCTGAGCCTGCACACGCTGTTGGAGATCTTTAGTCTTCTCATTGACCAACTCTTCAAGCTGTTGACCAAAATTGTTCACTGGCTCCTGTTTCTTGAGGTCCATTTGCTCCTGGAGCTGATTGTACTTTTTCATCAGCTCGTCATAAGCCTTCTGCAGGTCCTCTGGGGCAGTTTTTGGGACCTGCCCTGGAACAGTGGAGGTCTGATCAAAGTCTTCCAAAGGCATTTCTACGATTTCTAAAACCAGATGCTACAAGGTACAATCCAGATAAGAGGAACTCAGTAAGAGGCTCACTTTATAAGCAGGCTGAGTTGTGACATCACATTCCCTTGTCTTTAAAGTTCATTTTCTCTTTGATGTAAGATTAAAGGTAAAGAATGATCAAAGTCTCTGTTGCCACGGTTACCAACTAGAGTTTGAGCCAGCGCAATGATTTAGAACAATCAGGCTATATTTGCTATTTGCTTTACACATATTAGAGATATTAGAGATAGAGATATTTCTGTGGTGTGGACAGAGTTTTTTTTTTTTTTAAAAAGGACGAAGATATCCGATTAAAAATATATTCATATTAGTGTGGTCCAGGCCTGAGTTATGATATTAGAAGTGGTACCCTGAGGAGGTGTGTCAATATTTTCTGTTCATATTCTTTCATATTTATGTTGTTTAACATTTTAATAAAAACCTGATCACAGTGTGAGATGTTGGTTATTAACTTTCATGCCTTTGCTTTTTAGGAATAACTTACAGTTTCATCTTCTGCTCTTTAACACGTAGGAAAATTATCTTAGAGGGACCTGGACCATGACTTCAAATCAATCCAGAAACTGCTGCTGCTGTAAAGGTCACCAACCACTAATCTGATAGAAAACAATATAAATTGTTTTTGTAGGCCTTTCACATGTTGTCTCTGTCAAATCTTATTCTCAAAGGTTGTTGTTAGATTTAGAAATATAGTCATTTTTTTTAATCAAATCAAAACTTTATTTATAAAGCACTTTTCATACATTGAAAATGGAGCACAAAATGCTATACATGTTAAAAAATGCAGCACAAAGTGCTACACATGTTAAAAACATGTATTGCACTTTCCACCCTGCACTGTGACTGTTTACATATTGTGTCGAATAAAAACATGAAAACTTATAATTTTTTGTGCTGTGTAAGTTTAAGCAGACTGTTTGTCTAGTGATGTGACTTAGATGAAGATCAGAACATATTTTATGACCAACTTATGCAGAAATCCAAGTAATCCCAAAGGGTTCACATACTTTTTCTTGCAACTGTATGTGTATATTGCATATGTTGTTTTCCTCTTCATGACACATTTTTGACTGATGCGACTTATACTCCTGAGCGACTTATAGTCTGGAAAAAAAGGTACCAGCAAAATCTAGTCACTTCTTTCTTGTGCCTTAAGCTACAGTCCCTTGAAGTAAATCCAGTTCTCTTGATAACTTCTTGAGTTGTCTTGTACACAGACAAACAATCCAACAAACCCCAGTAAGAACATTAACTTTCTTGGTCCAAGTAAAAATAGGATAATTAAGTTAGCATTCAGCTCAAACAGTTTTTCAACTGTTGTAACTTCAATAAAAGTGTCACGCCAGTTTTCACAGATTTATTTCAAAGGATCAGAAATCAAAAACTCTGAACTGAAACATCTTTTTGTCCTTTAAATCTGTTGCTTTATTGCAATATTTTGAATGACATTACTTAGTTTTGTGTCTGCTTTTTATTTGTTCTTGCAGAAAGGTTCTGACAGGATTTGGACAGGCCTTTGCAACAAGGACAAACTGTTCAGATGAAACTTTGAACCATCAGTCATGCCACGTCTTGGCATGACTGATGGCTAAGCAAACTTTGAATTTTTCTATTGATTGAAAACACAGATTTGATTAGTATATATCCTGCTTTTCTCATATTTGTGAAAGACTTCTAATGTATTCTGCATGTAAGTCAAGTTTATATATGTGATACATTTCAGCAACTATGCCATTTAAAGTGCCCCATACAATACTAAGCAACATGATAATAGACGATAAAGAAACACATCAGTAAAACTGTTGAATAATCAATGAAACCCATGAAGGACAAAAATATATAGAAGCATAAATTGAGAAAAAGGTAAGATTGTAAGAAACGTAAGTTGTTGTAAAGGTGTTGAATTTAGAGTGCTTTTTGCGGCTTGCTTTCATCTAAAGTTATTTCAATTACACAAAGTGGTGGCCCCATCTGAATATGTAGAAAGCATTGCTATTAAATTATGAGACACTTATGAGGATAAAACCAGTTGCTTCACAGTCACACAGTGCTATATGTTAAAGGTTGACCATGCAAAATGCTCAAGTGATGTCTTTAGTTCACTGCTAGCTACTGATTGAAGGGCACATGTTTTCAAAGGCATTGGAAAGTGATGAAAGTGTTATTAATTTCTGCTGGATAGGTATGGAAAAGTGACGTGTATACATAGAATAGAATAGAACAGAATAGAATATAAGTCTTTATCATCATTACATGTCTAACAAAACTGGGTTACTGTCTCTGTTAGTGCTCGAACAACATACAACATACAGCACTCACACTCACAGTTGAAAGGGAGTATTATATATATAAATATATATATTAAAAAAAAAAAATAATAATAATAATATATATATATATATATATATATATATATATATATATATATATATAGAGAGAGAGAGAGAGAGAGAGAGAGAGAGAGAGAAAAGTCCAGTCCACTCTCAGTCCAGAATTTCCCCTTTGGGGATCAATAAAGGACTATCTTATATATATATTTATACCTATATCTGAAATGAATAATGAAATACATAAATAAATCTTTGTATACATAGTATACATATTTGACTGAGGATTATTATATTCACAGTATTAACGGATTATTGCACCAATATTCACAGACGGGGTATTCACAGATTGTTGCATGTGTTTGTTTGCGTTATTGCTTTAGATGCTCATTTATTGTGGATATGACTCTGTTGTAAAAACTGTTCCTGAGTCTGTTTGTCTATGACTTCAGCTCCCCGTATCTCCTACCAGACGGCAGCAGCTAAACACCTGGTGTCCTGGGTGTGCGGTCTTGCATGATACTGTGTGCCCTTCTGAGACGATGTGTGCTGTAAAGGTCCTTCAGGGAAGGGAGGGGGTGGTCAATAATCTTTTGGGCAGTGTTGATGACCCTTAACAGTACAGCTTATTTGTCATAGTGAAGCTTGCGAACCACACAGAGATGCAGTAGGTCAGCACATTTTCAATGGAGCAGCAGTAGAAGGTGGTCAGCAGCTCCCTCCTTCAGTTGACCATCCTGAGAATCCTCAGAAAGTGAAGATGCTGTTCGGCCTCTTCACAACCTCTGATGTATTACAGTGCTACTGAAGATCTGCATCCATGTGCACGCCCAAGAATCTGAAGCTGGATACTCTCTCCACGCACTCCCTGTTGATGGTGATGGGCTGCAAGTCAGACTTCCTCCTCCTGAAGTCCACAATCAGTTCTTTGGTCTTCTCTGTGTTAAGGACCAATAAGTTGTCTGCGCACCACCCCACTAGCCTCTGGACCTTATCCCTATATGCTGACTCATCCCCTCCAGAGATGTTATCCACAAACTTGTGGCGATGTTGTCTGGGTGGGTGCTGACGCAGTCATGTGTGTGGAGTGTGTACAGAGGGCTCAGTATGCACCCTTGTGGGGAGCTGGTGTTGAGGCTGAGGGCCAATGGAAAGGTGGGGACCCACTCTGACTCTCTGCGAACATTGAGAGAGAAAGTCTCTGATCCAGTAGCAGGTGGTGAGAGAAAGTCCAATGTTCAGTAGCTTTACTCTCAGTCTGTCTGGAAGTATGGTGTTAAAGGCAGAGCTATAGTCAAAGAAGAACAACCTAGCATAGTGCCCCTGCTGTTCCGAGTGGGAGATGGTGGTGTGGAGTGCTGTGACGATGGCATCCTTTGCCGATCTGTTAGCTCTGTATGCAAACTGGAGTGGGTCAAAGGTGGATGGGAGGTGGGACATGATGTGGCGTCGGACCAGTTTCTCTAAACACTTCATTATAACAGGTGTTAGAGCAACCGGTCTGCTGTATACATACCGCTGTTACCATGACGATAGTAGACGGGTCTGCATCTAACAGTCAAATATTCCAAGTCTGGGGAACAGTGGCTGTTGATGGTCTTTGCATTTTTGCACCAACTGTAGTTGATGTAGATGCATAGCCCCTCTCCTCTGCTCTTACAGGTGTCGCTGTTCCTGTTGTAGCAGTATGTCATGCGGTCTGATAGCTTGATAGCTGAGTCCGGTATAGTTGGTTGTATCAAAATCTGTGATTAACACAATGCAACAATCCCAACAAAATTTGTTGGCTGAAAACCATGGCCTTAGTTCGTCAATCTTATTTGTTATGGACCTGGCATTGGAGAGGAAGAGACTAGGAAGCGGCTGCTTGAGCGGTGTCTCTTTAGCCGTGCTAGCAGGCCAGCCTGGCAGCCTTACTTTTGCTTCTGCTACATGAACAATTCAGAAAAGACTTCAATGCACCACTGAAGGCCTAAATCAGGTGTCCTATTTTAATTTAAGTCAGTGAAAGGCTGTTTTTAAGTGAGATAATATTCTAACATTAATGAACTATTTTGACATCCTTCAGTGAGGTTTTTTGAGCCCACCACAGCACAGAGACTGCTCTAATTAATATAGGTGCTCTGAATACATATTAAGACAGAACGTCAGTCTTAATATAACTGGATATCAGTACAGCTTTTGACGACATTGACTACTCCAGATTACTTGAATGTTAGCCACAGTGATGAAGATCAAATCTGCAACTGTACAGGAAAAATCACAGAAGCCAGGGCTTTTGTATGGCTGTTAAATGAGATGCTTATGAGGATAACAGTCACTCTGAGTGTTAAATATTTTGCACTCTTGCAAAATTATTTAAGGTTTCCAACAAATGACATCTTTAGTTTACTGCTAGCTACTGATTGAAGTGCACAAAAATTTGCTAAGGCACTGGAAACACATCAACTTGAAATTTTGGTGAAATTGAACAAAACAGCAGCCAAATCTTTTTGTACTTCATTACTGAGGTGTATGGGGAACACTTTATGTCACGTGCGTGTGTGTTTGAATGGCACAAAAGATTTTGTGAAGGCAGAAAAGATGTCCAAGACAATGAACGTCCTGGCCATGCACCTGTGCACATCAAAAACTTCTGAAACCATTCAACTAATTGTTTGAAACTGATAACCCACTTTAATTGGCTGTTCACATCAATAAAATGCTAATAATATCTGCTTGAAATATTCCTAGAACACTGAATATTGTCAGAATGTTTTATCTTACCTTTGAGTGAAGGTATATTTCCTTTCTTCAATGTTGGTGCAACAAAATTAAGATAAAACCAGACCAAACATAGTGCTAGATACAGTCAACCGGTGTGCTGTGAGGGCCAGAAATGGTCTCCATTGAGGAAGAAATTTTGAACATTTTAACATGACAAAAGTATGGAGCCCCTAAGGTGCCACGGAGAAAAAAAAATATAAATCGTATATTAAAACATGCGCACGAAATACTTATTCCTGCGCATGACATAATAAAACGTGCACATGAAATACTTATTTGTGCGCACGTTTTAGCTAAAGCGTGCGCAGGAGATACTAAAACGTGCGCATGATATATTAAAACGTGCGCACGAAATACTTATTCGTGCGTACGTTTTAGCTAAAACGTGCGCTCGAAATAAAGTTATTTACCACGTTTTGACTTGTCCTTGTCCACTTCGGCTTCCCGTAGTGACGTCAGATGTTTACAGACACACACAATGGAGAGAAGAAGTGAGCTAGTTAACTTTTACTTCCACCTCGAAATGTCATTTAATGACATTCTTGCTGCTCTTGCCATGAGAGATGGAATAATCCTAAGTTGGAGAACTTTTCTGCGCATACTAAAAGACAACAGGCTCAGCCGGCGGAAGGAGTACTCAGATTCAGTCAGTGTCCTGACCTGGGATGCACAGGGGGGACTTGTTTGCTGCTACAGAGGCGAAGTCGTAGCTAACTTCGGGGCTAACTCCCTCCACCTTATTCAGCCGATGGCAGCAAGACACGAGCTTTGCTTGAATCTTGAAAGTTGTGCAGCTTTTATTTAAGGTACCAATAAATAGCCTAAGGGACTGTACATACCCTGCACTCCTACATTCACAGACACAGCTAACGCTGGCTGGTTACTGGGATGCTTCAACCGAGCCCGGCTGTCTTCTTTTTCTTCTTCTTCTTGGTTTTTACCGGCAGGTGACCACAATATTATGGGGCATTACCGCCATCTACTGATGAGCCCAGCTGTCTGTTGCCGCTTGCCTGTATAATTAAATCGAGCGCATGTTTTATCTTAAACATGCGCACATTTTAATATCTCGTGCGCACGCTTGATATATTTTTTTCTCCGTGGCACCTTAGGGGCTCCATACAAAAGTGTGTGCCAAGGTTGTCCCAAAATACTTTGTAATCACTCCTAAAAGATGTGGTTTTCTTCAATTTGTAACAAAATGTCAACAAATTTGCTTGTGTTTTTCCTTTTGAACTTTGGCACACACTTTTGTAACCATTTCTCAGCACCTTTGCAAAAACATGTGCTCTTCAATTAGTAGCTAGCAGAAAAACTTTGAGCAATGTTGCATGAATGCCTAACCTATAACCTAACCTATAACCTATATCAATATTTAACAGTGTGTGACTGTGAACCATATGACTGTTATCCTCAAGGGTGTCTAATTTTTTAAAAGCCATACCTCGTAAAGCTATGGCCTCTATGACAGTTCTTTCTGCACAGTTGCAGAGTTGATCTTTGTCACTGTGGCTAATATTCAAGTAATCTACAGTGGCCAACAGTGTCAAAATGTGCACTGAGATCCAGTTATATTAAGACTGAAGTTCTACTAGTTCTATTAGAACAGTGTCTGTGCTGTGGTGGACCCTAAAAGCTGACTGGAAGATGTAAAAACAGTTCATCAATGTCACTTGAAAATTGTTTTTCAATGGCTTAACTTAAAGTGGCCTTCAATAGTACATTAAAGTCTTTTCTAAATTGCTCATGTAGGCCCATCACTTTTCAATAAGTCTTCAACAGAAATCTCTCCATAGTCTGTTACATTTAAAAAGTTCCTGATAAACTTTTACTCTCTCTAAGCCCACCTGAAAGCTTTGAGCAGTCTAAATCCATCTACTGGCATATGGCACATTCATATGCGTGAATGTGCCATATGCCAACACATTCATCTACATGAGGGAGTGCTTATGGCAGACATCATTCAAAGAGCCAAAGACATCAGCGATTCTTTATCCTCAAATGAAACCTGCTGCAGATTTTAACTCGTGCTCAGTTTTGTTGTCGAGGTTTACAAATGTCCTGTGATCCTGCACATACAATAGAGTCGGTATGTTGGAATAAACAGTCCAATGATTGTTGTGAAAACATATATAAACAGTTACAGAAGTGGGAGAGCTGAGTGTTTTTGTTGTGGGAGTATCCATCTTCTTTGTGTGGATGTTGATTCTGTGTTTAAAAACAGTGAAATTCCTAAGATGTCTCTGCTGCAAACATTTTTGGCTCTGTGAGAAAGTCTGCTCTATTTCACTGAGTTTAGGGCTATAAATATCTCACTGCACTGGTCCACCTGCTGGTCAGGGTTCAGCATTACAATTTAAAGGCTTGAATTATTCATGGACATCTGGAGGGTGGGAAGGAGCAAGCAGAACAGAAACATGGTGTGAGTCATATCAGTGAAAACCTCAAAACATGGCACAACTCGGCCAGCTTCACTCTTATTGATCCACAGCATGAATCAGAGACAGAAGCAGGAGAAGGTGGATAAAATCTCTGTGACATGAGTACTGTGTGAATTTATTTTCCGCATTATAAAAAAATAAATAAATTATTTGTGTTTTTGCCGTCAAGCAGATGCAAAATTGAGTGGATATTGCTAAACTGAATAAAGCATGTAGAATAGATATGAATTTGGTTGTAATGCAAAATAGCAACAGTATTAATAGGCTTAATGGGCGTAATAGTAATAAATCAACTTTTCCAGTCACAGGTATGTAGTTTATTTTATTGATGCTGCTTTTACCTTATTTTATAATATAAATTAAGCATTCGATTCTATTGTTTGGTGTTTTCTTATTTTTTAAGTATTTATTTGTATTTTATCATAATCATACAGTTTTGATCATTTCACATTTAACATTTTAGATTTTCTTTTAATCTTTTCATATGGTTTTATGTACTTTTAGTTTTTTAATAATTCTTGCTTTTATTGCCTTGCTTTTTTTCGATGTTCTTTACTTAGATATCTTTATCAATCATCTTTATGTTATTGATTATGTTACTTTTGGTATTCCAGTGTGCATCACTCTCCAAATCCTTACTGACGTTACTATTATGACTGTTATTGTGGAGTATTGATTAGTAAATGGACCTCTGAGTTTATTCGCTGAGTAGTTTTGAAAATCCATGATTAATGTTGATGTTCAACAATCTGCTCTGCCTCCATGAAAAAGACATTAAACTGCATTAAATTTGTATGAAATGTGCTAAAATACATAACGATTGATTGCTTGATTGATATTTGATCATTACAACAGTCTATACTTATGCACAGCACTGTATACAAACAATAATTCAAATTTCTGCAATTTTTCACCTGAATTTGCCATCAGGCTTACTATTGGTACATTATAAAACCTGTCTGTTTACATTATTGCCTAATGCTGCAAAAAACAAAATCTGAAAATAACACAATTTTCATCACATGTGATCAGAAGCAACCAATAAGCTGGTACATATTTTTATTTTAGCACAGTTTACCTCAAATTCAGAAAACTTCCTGAAATTAGCACCCAAAATCCATGCACTCTGCCAGGCCAGCACTCCCTCTTCTATGAACCAACGGCCATTCACTCTCTGACCACTAGGTGGCTTAAAAGTGCCCCAGTACCATTGTTGCTATGTGTTGAATATGCATCAACAGGCTTTAGTGGGGTACTTATGCTACCTCGGCTGATTTCAGACTGGAAGCAGTATGAGGCAAATTTGTGTTGTACATTAACAAGGAAATAAACGTAGATGCAATATGAGCAGGAAATGGCTGTTCAGTTCTTAGAAAAGATATTTACATGTACATTAAGAAACTTGAGTGACTTTCAGTAATTTTCACATCTCACACTGATGGAGCTGTTCCCATGCGCAAGAAAAGCTACTCTGGGTTTATGGTCTCAGTAACTGTATCTTTATTTTCTGTAGGAGCCAAATGTTTATCTTAGTCAGGGATTAATCTAGCACTTGGGGGGGATAGTGAGTCATGAGAGGTTATTAATGAGGCTATATAGTCAGATGCTTTGGGGTCAAAGGTGATCAGAAACTTGCGCTGCCTTCCATTTACTTTGGAGGTCCAATTTGGGGGACTGGGAATTATGTCATATCAGAGTTAAAGCATGATCCAGTTTCATCCGTGAGAAGTCAGAAAACACTTTCACGTTAATAAAACGTACATGATAAAATAACAACTATTCCTGTTATTTGGTGATACAGCACATTTTCCTAAGACCAAATACTAGTGGGACTTTATGATGTTTTGCGGCATCTGTAATAGATCAGTAATAGAGCGCCACCTGCAGTTATTATTGTTAGCTCACAACTGACATAAACAGCACACCACCAAGAGACAATGTCATGCCAAAGTCAACATCACAGTATATCCACATGTAGATGGCATACAATACTATTGATGTGATTGATGTAAATGCATAAGAACAACCTTAAGTTGTTATTTAAGGTAATAATGCTTTGCTTTTACAACTTGTTCATGTTATAGATGATTGGACTGTGCCCATGTTAGCAGTGAATCAAAAAATTCCAATCTAAATGGTTTCAATCTGACTGAAAAAAATGCACATGTAAACATGACTACTTCTGCAGGCAATCAGTTACAAACGAGATTCAGCACACTTTTTATCTGCATACCTAGGTAGATTTTTAAAGGAATACGCCAACTTTATTTTGTTTGATTTGTGTCTTGCCTCACTCTTGAGTCTACGATACGTAGATAGACGCCATTCTTTCAGCTGTGCCTGCAGTAATAAGAAGGAGACGGGCAAAGCTTGCCCACCACTAATTAACTTAGATCATTTTCTCGAGATAACGGGATAATATTTCACATTATCTCGGGAAAACAAGCTTGGTTATCCTGAGATAACGACATAAATAAGTCAAGATCTTAAGAAAACAACTGAAATTAACTTGCTATCACGAGAAAACGGTGTAAGAAAAATGTGCAAAATTATGTCCTTTAAGGGCTTCCGTACAAGAGTACTCAGAAAATGAGTTATTTTTATCATCATTAATACTAATTAATATATATTTTGAAGAGCAGCTTTCATTTTTTCAAGCTTGCTTCATGATTTGTCCCTTAAATACTGAAGACATGGCCTCAGTGCTCTTAATTTTAGCTCTGATCTTGTACGCAGCATTTCATAATCTAAGATGGCGTGAAAGGAGCCATGTGGGGGAAAGTTTGAATGATGAGTGTAGTTAATTTGAGTGCAGCCACCTGAACACAGCGTATCTCCCTGTAGCCGTAAGCCCTGGGGGCAGCGTGTTAGACGTGGGAGGAACAGCCTCTTAGTGCACATGAAATATGTCTGTGTTTACCCAGCCCACGACAGGCTCCCTGTGCTTTAATACAGAAACATTATCCACTTAATGTCTGGGAAGGTCGCTGCTAAGTCCTTCTGATTAAATTCAAACCCACAGAGAGTAAAGTACTAAACGATACCCAGGAGTATGTAGGCAGCCTTCTCACTATATGAATCTGACAAGGTGAGTGAAAGAACTTAATAATCTTGCAGGGCTGCAGAGGAGAAATTGCATAATCTATCATACATTAGACGGTAAATAAAATTCCACTGTGAGGCATTCAGCGAAATAGAGGAAAACAATGAGGGAAATATGGTCGCTCATCAGCCCAGGAGGTCTGTCTGCAGCACCGGCATCTCTCTGTTTGTACAGATAAGAGGATCAGAACTTGATTTGTTTGGATTTAAGGTTGATTCTGCTGTCAGGTGTGTCATATGAGAGCTGTGAAACAATAACAGTAGCCAACCGAAACTGTGAACGTAAACTTCAGATTCAACTTAGTCCAAGTTAGTGTCCAAGTCAGGTTTGTGTGCCATATGGAGTCGGATCATGTGAAACCTCTGTGTATGTGAGTTCACAAGATCACCAATACTTCTTACTATGTCAATGTGTTTCTGGAAAGACTTTTTTTTTTACATTTTCATTATTCTTGTTTGCCCAAACAAGCAGGAAGAGCCAAATTAGTCTGGCATCCGCCTGAAAACTAGAAGCTGTACATTTAAAGCTGCACTGACTCATAATTGTTGTTAACAATATATCCAGATAATCAACAGGTAATTTTGAAGACATGTGGAGGTGTGTTAACCTTGCTCACCAGATGGACTATTCAGTATTTCACTAGTCTGTCTCGGAAAGAGCCCATAGAAATTGTTTCGAGAGGGCAGAACCTTTTAGGAGCATATCTGGAAGGTGATTGGATGATCGATCCATTAATCAACATTTATTACTGCCAATCAGATAATGTTGTAGGTGGGAGCTACTGCATTGGGTGAGCCACTTTGTAAAACAAACTTTCTTCAAAACATGCAGGCAGTGGAGTGAAGATATCCTTACTATAGAGAAGTTTGTAGTGTTGATATTCGTTTCTCATTTAAGAAAGAAATGCGGTCACTATCTGATAAAACTGCTGCTGAAGCTGTTAGCATCTATGCAGATCTCTGTATTAGCAGCCACTTCCTGCTGTTATTTGGCTCGTAGCTCCTACCTCCTCCAGCTTTAAAGGACTCTGATTGGGCCGTCCCGCTTCAGGCCACTCACAGTCATTGTAGATTGGTGCTTGACAAAACGGATCTGACTTGTAGATATGGAATCAGGCAGATCCAACTGCTGTGCAGAGTTAGAGGTGTGTTAGTGTGTGTTTAAACAGACAATGTAAGGATATGAATTCAGTTATGTAGGTCACTTGCGTTGAATAATGTAGAGATTTTCTAGCAGATCAAGATGTATTCACCTCAGGCTATATCCACAAGCAGACAGGTATTCCTGAAAATGTATCTTTTTCTCTGCGTTTTAACCTTCTGCAAACAAGTAAACAGTATATATTGCACATAAGTGGAAGAACATATAGCCATTAGCAGCATCATAAAATAGTGCCAAACACAGGGAATTCTTGCAGAAGAACTAAAGTGATCTGAAATTTTCTCCTAATTGTACATTCAACCAAACATCATTTCATGGCTCGTTTGTTTGTAAAACTCATACATGGACAAAAAATAACAACCTGCCAACAGCAGTGTACCTTACTGGAAGTCTCAGCTTGTTCTCCTTAAAGGTGCAGAGCTGCTGTGAGCCCTTTAAGACACTTCACGGATTTTTGTCAAGAACCTCATTCAGCTTTAAAAATACTGAAATATCCCTTTAACTCAGGCTTGTCTCCTCATTGTTCAGTTCTTATTAACACATCTGACAACAAAAATTGTCTTTAAACAGTGAAGAGGGATTTCTTGCCCACCATGAGGCTTCTCCACGAGAGTGTGACATTATGTGAAAACCCTCGATCAGTCAGTGAAACTATAACGTGACAAAAAGAGCTCATCACTTGTTTAGATGCTCTTCTCAAACCTGCCAGATTCAACTGGGACACTTACTTTTCATGTTTTTTTTTGCTGTTTCATCACAGTGGATTCATCTGGAGAGGTGAAAACACCCCGATTTAGGCAGTCAGACAGCAAACACTCAACAGCGCCGGCCTCCATCCAGCTGAGCCCCGAAGCAGTTCAGCTGAGGTGAGGCGGCAACGAGGAGCCAGGCACCCAGCCAGGGAATCATGGTTAATGAAGCTTAGAGCCAGGTCTCTTTGTCCCAACAGCACGGTACACGACCTGCATGAAATGATGTTATTATGATGAGTTCTGGAAGTCTGTCAGTGTGTTAGTGTGAGAGCGGATACAACCTGTACAACCAGAGACAACAACTTCACCCTGACATCACGAGGACTGATTACACCTTCAGACCTCCAGGGTTCAATTTAATACAGACCATGTGTGATCATAAAATACACACTCATCAATAGACTGTGTTTTAATGAGATTGTCATTATTACTACATCTCTGTTATTTATCATGGTGATCACTGGATGGCTAAACTACTTCCTGACTTAAGCTCCTAACACACTTTAGTACTTGAGTTTAAAATCTTAAATCATTTGTTATGAAACTTGAAAAATGAATCATCTTGACAGTAAAACATGCATAAACAGGTGCTGACAGAATAACTGATGGCTGCTAATGTTGCACCTACAGTTCAGTTTTTTGTGTGAACAGCTGCTTGTTGTGATTGAATACTTTTGCTCACACCATCTTCGCTCTGTTTTTGCATAAGTGCAGTTTGTTTGTTGGAGAATGAAAACAACATAAATATGAAGATAAGTTGGAGTCATTACATCCACAATCCGCCCACACAGGTGTTTTTATTCTGCTCGATTACAGCACGCCCTGTTCTCAGCACTGTGCGTCTTGAGGAAAAGAAAATATAAACTCACAGGCCACTTTATTAAGTACGCCCACTCAAGTGCTTCTCAATGCAATTACCTGTAACCAACTCAATGCATTTGCCTTTTTTTGTAAAAATGTATGTAAAACCTCAACACTTTCATGTATAATCAAGTTAAAGACATTATTTTTCCAAGACAACCTGGACTATCAGAATATGTGTTAGAATGATTTCAACTTATTGTACTAATAGTAATTAGTCCAGAAAGACAAAATGGATCAATAAAAGTGTTTAAATTTACTACTGTAACAAGTGCTTGATGTTATAATGAAAATATGGACCAAAATCTCTGGGGAACATATCCAGAACCTTGATAAAACCATGCCACAAAGAATTAAGGCAGATATGAAGGCAACATTTGGTCCAACCAGGTGATGGTAGAGTGTACCTTATGAAATGGCCAGTGAGTGCATATCGAAGATGTAATGACTTTAAAAACAATCAAAACAATCTGAAATGCTCCATCTGGATGAAGAAATGATCAGCAATCATGACTTCTGTCTTATTACCAAATTTGCCACACACACAATAGCGGCATCCAGCACACATGGGCTTACACGACACTGAGAAATCACAACAAATAAGAAGTTAGCAAGGAAGAGACATGAGGGCAGAGGAGGCACAAAATACCCAATGAGCGGTGTGTCTCTTTATTACTTTGTCCATCCTCACTTCCTCTCTCCTCCACTGATCTAGAAGTCATTGTCCCTGTGCCATGATGAAGGATCTTCCAATCCTCAAAAATGCTCCTCTATAAGGTGAGGACTGAGGAGGCTTCAAGGAGCTCAGAGCGAGGATACACCAGTGTTTCCTCTAAGAAGTCTTTCAACCTTAGATGCCTGTGATTGGTTCAGAGGTGGCATTTGGTGAAATGCTTCTCATTCACTCTGATCTTTACTTTTTCACAAACTGGAAGTGTTGATCTGCTACACTTTAAGCTTTTTACAGGAGGTTGTATATCAGAACAAAACTTCTGTTTTATCTGATGTCACATTATTAGGGCATAATGTTTGTTCAATGTTTTGACATAAGAGGGTGTTTATAGCCAATCAGCTGAGCGGCTCTTCATCAATAGCTGAAAGTCTGAGAGATTTTTGTAAGACCTTAATTCTTCAGGCCATTTTTGTTAACAGCTTTCAAACAGTGTGGTTTTGATCGGGGTGATGTTACACTTCAATTTATTCCTAAATGTACATTGTTGATCTGCCTTTTCAAATATTTTTTCAAAAGCTGAAGTCCAAAAATATTTATTGAACAAACCCTGATTAAAAAAAACAGTGTAGTTAGCTTTGCTATCTGGCTTAACGAACCAATCTATAATCGTTCCATGCCTCACTTCACATGGCTCCCAACCCAAACTTAAATTTAGAGCAAGTTTCGGGACATTTTTCTGTGCAGCTAGAAAACAATGTATGGCTTTGTTCTGAATTGCTTCACATTTTGACTGTTGATGATAACCCCAAACTCCTGTAATCTAAAATAGGGCAAACCCAGGATTAAAACTAGAAAAGCACTCTGAGAGCGCAGACCTCTGCCAAGCAGCTCAGTTCCACCCATAGATTGTGATTTCCACCCAACATTATAGTCCTATATTTATTTTACACACACATTGTGGAATGAAAAATATCTATCTGCAAGAAGTGTGGTTATTGTTGACATAAATATCAATATCAGTTAGTAGAGGGTCTTGTAACTTGTTACTGCTGCCTGTACAGATGTTGGTGTTGTGCGTGCAGTGGCGCCTCCAGTGGGCAATGTCGCCAGCCTGTCGCTCGGTGCAAAACCACGGCTCTTTGGTGAGCGGCGCGTTCGCTTTATGTGGAATTTGGGGATTAGGTTTTTACATTCACACACACACAGACTTCTGCTATGATGGACTATTTCCGTATTGACATTATCAGCAACTTTGTTTCGAATGATTAACAGGCACGTCTGGACGGAGAGCGAGCAGAGCTGCTGCGTATGCTGATTATGTTTCTATAACGTTAATGGGCTCACAGTAATGTTAGTTGTATCTGTGAGTTGTAGAGGACTGAGATGTTTACTACAGTTTCAGGAAAGTCTGCTGCCTTAATATATCTTAGAAACCAAGGCTCCAGGAACAGCGCCGGGTTTTCTCCATCGGCAAAACTTTTCCTCCTCTCCGTTGTGTCTGTGAGCAGAGCTGCATGCACAGCTTTCAGTGCTGATTGGCTGTTGGCTGTGTCGTCGCTCTGTGTGTAACCAGAGCATGTAACCAATCGGATGGCGCTGTGTGTGGGACAAAATACGGCCCAGTGTTAAGTTATGGGATTTTTAGAACATTTTGGGATTCTTTTTTGCATCCAGACAAATATGTGGATCACCACCAAACTTTAATGACTTCTTCCTTGGACCAAACCACACCTCTGGTAAAATGTTCATGTAAATACATCCAGTAGTTTTTGCGTAATGTTGCTTACAGATAGACAAACAGACAAACAAACAAACAAACAGACCCCTGCAAAAACATAACCTCTTTGGCGGAGGTAATGACTGTGTGTAAATCTTATAACCAAGGTCATTGCATAATTTAACTTTATCAGGAAAAATGTTCATCCCAGATACACATATTTCCCTGTAAAAGATGATACAATATCCATTCACATTAGAGTGTCAAATTTACGACACATTAAGTCTTCAATTAATAAATAGAGGAAGGCACTTCTTTGGTTTGTTATGGTTTTATTTGAAATCATCATGAATGCATAGGAGTTCGCATGTCAGTACACAAAGAAACCAGAACAAAATAAAGAAACAACAAAACCAACAACAGCACAGCTTTGAGGACTTCAGAGTTATTTTGGCACTCAACATTCGATCAGCTTAAGCCGACAAAGAAAGAGGTCTCATGAGCTTAAATCTGCCAAACTTTTTTTAAAGCAGCACACAGATCAGAAGCTTTGGATAATTTAGACTTCCATTCCTAACATGGTTCACAGTTTCATTAAGTGTGTCAGAACAGCCTCCTGGTGGGAGAGCAGCCAAACAGGACGTTTCATGCTTTTCAGAGATCTTCGAAACATCAGTCTGAATTACACAAGTTTAACAGTAGAATTAAACTACAGTAGTGATGGGGAAAAAAATCACAAAGTTTTTGCAGTAGCACCTGCTATCTGCCTCTTCAGCTCCTTTGAGCTGCTGAGCATATTTTAGTCCTCAGAGGATGTGCTTTCATAATTACAGTTCCCCTTGACCACATTCACAGCGTTAACATTACCATCTTTTTATTTGGTCAACAGCTTCTTTTTCTCCCTGAGCTTTCTCAACACGTCACCACCACTGCAGGCTCTGTCATTATTTTCTCCTGCTAGATCCAAGGTTTTCAGGAGCATCAAACCGCTTAACAATAGCCTGTATTTAAATATTGTAGGTTGGCAATAGTTTCTATCAGTATTGATTACAGTACAAGTTCTATAGATACGGGGACACTGTGATTGCTTGTGATGTTCCTTGGACTGGATAATTGTAACAATGGCATTGCATTAAGAAACATCTGAGGAAACAGTCTGAGCTGAGCACTTTTTATTTAAAGGGGGATGTGCAGATTTGAGACCCCTGTGAAACAATGTGTCGGGGGGTAATTAGTAAAAACATTTGACATACATTTTAGGAAATTAAAACACTACAGTGAGCTGTGGAGCCATTTTATTTTACAGATGGAGCCACTTGGATGTTCCTTAATTTCCTTGGCAGAGTCTTGGGTGGTCCATGCCTACGTGCCCACCCTGATGGTTGTTATGAGATCCCCAGCAATTACACAATAAACATGTGAGCCTTACCACTTATATTTTAAAGGGTATATAAATAAAAATTTTGCTTAGCATGGAAAATGCCACTATGCACATAAACTGAAAACAAAAAAAAAACAACTAAAAATCCTTGTTTAGACTCCCAGTGGCTGGAAGTTGGCTGCTAACTGGATGGAAGTCGTCTGGCGTTTTGCTGGTAGGGGAAACTTCAAGTGACTGTACCTGTACTTTTACATTAAAAGAAAAGAGTAAACTAGCTGTGACGTCACAACAGGGAGCATTTCTGAGTTTGTCTTTGTTTTACATCAATAAATGTGGTTATTAATATCAGTTTTATTGATAGGGGCGTGTTTTTTTTTTATCTAGAAGTCTACATTTATCAACAGACTTTTTATTATGAATCTGTGAGGTGTCATATGCACAATCTCACTGTGTAAACAATGTGAAATCTGTTTGCCAAATGTGATTAATGTGGCCATTTTAGTGCCACCAATAGGGTGGTGCAGTTATAAGTGTAAAAGGGAGTTAGCATTTTGGCACTACCAATTGTCGTGCAGCAAACTCCCTGTGATTTTACATATTTTAGGGTTAAATTCCTGAAATAAAGATTCGTCAGAAACACATGCAACTTAGCTGTTTTTTTTACCCTGAAGATCAAATAAAACTGGAATTGCACCACCTGTGAACTTTAAGGCAATATTACGTCCTAATAGGACGGTTGATAACGAGCTGATCATTAGGACCACAGAGTGCATTATGGACCCTACACGTAATAATTTTTGATCGTCCTTATGAAATAATGTTACACCTATAATTCACATTTTGTTTTTCTGCTGGCATGTTGTCAAATTTAACAACTGCTGTAACAGTATGTAAAAATCAAATTGGAGTTTCGCAATCAACTGACTGCAAATCCTTTAGGACTAAAAGTCATGACAGGCTTCTTACGAGCGAGGACCGCACCAACCCAAGGCTCAGGACATCACTCGGTGTCCTGAACATCCCTACCATGTGGAATTTGATCTCCTACCTTCAGGCAGGAGATCCAGATCTCCAAAAGCCAAATCAAACACGATTAAAAAGTCTTCTATATCTAAGTCATTTCTGAGCTGAATGTAAAAATGATCCAGCTTGAATGATTTCATTGCTGTATCACTGTGGATTGTTTTTTGGTGATGGCTCCATTCCTGGTTTGCCCGCTGATGTTTCTCTTGGTTTATTTACTCCAGTGTTTATGTCCAATTTTCACACCCTTCAGTGTATTTGTTCTTGTGACTGAGTTGGTGTGAGTGTGTCCCCAGATTCTGAACAGACCTTCACATTTCACGTTTTCAGACAGAGATGGACTGCAAACAGAGGACAGGGCTGGATTATTTCACCTTTTGAGGGTCAACAGAAACTCCTGGGCCCTCACTTATCAGCAGAACTCAGGCAGATCTGTGAGTGCTTGCACATTCACATGCAAAAGCTGATACTCATCAGCGCATACTTTTACAAATAAATCAGTGTATTTTCAAGAAGCGTCTTGGCCACGCTTTTGACAGACTCCAGTGGTAGTACAGTGGAAATGCTAACAGAAAGCATCACGAGTCATGTAGATCAGCCTTTTTAAAAAAATAACTAGCGTTATTCTGATTGATTGACCACAGGTGTATGGAATGAGACAAACTTGACTTGAATGCTCTCTCTTCTGATATAACTTCACTGCCTGGGTTAGCAAATGAATAAGCTTACATCAACATACATTATGCATGATGACACCTTTTCAGCTGGCAGCTGTTTGCGGAGTGTGCATCATAAACTTTAGCAGCTAAAAACAAGCATAGCAGCACAACCATCATCATAACTCTGGATCTGAACCATCACCTTCATCATCCAGGCACTTCAGCAGTGAGAGGTGATGAAATGATTTTATTGGTTTGAAAATTAAATAACACAGACGAGATCAAATAACGATAAAGCCTGAGAGGCTGTGCCCTGAAGGTTAGCTTTAAGGTGTCCACACTAACGACAAGGCTGTGTGCTTATGTCCACGGTACAATATTTTCAAAAGCATTAACAGAGTTTTACAGCACTGAATTGTTGTAAAAAAATGTGTGTGATAACAACTTCTTTTCTGTTAAAGTTAAAGGAGTAAAGAACACAGAATGATCCTTTTTAGTACATTTTGGTGAAGTGAGTTAAAGGTTTCAGATTCATGAAGGCTGCCTTAACATAAAAAAGGTTTAGATACACGGATTATGGTTCAAAGGTATTTTATATTATAACTTACTGCTTGTGCACTTTGATGAAGGCTTTTCATTTCATTTTCTTCTTTTGTGAATTGGGTTTAAAAAACTTTCTCTCCTAAAGCTTTTTCTCCTCTGACCTAAAATTACTTAGTCACATTTTCTTCTACTGAATATTTTTCCGATTTACTTACTCCTTCACTATGTGGTAAACAAATGTTTTATTTGGTTTGCTTGGAGCCAGAGGAATTTCTTTCTCACCTCTTCAGTTTGGGTTGCTATAAGCTTCTTTATTTTGCTCCCCTTGTCGAGGTAAAATATTTGCATGGCTTTTAAAGCGGCTGTGTTGTCACTACTTTTGATTAAAAATACTTTGTCTGGATGCAGATGACCCAGAACATGCATGAGCCAGCTGGTTCAGGTAGATTTCTGAGCAGCATAACTCATGTGTGGCTGCTGTGTATGTGTATTAGTATGCATTCTACATTTTTTGATTAGAAAAACAGGAATATTTGCATGCACTGCTGATAAATGAGAGCCAAGGATTTCAAATATCAGCGCAAAAATACTTAGGGATGGACATCAGTTCAACACCCTTATCAGCAAATTAGCTGATGTAGAGAAATCTTTGAGGTGGTAAAATGAAGTTTTTGGACAAACTGCGATCAGTTTTCATGATTAGACAGGGGAGAAAAAAATGCAAATGTGGGAGAATTAAGTCAAGAGACGTAATAAGAAAAACACTGCTATCGGCATTGGTATGAGCCAAAATTATGGTTTCAAATATCAGCCCTGGTTTATCAATATGTGCAAAATTACAACTAAAAATACCTAAAAAAGTGGGCCTTTTATTATAGATCCACAATAATGGCCTCTACCATTGTATGTTTTGTTTTTGCCAGCGCTTGTCTGTCTGTTTGCAAAATAATTCGGAAAATTAAGAACAGATTTTGATGACATTTTCCGGGAATGTCTGTCATAGCGCAGGGAAGAAGTCACTTGATTTTGGTGGTGACCTGAATCTGATAGTGCTCTGATTTAGGATGCAGAGTAGGGCAAATAGTGTCAAAAATGCCTTGGCTGACGTTTGTGCTCTCAGGTTCTTCTAGTTTCTAAATTATGATGAACATATGAAGGACTAACCTCAGCAAAAACACTGATTTCCATGAGTCTGGGAGCTCCTTGAACGCTTGTCACTATGTATAAGTTAAAGTGCTTACAATTCTTAATATTTTACACTATTCTTCTGTTTAGTGCCTAGATTAAACCACGTTTGGGTTTATGTAAACATAAGCTGCAGGGTTTCAGTGAATTTAGAGCAAAAGTACAAAATCACAATGACTGAATGTGATTAATAAAACACCATTCACTATTTCTATGAATATTATGATGTAGAAATCAAATGTTTATACTATGATACAAATTAGTCTCTTAGAAGAAATAAAAAAAGACTTATCATCTTATAAAAGCCTAAACACCAACACTAGATTATGTTTGATCGTTACAGTTTTCACATGAAACCTTGTTTCACCTCCGCCCCCCTTATATCGTACTGAGGATTATGAATAAACCTCTCATGTATCTGTTAGGATGTCAAACCTTCTACATATTTCATGGGTAATTAATACATCAAATCTCTCACAGATAACATAATTACATTTCCTGAGATAAAAGAATACCTCTTTAAAACGCTGCCCTGAAAATACATTAAACATCAGAGCCATTATTCTTCATGTAATGAATATTTCAACAACTCCATTCATGATGTATAAGAGCTCATAAATCCTTTTGTTTCAGGACGGTTCCCTCTTTAAGTGATTATTCCCTTTGAGTAAGTGCCAACGTTGACATAAAGGATGAAAATATATATTAAAAAAGATTATTTGTTATTGTGCAAACAAGCATTGGTCAACCTGTTCATTAGAGTCAGACAAACTCACGTCTGATACAGCAGTGCTCTCACAGTCACACAGTCAAAGGACAACATAAAGTTACTGAAGTGCCTTTAAGCACCACTCATGTGCACTCAGTGATCACTTTATCTACAAACCTGTTCAACTGTTCATGCAAATATCTAAGCAGCCAATCACAAGGCAGCAACCAGTGCATTTAGGCATGTAGACACGGCCTTATTATCTGCTGAAGTTCAAAATGTTCCCAGAACAAGTAGGAAAGATGATGCAAGTACCTTAATGGTCTGAAACAGAGAAAGTATCCAGTGGGCAGCAGATCTCTGGGTGAAAATGTCTGGTTAATGGTTGGTCAGAGGAGAATGTCTGGATGTTTTCATGCTGATAGAAATGAAACAGCCAGTATAATAATCACTTGTAAAAACCGAATGCAGAAGAGCATCTCTAAGTGTCCAATGTCAGACCTCGAAGTACATGAACTAAAGCAGCAGAGATTAAACAAGGTGTCAATCCAGTCAGCATGAGCCAAGGCAATAACTTGACTTAAAAATGTAGCATGCTCTGATAGATCTTGATTTCTGCTTAATAGAGCTGGAAAATATGGTCTAAAATTTATTGGGTTTTTTTTCATCAATGATATATCATAGCCTTGCTAAACCAAATAATGCAATCTAATGCATATTCAAGCACTACAATCCCTTCTCACTGTAAAACAGGACTTAAAGTGCCACAAAGAAGTTACAATACATCAAGCATATACTTACTTTTGCTGTTATCAAAGGCTTTAAATTTGGAGAGGACAACACACTCTCTGTTCAGATAGCTCGGGGCAGACGCTAATGGCATACATTACTGTACATGGCGCCAAACTCAACATAATTAAAAGACTAAAAAGACAGATGTACTTGTGATGGTACTGGTACTAATTTACCACTCAGTGCTACTGGTCAGAAATCTGAATAGTCTCAGCATTTGGTCTAAACAATGCCAAGGCCTGGTAGACCACCAACAACTATGGCTTATTCAAAGTTACTTAAATTAACATTCTTCCCAAATCTGAAGCTCAGTTTGAGGTTAAGCAGATTGCTTACATGTCTAAGATGATTGGTTGGTGCCATTTGATTGCTTGATTTCAATGTTTGCCCTAAAGTGGTCATATTTACCCTATTTCGGGTACATAGTATATTTGATTTTATTGACTCATTGAGTATGTTTAGGGTCCCTGATGTTCAAAAGACTAAGAGTTTTCACATACTGGGTAACTCTAATCTACCGCCATTTCCACTCAGACTGACTATGCCCACAGGTAGGTGTTTTTTTTAAGAAACACAGCTATTCCTGGGCAATTTGGCCCAGTACACAAATAAAGAAAATGCATATTTTGGAAAACGCCATTTAGGGTGCTTGTGTCTGGACAGGGAAAATGGCATTTTAGGTCCAAAAGAAACTCTCTGTCCCAGCTTCACTATGACGCTGGATTAAAAACACTCTGATGATACAAATGCTGCTGACGTTGTGGATGTGTGACCATGTTGACTGGTGACCCATGGTTACATGTCTGTGGTTGCCGTGGTTTTAACAGTTGTTCAACCCAACAGGAGTAGCCAAGAAAGTGTTTGATAACAGAATTTGATACAGATTATCGGATATTTCGTGAAATAAATATAAACAAGGAAACATTTATTCAACACACTTGCTATCGCCAGTCAACAGAGCAACACAGCCACAAGATAAACTGTAACACCAGTCGGACATGGTGGTAGGAATACAGGGATTAACGGTTTACGTCACATTGCGTCACTCTGCGCTCTACTGCGCGTGTCGACTGCAGAAAGAGAGCAGGAAGAGCCGTGATCATGTCTTGTCGTGCTGTTGGTTGTACAAACCTTTTTGATAAAAACAACAAAACGCACAAGTTTTCCAGGATACCATCAACTCGCACCCCTTTCAAGGCAAACAAGAGACATCTTTGGTTGCACGCCATCAGACAAAGCGATAACTTGACTTTTAGCATCAGTGCTGCAGCTTGCCTACAGCATGACCCCAAGTTGAGAGAAAAAATAACGTTGGTATTCATTTCTAGCAATATCGACACATTGGTTTGAATGGTGATAAAGCTAGATACGCCCACATAAACTGCTGTATAATTGTTTACAATAACAACAGTGACTGAACTCGAAGTTATAGCAATGGAAATAAGCTTATATTAGTTTGTAATGTTACATTATTCTAAATTATCAGCCATGCAGGTGCAGTGCAGTTCGCGGTAAGGATGCAGTTGTTTCTCTTGTTCAGAGTCACCCAGACTTTAAACATCTCTGTCCTCTTCCTTTGTCTTTGACGAGGCAGCACCTCAGTCTTCAAAGCCACGAAGTTTTCAGTGTTCGTGTAATCTTGTATTAGTATGTCCTAACATGATTGTCTGTTACATACGTGTAGGCATTCAGTGTCTTGTATGATTTCAGGCCCTCCTGGGAATAGAGACTCGGTGTCTCAATCAGGTCAGAATGGATGTCCGGCCTCTGAAGTTTGGGCCATGAATTCTCGTCATTAACCCACTCACCTGCACCCAACAATATGGGTCATTAAGGCATATCCCATTCACTAATGTCAATTTGGCGGCATAACTTATTTTATCACATGGAGATAAACTGTTGTAGTACGCCGACAACATCATCGACACTGCTGTTGCCATGACAACTTGTCAAATGGTTTAAGGGCTTTCTGCAGTCAGGTTACTCACGCATCCGCCGTGTTGATAAACAAATATCCCTCTATAGATATGAATATAAGAGTTTTTGCCTAGAAATTGCAAAAATAGGTGCGTATCATGGACAGAGTTACAAGGTATTAAACATGCACTTTGTGTGGACATAGCTTGTGAAATGAGCCCAGCCTGTTTTGATTGGTTGACCTGTCTACTCAGTAGTAATTGTTCGGATGATCACGGTTTAGCATCATTTTCAACAGCTCTGTGCCCTCCTACAGCCTTTTCTTCATGAACATTTTCAAAGAACATTTGAACAGGTATACCCCAGAAAGTGATCACTGAGCGTCTGTCAAAGCTATAAGTAAAAACCCACTGACAGTTACGTCTCACACAGACGTGAATTTTGAGCCCACAGATCCAGAGCTGCACATCATGCTGGTCACCAGTGATGACGACCCCTCCGCCTCCAGAACCTCTGCTCCTATCAGGCCCTGCTGGTGTAGGTTGAGTATGGAGTCGGCGATGATCCGGGCGGTTTTCTTCTGGTATCCCCCTGATGTCACCATGAGTATGGGGATGCCTCGTCTCCTGGCGGCCCTGAACACGATCTCATCCCTCTTTACGATTCCCTGAAAGAGCCGAACAGGAGAAAAACTGCTTTGTGAGTTTGTCCTGCAGAGCTGTAACTTCTCTGAATTTTGTTGAGCTACAGGCTAACATTCCGATCCCTGCTCCCCTCCTCCCCTGAGAGTGATGGAGGTCTTGAGGCGGCCATATCTCATGACTCCACTGTGCAGCACTAAGCCTCTCAGGGCGACACAAACGGGAGGAAGGAGACACACATCCCTCTCTGAGTGGGAACAGCTTGTGAACAAGCTCTCATTTATTACAGAGCAATTTGTAAGTCAAGGACTAATTTTAATCTTTATTAGCTGTGACAGGAACACATGTTCAAACAAAACCTTAAATACAAATCATTAAAGCTGAACTAGCCAAGCATTTCTTTTATCTAATTCTAGGACAAACCTCAAATTATCTCTGCAACAAATTACTGAACACTCCTCACACATTCACCTTATTTGCTCCAATATTTTCTGGAATTTGTTTGATCACTGGCAGAACGTCTCTGCACACAGGAAGCAATAAATCCAAATTTGGCTCATAAGACTCGGATCTCCGTATGATCGCAACTCCCCAGACAAATCAGTGCTCAGATGAAAAAGCTTTGTCCTCCTACTTTGCAAGTTTAATGTTTGTCTTTAAACAATTTTTTACTTTTAAGAGACCATCATTGACCTTTAAAAGGGATTAGGAGAGAAGAAAGGAAAGTTAACTAAGCTGCAGATGGTATACACTCTCAGTTTCACAACAAAACTATCAGTGAATTGTGAGGTCAGTAACATCACAGTTTTTCCATAAGCACCAGCTGCCAGCCAGACGGTCAGACATTGAAACTTTTTTCTGCTCATGCTGTGCTCTTAGTATTCAAGCCTACATTATAGATCCAAGATGAATGTGGGGTGCCATGCATATGCTGAGATCAGAGATAAACTTGTTTATGAATCAGACTGCTGAATTCAGTGTTTTCACAAATTAAAAGTTATATCAACATTAAGCGCAAATACAATACAGCTTATATCTAAAAGAATTTCACAGTCTTCATCCATCAGTTCATTCATTCCCTATGCTGCTGGTCCCTTTTTGGGTTCCAAGGGGGCTGGAGCCTATCCCACTTGGCACTGGGTGAGAGGTGAGGTACACCCTGAACCAGTCACCAGCTGATCGCAGGGCCACACAGAGAGGCAGACTCCAATCCTCAGACTCATTCCTTTGGGCCATTTAGAGCCACCAGTCAACCTAACAAGCATGATTTTGGTCTGTGGGAGCAAGCCAAGTGTCCAGAGAGAACCCATGCATACATGGGGAGAACATGCAAACTCCACACAGAGAAGTGCAAACTGAGGTGGGATTGAACCAGCAACCTTCTTCCACACACACTACCTGCTGCACCACTGAGCTGCCTACAGCTGAAGATGTTGACCAGTAAAAGCAGGCTCTTTCATCTTTCATAGTCAGTGGTTTAGTCTGAAGATTTACATCTGGATCAATCTGAAGGTCAAATGTTAAAGTCCAGTCCCACCTGGCACATGTCGATGTGTCCTTGGGCAAGACGCTTAATCCCAAATTTCCCTCCGCTGTGTCAGAGGTGTGTGACTAATGCAAACACTGGTTAGCTGTATTTGGTATAAAGGCACTATCAGCTGGGAAATGCAAGGTGCATTTTGGGAAATGGTGCAACGGTATGGTACTTGCCTGCATAACAAAGCCTGCTGCGACAGGATATTGATCCAATAGGATATGATTTAGAAGCCTGCCATTGATATTGAACAATATTATACACATATTTATAATTGGAAGAACAAACAATTTTAACTTTTTATTGTTGAAGTGCATCAATTTTGATTAGAAAACAGAGTAATCCTCTTAAACAAAATGACAACAACTAGAGTTTTACTGTTTGGTACCATAGTTTCTATGTTTCAATGTAATTGATAGATTTTTTAAAATAGACTGGGGACTAATGACTCTTGATAATATTTACACTCAACATTATTATGGGTATGTGTATTTAAAAAATCATGAAGTAAAAGAAACAAATCAGTGCATGTCAAATGTCCATTTTTAAGGTACATTTAGCTTTTGCTGTATTCTGATTAATTCAAAGCATCATTTTGTACCTCTTTTAACCCTCTTGATTAAAATCATTTTTTCTGTCTTTTTTGACTTTGTCAGTTTTAGTTTTTGACAAAACCTACATATATAGATACGTACCTATCAACACTCAATCATTAATACTGTGGTAAAGGTTTACTTTCTAAAGTAATTTTATTTTTGATAAATAGACAGGGATAAAGTTTAAATGGACACAAAGTGGCTTCATTACTGGTGAGGGGTGTATCACAGCTACTGTCCTCTGTCACTCATATTTTAGAGACATTAAATACACTCTGTGCATCCACCTCTCGTTCTGTTTACTAAGAGAGTATTAGATGCTGCTGCAGCACTACACAGGTCATAAGTACAGTGTGTGGGGGGAAATCATTATTTTTCAGTGTGGGTTGAACTAACGACTGCCGTGAATATTTAAAAACACAAACTTGGTCGGAAAGTACAGCTGTGCATTTAACTCTGGTGTTTGTTAAGTCTGAGTTTCCATCACTCGGGAGAAAGGGGAGTGAAATTCGTCTTTGTCCTCAAACCCTCATGCTGTTAGCAACAGCTCACCTCTAGCCTGTAAGAAAACACAGGAAGTGGGCCTGGGCTCAGAAAATTGATACAGCAAAATTTTGTCACTTACTCTTGCCAATACGTGCACCGAAACAGATTTTATAGAATCGATATGACTCATGAACAGTGTGTGTTTTATGTATGAAACAGTCTGAAAGGTCAAAAAAGGTTATGACTTTTATCACACAGTAACAACAGTGGAGGAAGGGAGACAGCGCCTGGAGGCAGAGGCACCAGTCACTCTGAATCAGAACATAGTATATATAATATATAAGTCAACCCAGTCCTTTATTTTCCATTAACATCTTTCTCTTTCATCTACAGAACCCTGTAGAGTCTGCAAAGACATGAGTTCAACAAGCAGTGGTAAACATAAACTTTCTGGTTGGGGTGGCTCAGGTCCTGACAATAAAAAATCAAAGTAAAAGTCATAGAGAAACGCAGAACACCTCCCCCCTCTGATATAGTTTTATAGTTTTGGAATGCTTTAACCATTGTCCTTTAAGTTTTTGGTTTTTTAGGAAATCAGTAAAAGATGTAGTCCTAGACAACAATGTACGCGTGTCACAACATGTGTTGTATTGTGAGGTTGCTGAAAGTATCCAGTCCTGATGGGAAGTCAGGAAGCTGGACAGAAACTGACACATGGGGATGGAGTGTGAATTTTAAAATAAAGCTAAATCCCCCAGACAACAGTTTAGACCAATGTTTTTTCTCAATTTGGGCTTTAATTAAAATATCAAATGTGTGTCCCTAAAGGCATGGTGCGCACTTCAGTGAAAGGCTGGATTAATAAAAAGTCTTAGTCCTGGTATTTTCTGAATGTTTCTGTTTTCCACTGCACATCATTTATGTCCTTGCAGTACACTTGATGTAAATCAGTCCCTCCGGGAAATAGTGATTTCAGATTCACAACAGTTAACGCAAATTCAGCCAATCCTTGAACTCCAGTCACTGCAACTCCCAGCACTGCACTTCAACTTCAACTCCTGCCCTCAAAGACTGACAGGCAAAACCAGTCTGCACCCCTAAAGTGACTTGTTATCCGAAGATACTTAAATCAATCCATTGTTTGACACTGAAAAAACAAAACAAAAAACAAAGCATGTCTGATAGAGCAGACGCAGCACCTGTGGAGATATGGAGAGTCCTCCCAGTGGGTCCCCGTCCAAGATATCTGTCCCTGCGTTGTAAACAATGATGTCAGGTCGGACCTCATTTAACGCCCCCTCAGAATGAAGCTCTACTTTCTGAAGGTACTCAGGATCTTCAGTGCCCCAGTCCAGCTCCACTCTCCTCTTTATGGCTCCTTAAAAAGAGACAATGTGGAGACAAATGAGTTCCCTTAAGTACAAAACAAAGAGCTAAAACCACAGTCATTAATGAACCAGACGAATACATATATGAAACTGGCTTGTAATTGCCTCAGTGTTTCATGCACCAGAACGCAGCCACCGTTAGGACATTCAAATGAATTTATGATGACTGACTAATGAAATGTTCAGGTGGGTAATTGTGCTATTCTATCTATACAATACTCTCACTTATTAATAAGCTGTGTTGATTTAATTAATTAGTATGTACATTTCTAAAAATTAATTCACATTATTAAAAAGGTTAATTAGGAGACCTTCATGATTCAAATTCAAAAAGAATGAAGCTACAAAGCTAAAAGGACCATTGCAGAGGGATGTGAAACAGTCAGTAGTAGTTTTTCAAGTCTATTCCTGCCTCTTTTTGAAAACTTGAAAGGAAAATGTGTCCAAAAATTGGATGATTTCTTCTTTGAAGGTAGACGGAAATGAAGGTGGAAAATATGAGTAGAAATGGAGTGTGTTGTTTTATCTAAAACAAACCAGAAAGTGCATTTACTCCACATTCTCAGGGTTGGATGATTATAAAAATGTTTTCAGTCTAATTAATGGCAGAGAAGAAGACAACCAAATGAGGGCGAGAGTTTTGAAGTCAGGACTGTAACGTTTTCACTCCAGGAAAAATGTTGGACTGTTGTTAGATGCATGCTGCTGCAGTCAGATCAGCTCTAAGGGATTGGTACATTCATTTGTGTAAAAGCTTTGATTATTGTGTTGCAGAGATTTCAGCATGATGGATCTCCTGCTGAATGCCAACAGAGTGAGCAGTTGTGCACCGAGAAAAACAGCAGAATAAAAAGTTATTAACTAACCTCCAGCAGGACAAAAGTGTATGCAACAGAATGCATCACTATAACATCATTAAAACAGTAAAACTAGAGTTGGCATTTTATTTGGCCTTTCGAACAAGAACAAGTTCATAATGATTTAGATCCACATTTAATCACTTTAATTCAAAATTTTCAAGAGTTTAAAGAGTGATTGGACTCTGGAATTGTTTATTTTTCTACCAGATAAAAACCTTTGCAATTGGAAATTAAATGGTATTTTTTGATCTTCAGTATATTTTTTGGTTTAACATGTATTTTTGTGATTTATGTCAATATTGAACAGTTGTCAATATGTTCTCATTAAAAAGGTGATGTTTATTGATTAAAGCAGAGGGGACAGACAGAAAATGAAGTCTTAAATCATCACAACTTTGACACAACTTTTTAAAAATACTGCCAGGAAATCGAGCATTTTTTGCTGCAATTACAATTACAATTACTGGCTGCGCATTTTCAGCAAAGCAGTTTGGGACTAAGCTTGCAGTGCAGATGGATCAGTCCAATTCAATTTCTGTAATCAGGCAGATCATCTTGCCAAGCTCGAATCTGCTGTCCAAAGTGGGACGGCCCAATCAGAAAGAAGTGGGAGCTACAAGCGAGACGACAGCAGGAAGTGAATGGTCACACAGAGATTAGCATAGATGCTAACAGCTTCAGAAGAGGTTTGATCAGATCTGGACAACATTTCTTTATTAAATGAAAAACAAGTAACATCACTGTAAACTTCTCTATAGCAAGGACGTATTTGCTCCACTTCTGACATGTTTTGCAGAGAGTCTGTTTGATGAAGTGGCTCATGTTGTGTCTTTCAGACTGCCTACTCCATCATCTGATTGGCCTGTAACGAATGTAATTGACAGAACGACCAACCAATTGCCTGCCAGATTTGCTTTTAAAGGTTCTGCCCTCCCTAAACACTTCAAGGGGCTCTTTCCCAGATGGACTGGTGAAATATATTGAACAGTCCATCTGGTGTGTCAGGTTAGTTTGGAGCTGTGCTGCTAGCGCATATCATCGACAGATTAAAACGTAGAATACCAAAACTAACAGACTGTCGAGACTGGTGGCGATTTGCTGCGGCAAATTGCCACCAGTCTCGGCAGTATAAGTTAAAATACTCATGAGTACAGTTAACCACCATTAGCGAATGACTGTTTCTGCTTCATAACCGTCTAACCAATAATGATATCAATGCGATTCTGAGTGCTAGGTGTGGGTTTTCAGGGTCAAGGAATCATATTGTAATGGTAACTTTTATCATGAACTTTTGCTTATAGATGTTAAAGCAATATGTGACCCACCTTACTGAATGTTTGTGCTCTCAGAGTGCTTTCTAGTTCTAACATGGGACACACTTTGAAACAACTATTCGGAGGTGGAGATGTTACAAACTGTTGCTTTAATGCTGACAGCTCTGGTTTAATGATATGGTATTCGCATTATTCACAAACGTACAACTGTAAAAAAAAAAAAAGGGAAGTTATACTGTAGAAGAAAATAAATCTAGCTTTTACTTACTTTTGGCGAACGTATCCCCAGGATAAATGTAGCGATTATACATATCCATGATGAACACTCTCTTGTCCTCCAAGAAGTCTCGTTCGTGTCCATTTCCCTGCAAAAGAACAGATTTATTTAAAAAGTGCTTTAAAGAAACCCTTTTGGCTCTGTCCCTGCTCCTTTAAAAGTTATTCAACTATGACAAACTGAATTAAGGAATTGGTTTTCCCCCTTGATAATTCCTCATTCATTTGTAATAGAAAGAAGTCCATTAGTCGCAGCAGTGTGACAGTCCACTACATTACATGATGGCGCCAAAGCAGCACAAGTGTCACTCATGCACTCTTGTTTACCTGAAAAGCACTTCCATGACTGACAGCAGCGGATCAGGGATAAATAGTCCTGTCGTCTTTGTGCGTTTAATGGTAAAAACACTTACACGAAGTCATTGCTACTCCATCATTTTTCATTTCCTGCTCTCCCCTTTGTCACCCGGAGAGTCTGGCTGCTGTCAGGAGGAGATTAGGCCCTGAGCCAAGTTGAGTATTACAGGATGAAAAGGAGGATGTATGGACATGTTCAACATTTTGCTGTACAACATTCAGTACAACAACCCCAACAGACTGTTATCCATTGTTGCAGCACATTGCGTTTATGTGCTGCCTGACTGGTTCTCCAGCAAAACAAAGAACAGGACGAGTTATTATACCATACCCATATGTAAAAAGATAAAGCTAAAATGAGTTGAGACTTTCCTTTTAGGTTTCTTGCAAAAAGTTTGATGAGAAGTTCAAATGCATTCTTATGAAAGCATCCTAAGTAGAAAGCTGAGGTGGTGATTTTTTCTCACCCGACACTCCAGACGGGCTGTTCAATACACTTCACAAGTCCATCTTGGAAAAAAAACACATAGAAAGTGTTTGGGAATGGGCAGAAACTTTTAAAAGCATATCTGGCAGGTGATTGGATGATAGTTTCATCAACCTCTTTTATTATGGGCCAATATGATAATGTAGTTAGGTGGTTGTTACTGTCATGGTGTAAAATACAAAACATACTGTAATTTCTCAAATATAACACGCCCTTATTTATAACACGCACCCATTTTATCATGTTTTTTTTCCAAGAAAAACGCTGTATTCAAATACAACACGCACCCACATTTGGCCCAAACCTTACTCTCTCAGACAACTCAAAAATTACCTTTATTCAAATTTTTAATCAATGAAATTTCAGCATTTTCACAACACATACCGTACACGATTTTCTCTCTCAACTGGATGCAGAAACACCTTTTGCTCGAGCATGCTCAGTCGCACTGTACTGACCAATCAGAGATCAGCCATCAACATGCCGATGTCTTCGACTAGTCACAGCGCAGCTATTTTGGTCCTCTTGCTCACAAGATGGCAGTGCCCTGTGTTTGCACGTGAGTGGTACCGTAACACTTGAGAATTACACGATCATTACACAAAGGTAAACTAATTAAGACCCAAAATATTGGATCAACAGTTTAACAGTCAGTTTAAAAAGAATTACACAAGTTTGTTGGTAATTTTTGCAGAGAGAGAGAATATTTCAGCGTTTTGTATCAGATGCGTTGTTATCGCGATGTTGGGAGACGAAATATTTTACATATATTGCTTGTGCTTGTGCATAATATGTACCTGAAAATTAGACCTCATTAAAGAGCAAAAAAAATGCACGTTATAAACGAGAAAGTACGGTAAGCAACTTTGTAGAACAAACTCTTGCCAAAACATGTCAGAAGTGGAGCAATAATATCCCTTTTATTGAGAAACTAGTTCATTGTTCATTGTTCTTCATTTAATAAAGAAATGTGGTCCAGATTTGATAAAACTGCCGTCACGCTTGTAGGTCCCCCTTCTTCCTGCTTTACAGGACGCTGATTTGGTTTTGTCGCGTTGCCATATTTGACCTGGAGGCCCCCATAGATTGAAATAAGAGTGAGTTTCGAAACACGGTTGTCCCCATACAGATCTATTGTTTTGATACCAAAGATTTAAGTAAACAAATCGAGTGCTTCAGCCTGTTAGTGCCGACGATCCCATGACAGGTGACAGGGCTCATTTTTAAACAGCTGAGACAGTCACAGTCATGCATGATGACAGCAGCCCAACAGATAAAAAGAAGCTCCTCCAGGAAATCAAATCATTATCTGGATGGAGCAGAGAAGTTTAATAAGAACAAAATAGAAGTTTTCTTTGGGATAAAATTATAAAGTAAAAAACATGGTTGTCATGATGTGATTTCAGTTGAAATCTTATTTTATGTCGGGTGTAGATGGTTAAATAATTTCTCTAAATGTGTCGAGCAGCTTTTCATTCAAAATACAGTTCCCAAAGCATTAAATTCTCTTTCACAAAGGGGTTAAGAGAACCAAACAGGCAGCACTCTGAGTTACACCAGCCCCTCTCATGTGTGTTGAAGTACGTGTGTGGTTCCCCTGAGGCAGCCTGCTGTCATTAACACATGATTTATGGAAGGTAAACACAGTGAACGATTGTGGGTAATGGCTGTGATCTATGACACTGCGTCTCTGCAGTCTGAGGCTGTAGATTTATCAACATGTGTGCTGCAGCCTGCAAAGTCCTGCAGAGATTTAATGAACTGAAGAAGTTTTTATTCCACTCAGAGCAGCTGGGAGATGACTGTAATGCAAGGAAACAGTCGTTTTAATCCAAGTTAAATCCAGACGCATTAACCAGTATTTTTGTTTTACTTACATTTGTGGTAAGTTTGAACCAATCCACTGGAAAGGCTGTTCTTTGGGTTTGTTGATTTTAAAATAATTGGTCAGAGATCATTTTCAAATTATGGAAACACTGCAGATGGGTAATAAGTGGCCATGGAAATGGGGTGAGGAGAACAGTGCTCAGATTTCATTCAATCATTGACTGACACATACTGTAGGTGATGCTCTTAGGTAGGGCTGGGCACAAGTATTCCAGTACTCAGTTACTTGTTTGTAATGTCCTTAGCTGAATAACATTTCATTGCTTTTGCACAACACAGATGTTTTAGATCACAGTATTTTAGTCCATTTAGCATAATATGTGTCAACTGTTTTTTTCAGACTTTCCAAACTGAATACATTTGGTAAAAATATCATACGAAAGACGAATATAATAAACCATACACAAAGATACTACCCCTTTGACCACAGCTTTGGTAATGAGCTGCTTTAACCCTTATAACATCAACTCATTTTCTTCAACTTTAACATACTGTACCTGGATTGTTTTTGGTAATAATGCATGAAAAAGCTCAATCCTTTTAAATCAATGCCATTAAAATGATATTTAAGTTGAGTTTTGCACACTTAGAATTAAATTTATGGATGTCAAATCTAACTATGCTTTTGCCAGTGGAAAATGTTGAAAATACTATAACAACAAAAACACTTCATCATGTTTTAGAGTCAAAGAGACAAAGTAATGCATCTAAAGGACATACAGAAAGAAAGTACAGACCACCATGGGATGTGTATTGGGTATTCAGTTTGCACTGTTAGCATGATTAACCCGTAAACTCATTCTGCACTAAGGACTGATATGGCTGCCCTGAGACAATGACTAAATGAACATGTAAGTGAATACCGTGCTCTGCTGTGCCTCTAACAGACAGCCTGAGACTATAAATCAGCTCATATTCTGCCTGAGCTCCAGCTGCCAGCAGCCTTATTAGTCTTATCCTCTCCCACACATACTTTACTATAAAAGATTACTGTTACACTGCCATTTGTTATTGTCAGCCAAGCGCCTCACTGCCGCCTTCAAACAGCCTTTGCCTTCTTTTCTGTGCTCCCTTACCAAGTTCATACATCTCTACTGAATACTTGATCCCTCATATTTCTGATAATCAAAACACAATAAGAACAGTGGGAGATCTGTAACACATGGGAAAGAACATTTTCTTTCACCATGTGACAAACAGAAGCCATGTTGAGAAATGTTTAAGACGAGAGAACTGAATCTCACCAATTATTATCTGTTAGATCTCTTCTTAATAGACATGTGATTATGCTGGATCAAGAGACACATTATGTATAAATGAAGTACAACAGCTGAACGAAAGTTAACAAATTATTTCATAAATATTTGTCAAACAATTATAATGAAAGCATCTTGCACATATACAGAAATATAACTTGCTGAGATAATGTGGTCCCACGGAAGACTGCAAAATGAACAAAGCTTTAGACACAATATGATTTGTGGTGGCAGATATTCTGCTTAAGGAACACTTCAACATTTTTGTTGTTTCGTGTCTTATTCCAACCCTGAGTCCATGACAAGAAGGTAGACACCATTCTTTTGACTGTGCGTCCAGTAACAAGGAAGAGACAGACAAAGCCTGCCCATCGCTAATTAGCTTAGCTCAAACACTGGGAGTCAACCGGTACTGTTAGCCTGCCTCTGCCTACAGACATCAGATAAACTCTTCAGCAACTCTAAATACTCCAGAGTGCTTGTTGTGACTCCTTAATGTTACGTTATCTTCATATTATCGTCATATTATCGTCATATTATCTTCTTCTACTCCTGAACAGAGGCTTGTTTTGTTTCTCGAAGTTGAGTCTTTGAAATGAATGAGAAAAACTGATTTGCAGTTGTGAGGGAGCAGTTCATTTGTGAGCCATTATTAAGTGCAAATTGCCTGCAAATTTAAGAAAGGAACTGCAAGGTGATGTAATGGTGTTAAAAACATACTTCAACATTTGTGTCTGAAGCACCTCCGTTGCTGAACTTGGTTATTATACATTTCTACTCTTGCAGGTGTTTTCTGGGTTTGTATTGTTTTGGGCTTTGTTTTGTTTCTAACTTTGCAAGTAATGCATTTGTTTTTTATTCTTACAGCACCTTTTTTTCATTCCCACTGTGTTTCCAAGCTTGTATTTCATTCTGACCTTTGGGTGTGTTTCTGTGCTTAAATCTTTTCTGTTCTTGAGGCTGTTTTCCTCTTGTTGAACTGCATCGAGCCATTATAGGCCATCTGTCCTCATCGGCCACCGTACAAACACAGCTTATCCCACTAAACTTTGGACATCGAATGGACATGCAGATCATGTCTTTAATGGGTCCATCGGTCCATGACCAATTCTGGACATCTATTGGACGTCCAAACTAGGTCCACTATTTGGACGTCATATTGACGTTTAACTTTAGACTTTTGAACCAGTTGGAGAGTTATGGAGAGATTTGAAGGTGGTAAGAAGAATTTTGAACTGGATGCAGTCACAGAACTACATGGCCAACAGCGCTTCTGGTCGCTGCTTTCTGCCAGCATTCAAAGAAGAACTGCAATAGAGGGAGCAAACACCAGCGGAGAAACCGATATGGTCATGCACGCAGATGCACTAAGGACGGGGGGATATGTCCCCCTCAGATTCATAGTGTCACTGATCCATCCCTCCCAGCATAAGGGGACAAACAGAGCCAGTGATGACCAGGCTTTACCATGCTCTCCGCAGTGTGCTTTGAGAGCCCGGCGTTTGTGTTTTTTTGTGCGTTCCAGTTGTAAAAGAATGTCAGAATTTCCAGACTCCAAGTCAGAATTTTAATCAGAAACACCCATGAAGTCATTTGCTGAAGAAGTTTGGCTCAGTAGCTAGTTGGAACAGGAACTGTATTGTATTCATCTCCACTTAGACAATCAAATGATGTTTTTGAAAAAGGATCATTTTCTCAGCAGCAGGGGACAATGAGACAAATAAAAGGTGTAATGCATTTCCTGCTGCTGATCCAAACTTCTGGAAAATTAACGAGTAGGAAACAAGTCCTCCATGAAAACGACGTCTAAAAGTGTCTAATAGACGCCCACATACGACTACAATCGGACTACAAATGTCACGTTCGGTAGATGTCGAATAAAGACTTCAATCTGATGTTACAACTAAACGTCCAAAACATGACAGAAAAGACGCCACTCCAAAACTGACAAAGTTTTGACGTCACTCTGACGTCACATTGTGCAGTAGGATGTAATGTAACAAGGTAGAACAAGAACAGACAGACAAGCATTTTAAATGTGTTAATTACAATGTACAATGAACCTGATGCTTTTTTCTGATCTTGTTTTCTCCTAGAATTCACTAAATTACGCCAAGCTCTTAATCGCTATTGGGCCAGATTTGACAAAGTCACTACAGGGCAGGCCAGAACATGACCAGGTTCATATACAGAGATGATTATCAAAAAACTGCTACCCTCATTTCCGAAAAATAAAGAGTTTTAGTTGGTTTTGCCTCTAAAAGTGTTAAATAATGTAGAAATGAGAGAGGGAGAGAGAGAAAGAGCGCTGGGGCGATCAACACTTGTTGTCTTCATTACTGGGGCATCTGTGGGGCAGTCTGATAGTACACTTGGTCAGTAATCTGTTGCAGGTTTGAGGCATGTGTCCTTGGGCAAGAACCCATTTGCTCCAAACGCTGTCAGTGGCACGAAAAAGGGCGTGAATGTGTTAGTTGGATAACTGACATAGAAACTTCAACCATCAGTGAGTGAATGTGAGAGTGAATTGGTGTGAATAGGCTGTATAGACACAAGTCAATTTAATATTTCCATTTAATCACAGAATAATAGACAAAAAAACACGAAACATACGTATTTCCGCTGTTTGTATGATGATATCTGAAAAACTTTGTTTATTAACACTGCACCAACATCTTTAATGGGATTTATTAGGCAGAAATAACAGTTTTCAGGACGTGCTGTGCCACTGCTCTCCATCTCATTCTTGCACATTGTGCTTGACTGTTTCTAACAGACAGCGTCAATCAGTGAACAGTCTGCTCCTGTCTGATACACTCCCAGTTAAACTAAGAAACATCAGAACAGAAAATAAAAACAACGTTTTTGTCTCTTTTTTCACCTGTTCCATGCCCTATGGCTCACTCCTCCGTGCATAATGACTCACTCCATGCATTATGGCTCTGTGCAGTTTTATTTTTCTTCTGAAGTAATCTCTTATCGGCAGGGGTCAGCAGGAAAAAGCGGCCACCTCGATTTGCCAACCCCTGGCCTAGATTGTGACAGTTTTCTCTGGAGAGGCACAGAACTGATCACCATCACTCTGGCCCATGTATTTGCAATGTACTTCATACAACCCTAGGTCAAAAATCTTCAACTAACCCTCCAAAAAAGGCTATTTTTTTTGTAAGTTGAGTAGAAGCTTAACTTGACAAAAAAAAGAAAAAAAAAAAACCCTCCCCACAACATCATACATGTACGTTATATTAAACAATTTTCTTTGTCTTGTCAGGTTGATAAATAAGTGTACAAATAAGGGTGTAAATCTTTCTATACCTCACAACTTTGATCCAAAACTCACCTCTTGTGGGCAGCATGCAAGACTACATGATGGTGCTGGGGTAAGTACTGCTGCTCCACAGCATGAAGGATGTTTGGTGTTCTGTTGTGTGTGGATGTGGGAGTTTTCCAGGGGGACTCTGGCTCATCCCACAGACCAAAATCATGCTGATTAGGTTTATTGGTGACTCTCAGTTGCCCATAGCTGTAAGTGTGAGCATGCCTGGTTGTTTGTCTCTAAAAGTCAGCCCTCTGATTACCTGGCAAACAGTCTCGGGTGCACCCTGCCTCTTGACCAATCACAGCTGGGAAAGGCTCCAGCTGATCACAACCTCAATCCCAGCAAGTGGTTTGAGCAATGCTTGGATGAACAGGCAATTTAAAGGAGACAGCTTTGTATATAACCTAACATCAGGGCTTATTCAAGCTTGTCATAAACTGAATTTAAAATTGATCATTAGGGATTTGTCATGTTGAACAACATAGCTGTCTAAACTTTAATCTCAATTTAAGTGAAGACAACAGCACTTTAAGTGTCATGTTTCGGGGCTCGCATTAGCATTTTACTGCAGATCTCCAATATTTTCCTCAACCTAATTATCTGCTGAGGGGTGCACTTGAGGCCCATCTCTATGCATTCATGCAGATTTGCTCTTTTGCTCTTTTTCATGAATTATTTACTCAGCATCTGTATTGATCGCTGGTATGTGTCAACAGGTAAAGGAGCATCATTACCATTGAGCCACAGCTCAAAATGTAAAAGCTTTATTTCTGGAGCACAGCCATGGACCTCGGGAACTTTGAGACATCATCAATTTTAAAGCAGTTCTCAGGGCTAATTGGAGGGGGATACAAGTCATGATGGTAAAAAACACAAAGTTGGAATAAAATATGATAATCAGACTTCAAAAAATGTTGAGTCATTGCTCTGTAAAGCCAGGGTGAGCTCAGTCCACTAACATTTAGCTGATTTATCAGAATATCAATCAGGCACCAAGTAGATTTTCCCAGGGAATTTGCATTGGTACAGCGATGCAAAAACAACCAAGACATAGTAAAAAGAGTAAAGACCAGAAAAGTCAAAATAGGGCTGAACAACACACTGTTTCAACACCACAAATGTGACCCATGTGCATTAGAGACCCAGCAAGATGTGCAATGTTAGTCGAGTGACCTGAAACACATCAGGCTGGTGCTTCTGTTGTTTAACAGAATTCAAAATGAACTGTTTTCTCCTTTTATAACAAACTCATAGCTTTCATGTGATGGTCCCCTGCTGGGCATACAAGATTCAAAGCCCTATCTTAGGGAGAAAACCCCAAGAAACAAATAGTGGATTAATGATGTCAGACACTCTAATGTGTCTCTACGTGTTTTCAAATCTGAAAGTCTGCACCATGGTTTGCATTTTTTATTTTCACTTTGCATACATTTGGTCCAGTTCGTTCTGGTTTTATATTGCAATTTTCAACAAATGGACTTTCCTTGACAGACCTACACCATATTGTCCTCATATTCATCCATCCATCCATCCATCCATCCATCTTCTTCATGGTGGGGTCGCGGGGACAGCAGCCTAAGCAGCCACTTCGTCCAGCTCTTCCTGGGTCTCCTACGGGTGGGACGTGCCCTGAACACCTCACCAGGGAGGCGTGCGGGAGGCATCTTCATCTGGCTCCTCTCAACGTGGAGGAGCAGTAGCTTTACTCCAAACCCCTTCCAGATGACCGAGCTTCACACCCTATCTTTAAGGAAGAGCCCTTGTCCTCATATTGTGTCTCCATACTTTTTATAGATTGGTGTGTTAGTGGGTGTTAGTCTGATGTCAGCACATTGAAAGTGAGCGTGTCAGCCTAAATGTGTTTCCATACATAGATGAATAAGAGGATTCATGCTGTTGCAGTGCTAAAGTTTAGTGGCAAGTTCGTGGACCTGAAAAGTTCTTTGCAGCTTCTTTGAATCATTTCAGACTTAAACAACCAAGACACCGGGTTAAAGTCACATCTAAGTTGTTGATATAGCGCTTAAAACAGAGATATAAAGGCTTCAGCCCTGGATCAGGCCCATCTGGATTGATATATTTCATAGGGTGACCATACGACATGTCCTCCTTTTTGGTTGTAAAATTATGTACGGGGTGGATTTTATAAAATTCCCTAAAATATCCACGTTTTGCTCGGCTTGCTCTACAAAACATTAATATCCTTTAGTCTATATCACAAAGCTGTGGCCGGTGACTGAAATAGACAAGCATCATTCAAATTACTGTAACTTCTTGAGTATCCGCGCTATTGAAATAATTCCAATGAATTCTCAAAGCTGAGAAGCAGAGCTTTCCACTGATTTATGGTGCATTAAGGTGAAAGCTGGAGCAGAACGAAACTTGTGAGTGATTTATCAGTGGTTAATCATTATTTTCTGTGTAAATAATGTAAAAATATTGTAAATAATAGTATTAGTATCATTTTGGAGTGTTTACTTGATGTTCTTTTACCGTGTTTTGCTGTCTTTGGCAGCATTTTCAACGTGTTTTGCCGTAATTTTGCCAAATTTCTGCCGAAGTTCATCGTTTTTGTCACTGATGGCATTTTTCATTATAATATATAATATAATATAAATGGATATTTACTCCCAGCTCTATTACAGTCATGTAATGGCAAACACTTGCTAGAATGTTTTGATTTTGTTTTATCCTTAAGAAAGGTGCAAAATAATTTACTCAAAGGGCATTTTCTGACACATTTATTGCCAAAAAAGGCAAATTTGTCAGTTGCAAATTAAGATTCTGGAAACTTTGAAAACCACATCGCCACTGATTTCTGCAGTATCTCCAAGAGGTCGGGTAGGGTGTCATATTTGAGTGTTCAGAATATGGTCACCCTATAGTTCAGCACAGTCTGTGTCAAAGCTTAAAGACACAATGACCGCAGAGCGAACACACTTGCATAATGTTGTTGCAGTTCACAGACATATAGCTAAGAGGAGAGAACGCATTGCAAACACATGTACATGGGGTTGATGCTGCGTCGTTCTTTGTGAGCGTTTGTGAGAGAAATCCCTTAACCACGCTGCTTGTAAAAGCTGATCACTGCAGCTGGAAGGATAAACAGCCCTCTGTTATAAAGGAAATAGTCTCACAGTATTACTGTGTGCCTATTTTTAGACCAGTATGATAACTGCATTTTTTAAAAAAGATGGTCATCGATATATTGCTACAGCTCTAATTCACATGTTGAGCATTAAAGTGCAGATGGTGAAAAAGCTGGTTACCAGTGGAGTTTTTTTTGTTTCATTACATAGAATATGACAGTGAGGGCCAATTTTTCCAAGCAGGAGCCTCACTGATTGGTGTGGTGGTAAAAGGGGGGTTTCTTGTCATGAGTGTCAGCCTCTTAGCTCTGATGCACATTGACACAGAGGGATATAATGATGTGGGCTCACCTGATGAGCATCCAGATCAATGATGGTGGCCTTGGAGATGCCTTCCACTCTCTCAAAGAGGAACTGAAAAAATGAAAGTGAAAATATTTCATTTGTCTGGAATACAAAGGAAGAAGTTGAACTGTGGATATAAATGTCATACTCTGCTTGTAACTCTGCAGTTAAATCAAATTTGTGTGCATAAAGGACCATAACATTACAAAATAACCTTGTTAACTTCATGCTTCCTTCCTACTTCCTCAATCTTGATCATACTTAAAGTGAGCATGTAACAGCTTCATGACATCTTGCTTTAAGCTTATAAATTGTAATGATTTACACTTAAGTCTGCTGGAGATCTACCTTTAAAGTGTTTATGTGGTTATGAAAAGTCTGAATATATAAGTCTGTCCTTATGGTCTAGAGAGGCAAAGCAGAACTTTACGAGGATCTCAGTTTTAGGATCAGAGGATTAGCTGATGTGCCTGAATCTGCAGTCTGCTGCTCTCCTCATGCAGAGCCGCCCTGCTGTAATGACCATTTATACTCGGATGGACCAGGTTTAAAGTTTCAACTCAAAGTAGAAAACAAATGAGCAGAATAAAAGTTAATCTTCAAAGTTTTTGGTTTGTGTTAGTTGTTTACTGCAAAGACAATGGCCATGGTTTTGCTGATAAGTTAAACACCTGGAGGTCCTGCTGGTGGGATTTTACACCATGGAAAGGTGAGGTGTGGATGTTAGACAGCCAAGAATTTTACAGTATTACTGTCTTATCAACAGAGCCCCAACAGGGCAAGGGATTGTCATGTTGGATATCTGCTAATTATAAAACGTGTGATTAAATATGAGAGCACAGAGCATTTCTGGCAGCATTTTCACGTCCAGTATATGTGCAGAGTGTCAGTCTGCTTCATCAGTGTATATATTTTTCCGCTGCTGCTTCAAGTTTCCGATGAAAAGATGACACTTTTTAATGAAAACTCCTCTTTTTCTCTGTGTTTGATCATTTATTTTCACTTCAGGACTCAGTTTCACCTCCTTACATGTTTTCAGATATATATTTACTCTTGAGGTATAAAGAATCAGAGTTTATCTGTTGTTGCACTTTAGCAAAGGTTTTTAATAATATTAAAAACTATCAAATATTTTATCCTATATGTGCAGAAGGTGCACAGGTTACTCTGTGATATCTGTAGCAAAGTCTGCAGTATTCAAATCCTAAAAACAAAATCTTAAAAATGGCATAGTCATTTAATGAATAATGATTGTTTTAAAGTAATCAGCATTGATAAAAAAAAAAACTTCATTCTTCTATTTCCTTTCAAAATAAGTAAATATGTTGTAATTTAATAGACAAGGCAAAGACATGAACTAAAAAATACAGCATGATAAGCATCTGCAGTCTTGCTAAACTATTTTAAAACAACCAAGATTAATCTTAAACAGACACTGATTCTTTAACAATACTTGTGGCTCCAAATTCATGATCATCCCATTGCTACTTTGAAAATCCTGTACAATCCTCTTTAATAAAAAAAACACACTAGTAAGCATTTCCAAGTCCTCTGCCTGTTTGTCATACTTCCTTGGGTTGGGGTAGTCTCAATGACAGTTGCTATCATCAACATATCATGCAGTACTTCTGTTGCAAATGACAGTTGGCTGTGGTCATGGCTTCATCAAGAGACTTGCCGATATGAAATACTGACATTTAAACCATTGGATGAATAATCCACTTCACATTAGTGCATAACTTTGGTTAGAGGTTAGATATGTAAGGTAAATCACTACTTTGACATTTATAATTTAGCATAGACATCCATTAAGCAACAAGCTATTTTAAAAAACAGTCTGCATCTTAAATCTTTGGTCTGAAGTTGGGCTAAAGACTTCACTGACATTTATTCACAGTCTATGACTCATTAGTCATGCAAAGTACATATTGGCAAGAACCTTTAATTTCTGTTATTCAGAATGGTTTTCTTGTTTTCTCAAACAAATGTGGCTGCACGGCTTTTCCAACTATAACATTTATGTTTCTTGCTGAGCTGCTGTTACTGTTTAAATAACTGTTTCTAAAGAGGGTATAATGTCCGTGACATCAGACATACCTTGATGGCCAGAGTGATGTCGGCGTAGGCACAGAAGCCCCCTCCCCTGTCGCCAGAGCAGTGGTGAAAGCCTCCTCCTGGGAAACAGAAAAACCCACTGGTTCAATACAGGGGCCATTAGACAAGCAGAGCAGGTCACATCAAACAGCACATCTGAGATGGCTATTATTCTAAACGGCCATAATTGGAGATTTAAAATAGGCTGTTATTGAGTTTATTGCAGCTTATAAAAATGTCCGCTGCTCCCCTGTGCTACAACAATGGGTGCACTGACAGCAGAATTGGCCCATTCAGAGGCTCCTCAAATGCCTGGAGAGCAGAAATATACTAGGATGGAGGGAAAAACTGTGAGGAGACTATTTTAAATAGGGTTGATAACCATTAATTCAGGTTAAGAGTTATTGTACCCTCTGCCCCGCTATGCTCAATGTTCATTAAGCTATAGTGTAGAGTAGAATATTAATAAAGGCTGGGAAGGCAAGGAGTGAAATATGATTATCATTTATTGCCTCACTTGCAAAAGCAGTCCTTCAGAAGCCTCTACATCCTCGCTGTGTTGAGATACACAATATGCAGATGTCAGGTGCATTTGAATAGCCCTTATATCTACATTAAAATTATGTTTATTGATGCAGAGCAATCTGTCCCACAGATTCTTTAACGGACGACACAAGGAGCTGAGTAAGCAGAAGGTACAAAGTGAAGGACTGAGGCAGCTTTTGTTGCTGCCTGCTCGGCACTAACAGGGGGAGGTGAAGGATGACCCTGGCTTTTCAGCAAAACACCCTCAGGTTATGTCTGTCTTATCACTGATGGTTGGAAGACTGAGGAAAATGTATGATTTCTCATAGGATAAGGATTTAATTGAGAAGGACATTAGCAAAGTATTATGAGCCCAGACTCAATGAATAATGTGTTGACCTCTTTGTGCTGTAACTATATGAATCATCAACACAAGCTTGAGGAAATCTACAAGATGATGTGTAACATAATAGAGCTGGGCAATATGAACCAAAAACCTTATATGGATTATTATTTGCAGACAGTGTATTGACAGCAATCAGTCATGTGACCAACACAGAGGGCTGGTGTGCAAGAAGAGTGTTGCATGCCAGGCCAGTAGTTGACTACGGCATTAACAACTAGAAAAGCACTCGGAGAGCGCAGACCTCCGCCAAGCAGCTCAGTTCCAGCAGTGGCTTTTCCGCAACCCCTGTAAAAGATTCAACAGTTTTGGGAACATCATTTAATATTTGCATTTTATATGAATAATAGAATGTTGTCCATTTCCCATTCAAAAGTTCCATGTTTTTTGAGACATCAATCTGGATTGGATCCCGATGAAATCGCCTTAATGATAAAGAGATGGACCCCATATTATCTTGTAAAATTGGAAGCGAATCTGTTGAGAAATGGCAGAGATATGATTTTTTAAAATTCTGCTCAATAATAACCTATGGCATTTTTTTTTAATTTTGGGAATTGTTTAATCCAGACCAATATCTGTATCACCACCAAAATTTAATGGTTTCTTCTTTGGACCAAACTACACCACTGGTAAAATTTTCATGTAAATCCATCCAGTAGTTTTTTCATTATCTTGCTAACAGACAAACAAACAGACAGACCCTGGCGAAAACAAAACCTCCTTGGCGGAGGTAATTAAACACAGACTAAGAGATAAATAAAACAGCTAAAGAGTCATATAAATCAGCAAACAGGGGCGTCCTCAGCTTTGCTTTAAAAACCTCTGCAACACATGCCTGCCTCATGTCCTGTAGACTGTTCATAATGTTGGCACACAGGAAGAGAAAGCACACACACCAGCTGTTTTCTGACCTTTGGAACACTCAGAAGACCAGGTCCCTGGGAGCGAGGAACACAAGAATGTATATATGGGTTCACAAGATCATCTAAATAAGACAGTGCAATGCCATTTACAACTTTATAGGTCAGTAGCAGCACCTAGAAGTCAGCTCTGACCTGATAAGACAGCCAAGGAAGAGAGGCCGGCACAGGGGTAATGTGCTCATATTTACCCGCTCTGGACAGAACACGAGCTGCAGCATTCTGCACTTACTGCAGGCCTCAGAAGCTCTTCTTCAGCAAACCAGACAAAAGAGCGTTACAATAACTCAGTCAAGAAGACACAAATGAAATTGTATTATCCTGATAGTTATGAAATTATCAGGATAATACCAGGGCAGCCGGCCCAGGTAATTCCCTGACATGGTTGTTCACAATTGTTCCTCTCAGCAGGGAGTAGGCCTTGCTGGATGAGGGTGAAGTGGTGGAGGGGGACAGGGGGTCTCCAATAGGAGCACAGGTCATCAAACATACGCAGCAGAAGTCAGTGTTCATAATATGATAGCAGACAAACAATTTATATCCTCACTCTATTGTTACATATTTAAAAAGTGTATAAACAGCATTGATTAAGGAAGTGAGAGCAGTATCACAGCACACAAAGGTGAATATGAAGCAGCTTCACTGCATACATGATGATCACACCAGAGAAAGAAAGCTGCAGTGTTTTATCTCTGTATCCAACAGCAGCGCAAGAGGGCTCTTTGGATATGTGTTGATTTTTTTCAGAGCAGATGATCTACAGAACTTTGATGATGTGCATTGGAAACAACACTTGAGCACATTTGAGTTTGTGTTACTCTCATTACAATCAAATAAACTTCTCCCATTAGAGCGCTTGTTTTAACACATCATGTCGAGTCTCCCTTTTCTGGTTTTATGATGTCATCAGCCCTCCCCACTCGCCTCAGTGAATTACCTGGACTATTCAGTGCTGCATTTACACATCAGCTCACTTGGACTTTACGCAGATAAAATACTATAGGGTGCAAGGAAATTACCCGTAATGTCTCAAGGTGCAAATATAAGCGAGTCTCACTGTGCACTAAGCTATTGCCTGTAGAAGGAAGCCCCGTTTACACGACAACGTTGCCACCAGAAACGGAAAGGTTTTTCCTTTGCTTTTTCAAAAGTACGCCGCGTTCACACGGAGACGCGAGAACGACTGAAAACGCTGTAGCATGCATGCCAGGCCAGTAGTTGGCAATGTAGGTTTGTAGTAAAAAAGCAGTGTTACAACATGCTTTCCAGTAGAGACAAACTTTTCATAAACAGCAATAGCGAGTGAACACACGACGACGCAGGAGATTCTTGTCTGGACAACAAATCTGTTTGGATATTTTTGTCTTGACAACAAACTGAGCACAGTAAGCAGCACACATGTTGCTCGGTAGACGGCCGAAGCTGCTGTTGTTGTTGTTCTTCCTGGGATGCACGTGCAACCTTTATCTGAAAGAGTACTGCCCATGCGATTTCCGTTTACACAGATATGGACATGAAAACCTTTTCAAAACTTTTCACTCTGGACCCTGGTTCCAAGAGTTTGTGGATTTAGGCACCATTCTCGTGCAAATGGAAGGCAAAAACCAATGAAAACTTTCCATTTTTGGCCGTTTTTATTGTTGTGTAAATGGGGCCTAGGCGTGTTTGAACATCAGACTGTGTGGCTTTCCTGCTGGGCCATGCTCTTTAGTGGATCCACAACACAGTTACACAGCTAAAATCAAGAGATGGAGACACAAATTTTAAGTCATGTAGGATCTGGTTGAATGACAGCAGAGCGAGAAGCACTTTGCCAAAATGTAGTGAAAGACGAACATTAACAAGTAACTCACTTAATCATACTGGATATTAAAATGTTTTACTGAAGTGCAGATGGTTTGGCTGTTGATTCAAGTGTTTGGGTATATGTAGAGTTACTCACCTACATTTATGGCCCAGCCTCTGTCAACAGCCAACTTCCCTGCCTGTGAAAACAGATTATATGAGTTAATGTTTTTTCAGTGTCAACAAACACAGAAGCATGAATATGACGCCTTCAGTAACAAACATGATTTATGAGGGAAATGACCTTTTCCAAACAAACACAAAAAATGCAGCAAATAATTATCAAGTAGCTTTTGTGAAATTAGAAATATGTCTTGAGGCGTTCACTTCAATTACAGCTTTTCAGTGCGGGGCTCTTATCTGGATCTAATACCCTACATACACTCTCTGTTGAATGGAATAACCACTGCCTCTGTTTGCTGTTTCTCCATTAGTAAATCTGACCTCCAACCACACAGGGCACATCTGCAGCCTTTAAATGCACACGCAAACATCAGGAGACATTAAAGATTCCTCCTGGAGTACTTTGTTTTCCCACACAGTAGCCTTGAGGTTAAAAGTAAATCCATTTACATTTGAATGTATTAGATGACCTATAGGCAAAGACCTCCCTCTCACACCCTGCTGAGATCGCCCCTGTGGTTTATAATTAAAAGGTCATGAGTTTCTAATAACAACCTGCATGTTGCTGCAAAAGTCCTGTCAAAGGGTCAGAATGGGAAAAATATCAACACCCACAGCCCTTATATTAATATGAGGGGTCTAGTAAAGGCCTTTCATGCAGAAAGAGGAGGGTGTTCTGTAAATGTGTAGCCTCCTGCAGACATAAAACCTTTTAAGGGGAAGATTAGAAAATAAGTTTAATTGGCGTTTGAATGGTCTTGCTTCTCAACTTTCTACACATACATACTTGGACTACAAAGCTGCAACAGATCAACCAGAGCAGCTTCAAGTGGTAACTGTAGTGTCTCATTTTGCAAAACATTTTGCTCAAACATCTGTCGCTGTGAAAGGAACAAAATCTTGGAACTCACAATGTGATCATCTGAAACTCATAACAGACCTCACCACTTTCAACAGAGTCACTTAATCCTGGCTGATTCAGCTGCAAACCTGCACTCATGTTTGATTTGATGTTGTTTTGTCACTGTGAAATGGCCTTTTATTAACCTTCACCAAGGAGGCTATGTTTTGACCAGGGTCTGTTTGTGTGTTTGTTTGTCTGTTTGTTTGTCTGGTAGCGAGATTACGCAAAAACTACTGGATGGATTTACATGAAAATTTTACTAGAGCTGTGGTTTGATCCATGGAAGAACCCATTACATTATGGTGGTGATCCGCATGTTTGTCTGGATGCAAAGAATTCACAAATTTGCGAAAAATTCTATAACTTAAAATTGGGCCATATTTAAAAAATCATATCTCTTACATCACTATATGGATTCGGTTCAAAATTTACACAGTAATATATATAATAAAACTCTATCATCACGGTCAATTTCATCTGGATCTGATCCAGACTGACATCACAAAAAAACATTGAACTTTATAATGGCAAATCCCATTCATTTCTCCTCAGCTGCTCTGAGGGTTCTGCCCCCTTTACATCATTATGGAAATTGTAGTTTACTGGCAAACTCACATCAACGTTTTTCAAGCCCATGTCACTACATTACCCAACTTTCCTTGCAATGCCAGCAGAGGAGTACTCCACATGGTCAGACATAAGCGGAGACTCGGCCATCCAATCTGAGCGCGTGGTAATCCAGAATTGTATCTTGGCGGAGGTCTGCGCTCTCCGAGTGCTTTTCTAGTTACTTTATGTTGTGTATAATTTCACTCCTATTTATTCTTTTGGATTTATAGCTTACATTGTATAATTTTCACAAAAGCCCTGTATGCTTCAAATTAGCAATCTCCACAAAACTATGATAAGTGTATTGGATGACTATTTTCAGTTTGTCTATGTATACTGTATCTGTCCCCAACAAATAAACCCATGAAAAAATAAAGAGAAAATAAAGGAAGATTTCACACCTACAGCTCATTGGCTTTGTTCTGATTCAGTTGGAGAAAATGAAACGATGTAAGATTTTTCGTAGGGTTGTTGCATATTCACACTGCAGTTTGTGGTAGGAGCCAGACCACACACAAAGGCAGGGCTGCCCTTAACACCATTAGAACACAATAAGCTTTTCTCTTTGCCTAACTTAACAATGCCAAGCCTACTAAGCACACTTTGCATCCTGGGGGGGTAAGATAGCACGCTAATCTAACAACAAGAGAATTATAGTTTTACTTAGAGCATGAAAGATGGCAAACAGTAAGAAAAGAAGAGGAGCTTAAACACTGGTCAGTATCAAGAACAATAATTCTAAAGAAAACAAAATAATATGGTAGCTTTTTATACCAACACACAGATCAAAGAAAAAACTATGAATAAAAATACAGAAAAGCAGAGACCAGCTTTGTAAAAGTGCAGGTTCAGGTGATGAAAAGGACAGAGGTGCCTGCTCCAACAAGCTGGACAGAGTTCTGGGAACTCAACATGTTGTTGAACTAGTCCATGTTGTCGAGTCTGATGTGATGTTGAGCTATGTTGGCCTGTTGTTATTTTCACAAAGCATGATATGCCTGTAACCTGACACACCAGATGAACCGTTCAATACATACCACACAGAAAATATTTTGCTAGTTCATCTGGGAAACAGCCCATAGAAAATGCTTGCTAATAGGCAGAACCTTTCAAAGCCATATCCTGCAGGCGATTGGATGATTGTTCCATCAATCACATTCATCACAGGCCAATCAGATACTGTAGTAGGTGTAAGTTTATTTTTGGGGTGTTTCATGCCTTTATTGGCCTTTTATTGACTTTATTAACAGGGGAGGGACTGTGGTTGTGCATGCAAAATGGGGTGAGGGAGTGGGGGAGGACATTCTGCAAATGGTCTTAGGCTGGGCTGGAACCTGGGCCAGCAGAAGCACAATAGGACATGCCTGGCTGCTTACTGCTTTGCCAGATCAACACCCTAAAATATATTTTCCACTGCTGTCATTGACCAAAGCTGTCAGATCTGATAAAACTGCTACTTAAGCAGTTAGCATCTATTTTGTAACACTCATAGTTCTCACCTCTTCCTGCTCTGAAGGACACTGATTAACCGTTTTCAGATATTTCTATATATCTGTATCGAAAGTGGTATCGGGCAAATAAGTCTGAAAATATCAACATATTGGATATTGGCAAAAGTCCAGAATCGTGACATCCCACAATTTAAGATATTTTGATCCTAAAATACAAATTGAGATGAACTTTGTTTTATCTCAGTCATTGTCAAATTTTGTGAAAATTACATTAAATTGTTAAAGGATAAGTTCATTTTTTTGACACCTGGACCTTATTTTTAGGATTAAATACGCTCGTAGACTCACCCAGACAATTTTGGCGGAGCTCAGAGCCGTTTTCGAGCAATTTAGATCTATCCAAGTATACGGGGCCAGAAATCGAAGCCCCTAAATTAGACATTATCTGCTGCGAAACTCGCTTATTTCAGCTACATTTCATAAATGAATGGCCAGTGTTATCACCATGTCAGCTCAACTTTGTTGTTATGGTCATCCGGGGCTTTACAAGGATGGGTAACCTTTGGGGACATCATAGACAAGAACATGAGTAGAGCCGCTGTTGTTGCTAGGCTACATGGCTACACGGCTATTTTTGTGCAAAATGGCGGAGTATTTATCCAATGTAGAAGTGTCTGACGACGACTTTGAGTATAATGGATGCCCGTATCATTTTGAGCCAGAATATACCGACGAGGAGCTATTTGTAAGGAGGATGCAGAGGGAAAGAGCCGAAAAGCAGGCAAGAGAACAAGCAACCACTGCACGTCCACGAATGGGCGCTAACTGGTGTTGTTGTTGTGGACATTGCACGGCAATGGCAAAAGAGGAGGACTGCCTTTGCTGCTCAGAGTGGGACTTGAGACCAGAAGAAACACATATTGATACCCCCCAAAATACGATTTCTGGCCCCGTCTGCTACTACGGCATGAGAGAAAAACGCCGTTGGATAGATCTAAATTGCTCGAAAACGGCTCCGAGCTCCGCCAAAATTGTCTGGGTGAGTCTACGAGCGTATTTAATCCTAAAAATAAGGTCCAGGTGTCAAAAAAATGAACTTATCCTTTAAATAATTGGGACGTCAGCAGCTCAGTCTGGTAGTGCACTCAACCAGTAATCGGAGCTTTTAGGGTTCGAGCCTCACTCTGGCTGTCATACTTCGATGGCATGACGTTTAACCTCAAGTTGCTCCTTCTGCTGCTAACCTAGCTGTTACCTGTGGAGTATAAGCGCTATGACTGCGAGGAAAAACGCTTTGAGTAGTAAGAGAGACAAGAAAAGCTCAAGTCCATTTACCATTTTGCCATTATGTCATCTTTAAATTTACCTAACTTGAGCCATTTGGTAGTTCTACATTAATATATCAACTGCAGTATCACTGTATAGTATGATACTTTGGACCTTGAATTGTATCATAAGCTACCTGTGATTCCAATTCCTCCTCAACAGTGGATTCTTCTTTCCACTGTAGATCAAGATTTCTGTCTAAGATTTAAAAGAGGGCTTACAGTTTTGTAGTCCTTGCAGAGATAAACATGTTGGACTCCAGAGGTGAGGACAGATGAGATTTGAAGACTGTGTGTAAAAGCCAATATGGCTCTCTGATGGATGAGTAATAACACATTAGCATGTGTGCACACACTCAGGCCATGGCTCTCACGCTCTTCTCTGTGTCTGAAAAACAAGCACTTAAGTACAGCAGGGAGAGTGCCAGACACATTTTACTATGGCCCTGTAATTGTATCTTTGTAACACCATCAAACCATCAGATTCTGAGTAAGATCTTTTGTATTACACTGGCTCTAAAATCATCTGTATCTGGATCCAAGAGATGTAGTAAAAATAAAGAAACGGTGACTTTTTTCATCAAAAGACCCCTGTTGATTCTTTATTTTTAGGTTTTCCATCACAGGAACAGCTAAAAATGGCCGCAAGTATCTCCTCATGCTCACAAAAGGTACAAACTAAACTGAAGCATTTCATATAGGGAAGATTTCTCAACAAACATTAATTCAGACTATTTGAGATGGAGGATACATATTGATTATGAAAGTAAAAACAACCAAATAGCTTCATTTTTATTTTTTATAGCCGTGAAGAAAAAGAATTGTGCTTCTTACATTGAGTAGGGGGCAACCAATAGTCCACCTGACTGATTATCAGGGCCGATATTTAGCATATTAAACCCTCTCTGGTAGGATTGAATTGGCTCTGATCTGTCACTCTGGCTTCTCTGACTACTTTCATCACTATTGTCCTGCCTGCAATGCAGTCTGATTGGCTAGACTTAATACGAGTAACAGCAAATCAACACCATAGCCAACTTAATGTTCTGCCTACAATTTTCTCTGATTGGCCAGATATCAAATAACTAGAAGTGAATCAACACAGCACCGTGGAAGAAGAGCAGTGTGGAGTCTCTCATATGGCCTTTTTCCATTAGCCCTACTCTACTAGGCTCGGCTTTCCCCAACTCTACCCAGCTCTACTCTACTCGCTTTGGTCTGCTTTTCCACCAGCCCTGTCCCCTGCCCAGCGGGGGCGCCATGAAACAGCTGGGCGACACTGCGTTCATGTCATTTTGAGCGTGACACAAAAACCAGAAAAGTGGAGGACATTAGAGGCAACAGTATACTTGCTGCTCGGTCTGTGGCTTTTTGTTACAAAGAGGAAAGCAGAAGAAGGCTGCAGGTGGCGAGAAGAAATACCCTTGAGAACTACAGGAGAGTTTTGGAAGCTATACAACAGTTTGAAGCCGAGGACGAGAGCAATCGGGCTGCAAAGAAAAGACGTATGAGGGTAAGCTAATGGAAGCTACCGCTAGCTTGTTAGCCAGTTTGTAATGATATAGTCCCGTGTTTAACATTCTGATGGCAGCAAATTATTGCCATAAAGTAACAAAGTGTATGTACTGCAGTCCTGTTTTGGGCATCGCGCTCATGACCCATCGGTGACGACATTCTCTGACCAATCAGTAGCAGTCGGTCGACGTCACCTTTTAGTGTTTAGAACCAGAGCAGAGTAGGTACTAAAACTGGTTTGTTTTAGGAGGTACTGTGCCGGTGGAAATGCAACGCAAACCGGGTAGAGCCGGGTAGAGTAGAGTAGAGTAGGGCTAAGGCGGGCTGGTTGAAAAGGGCCAATAGTGACAGGGACGTCAGAAGAAAATACAAAGTTAAACATTCATGGCCTCCACATTGAAGTAGCAGATCCACCATTGTGTGAGCTATTTCAGTAATGAGAGGCTTGCACAGTTTACAGTTCAATCATGGAAAATGTCCTGAAAATAAACTTTATCACAGTGATCACAGTAGCCTGCAAGGTGCTGAATTAGTGCCAAAGACGTTCAAAATCATACACAGAGCAACAGCTGATGTTTTCTCTTTGTATTGGTGCCATTACAAAAAATTCAACTGAAGCTTTCATGCTGCAAGTTTTACCTTTCTCCTTAAAACCATGACCATGTTTATTATATAAACTATGATAATTTAACCAACATGACCATAAAAAGACATCAAGTCCCATGTAGATAATCTAAACACTTTAGTAAGCATCCATGAACTCATTTACAAGTTGGGTTTCTGACATCTGGATTAAACAAGGCCACAGCTTTATTCCCTTCCCTTCAGCCATAAAAGCAGGGTTATAATCTCAGTCTCATCTGATTACAAAGAAATCTCTGTCTCTGAAATGTCCTAAAGCTGCTTCTCTAAATGTTATAGAGATGTGGAGTATTTCTATTTTAGACTTTAGACATAACAAAACTGTATCTAACCAATGTCATCTGGGTGGTGGAATTATTGAGAATATTTACCTCCGTACAGGATGTGATGGTTTTAGTAGTATTTTTGTCTGTTTGTGTGTAAGATAATTTAAAAGGCTCTAAATGGATTTTGATGTTTTATTCTGTGAATGCCAGTAATGGCACAAGGCAGAAGTGATTAGATTTTGGTGGCGATTCAAATCTGGATCCAGGACTTTTTTAACAATTTGTTAAAATTGCAAACAGAGCAGTTTCAACATTTTTGCTAACATTCCCGCTAATAATGTCAGAAATGCTTTAAAAAAATCATGCATAAATGTCTTGGTGGAGGTTTGGGCTCTCTGATTTACTTACACACCATTAAAGAAGATTTAAAACATTTAGCTGACTTAATATCAACTTCTTCTTAAATTTTACTCCAACAAATTTTAAAGGAAAACATACAGTTTCTACTTCAATATAATCTGACAGAAATGACTTGTTCGTGCAAGTATTTTTTTGCTGATTTAGATTATCTTTGATAAAATATATAGTATAACAGTGTAACCCAAAAACATAATGATGTACTAAGATTAAAGTCCCACTAAGTATGATTCCAGCTTTCAGCTCTCTAGTGGCCTCTATGGTCGTTGAGTGTAACTGCACGGTCATAAAACAGAGCGCCTCACACCAACGTGCATTTGTTGACATACAGAGGGAGGAGAAGTGAGCCGACAGGACGTCCCGAGAGACAAATAAACCATGTGGACTGATAAGGTACAGTCTGATTATGTTTCTATTTGAATAAATCATCATGTACTTACAAGTCCAACAATAACAGGGCCAAATCAGCATCGGTCAGACATCCCTCCTCGTCTTTCAGCTCATACCAGCGAGTGAACGCCAGGCCAATGTTTATCCCTGTCCGGGCATTTAGCTTATTACTCTCCTGCTTTCTTGTTTTTGTCTCCTCTGATAAAACTTTTCTTTTCTTCTGTTTTCTTCATGCTTCCGCCATGATAACAACTCTACATTTAGCTTTCTTCTTCTTGTTTAACGGCGGGTGGCATCCAGCGTCAGAGGAGCATTACTGTCACCAACTATTTCCATGAGGAAAATAAGTGCATATTTACTTTAAACTAAATTCTGTTCATTAAATCTGTTTTAAAAATTCATAAACTGCTTTATATTCTCCTTTCCTGGGAACATATTCACTTGGTTGATTTATAACTGCACTGAGAATTTTACAGTTTCAGAGATTAAAAATTGTCCTTTAATGCTATGTATTCATTTTTGCTCATGTGGAATGAGACAGCCTATTTTTCCATTTAACCAAAGTTTTCTATTAGGGCTTGTTCTACCTCAAATTCTAATTTTGACAGAAAGATTCCCATTACTGTATCAATTATCGGTCCTACTCGAACTGCCAATAATCAGTATCAGTATTGGCCTGAAAAAACAATATTGTACAACCACTGATTTCAATAATAATTAGTTTGCATCAATTAAGTTTGATAGTAACAACAATGTGTTAGAAATCAAACATTGATTGTTACCATTTCATTGTTTGTTTTCATTAAATAACTACTCACTAACGTAAATCAACTATTGATCACACTTCATTAATCAGGGTTTTAGCAAAGTGATGCTTGGTTTAATACATTGTCAAAAATGAGCTGTTAGGTTACAGTAGACTCATCATTCACCCTCGGCTTTGACAACATTTTAAAGTTTTTCCAAAAGATTCACAACCACCTTATTTGTGGTACATTAGGGATGCTCTTACACCTTTGTTTAGAACAAACTAAAACTGCAGCTGAGAGGGAGGATTTTGTCCTTGTAGGTAGTTAAAGTACTTTCAAGAGGATAAACACATATTCCTTTTCTCCTATAGAAAACTGGAAGAAACTCAGAGGTCCTTTACATGTGTTTTAAGTGTGCACATAAGAGGCATTTTAGACCATAAAGTGCCTGAGCTACTTGAATGATGTTTGTTTGATGTATTTAAAAAAGGTAAATGGTGTGTAGTGTTGAGAGCTTTAAAAGTGTCAAAGACTTGAAAGGTGTGTAATAATGACCGTTCACAGGTCTTGGCCGTGCATGTTCTCTCTTTGGTGTATCCTTCACTCCACTTTGTGTCAACTATCTAAAAAAACTCCTGCTACGACAGTTACGGCAGGCAGAAGATATACAGAGGGTTTTTGGGGCTTTATGTGTCGCCATATTACCATATATATTATATACATATTTAACTTTCTGACCAAACCAAAAATGTCTTTTTCCAAACTACACATTTCCTAAACAGTTAAACTGTATGTCTGATTTTATAACCACTGTCAGCCACAATAGGTAAATCTGTGCCAGCCAATAAAAGACCTTTGAGGGCATAATTTCTGAATTTTTATGTTTGGCATCCAGCATTATGCCATTTAACTGAATCTTAACTAGCTTCTGCAACATTTAAGCTATACACAAAGTAAAGTAAACACACTGTCCACCATTTTTGCATTATCTCAAAGCAAACTGAAATTACATCCAGAAATCTCTGCAAAACGTTTCCTGCCTTAAATTTAAATTAATTGTCATTTAAAAAAAACGATTAAGCAAGAACAAATGTATGCCAAGGAAAAAAAAGAAAAATAAACATATTTCAAGGCTCGTAAAAAAGTCATGAAGTACTTTGAACGGCCTGTCTGTCTTGTGTGTCATGTTAGGTGTAATGCTGTTCTTGCTTAAATGTGTGTATATTTCCATAGGAGGCCCTTATGGATGATTGAGACTGAAATAGTAATGTGATCAGTCTGCCCTTGTTTTGTCTTAAAGAGAGCCTTGGGGACGAGGGTCAATAGTATAGTTGTCGGTACCATAGTTATCTGCATGTCTGTCCAGTTTAAAATAGTTAAAATTGAAGATAAACATTTAAAAATAACAATAAATGCAAAAATGCTTTTTTTCCATGGTGATTTTGTCACATTTTTTTGTTTTGGATTTCAGTTATCGCTTGGCATTAACTTTTGGGCCACATTAGAGAAGGGCCTCATGTGGCCTCCTGGGCTGAAAGTTGCACACTTCTGCTTTTTGTTGTTATTCTGGAAGGAGCTGCAAACAGACCTAAAACTTAAAGTGTTTGATTAGATACTTTTAAGAAAATGTTAGATGATTTGGAGGCAGAGGCATCTGGATGCAGATGTTTTGACAGATTATTTATTCTTTCTTTAAATCATTGTCCATCTTGTCGAGTATCCATTCATCCATTGTCCATACCACTTGTCCCGTTTGGAGTTGCAGAGGGGCTGGAGATTATCCCAGCTGACACAAGAGACGGGGTACACCCTGGACTAGACAGCCAGTGATGGGCCATACAGAGAGAGAAACAACTATTCATACATTCAACCACTCCCAAGAGTAATTTGGAATCACCAATTAACCTTATAAGCATTTTGGTCTGTGGGAGAAGCTGGAGTGCCCGAAGAAAATGCACACATGCACGGGGAGAACATGCCAACTCCACACAAACTGACACGGGGTTCAAACCAGCAACCTTCTTGCTGTGAGGCACGTACACCACCCGCTGTGCCACAGTGCCACCCCATCTTGACAATTAATTATTCATTATATTTCATTATACTTCAAGCGTTCTACATTTTATTGTTTGGATGGCTCTTTGTCATTTTAAGTAACTTGTTGACTTTGACGCTGCCTGTCTTGACCAGGACACTCTTGAGAAAAAGATATTTTAATCTGAATGAGGTTAATCAAATAAAAATAAATTCTTACTATGCAAAAACAAATTAGTGCTTAAAGAGGCATTCATTAATTTGTGTGCTTGTAAAACATAAACTCATTCAATATTTGTTTTACAAAAAAAAGACCATTAGAGTGATTAGTAGAAGTGGATATAGAGATTAATCAAACCTATTATTTACAAAGTTAAAGCTGTAAAAATGTTATGAATGAGTGGATTTCAGTATTCTTCAAATTGTGTTTGAGGCTCATCAGAAAACTTTACCAACAACCAGAAAAGATTTGAAAAAAGAGAGAGTCAGTATAAATTAAAGGGAACAGAGATCTTGAAAAAGCAGAGGCGCAAAACCAAACTGATGGAACAATGCATAAATGTGAAAGGAGTCAGTTCATGAAGCAATCTTAACACGGAAACCAAATTTCTAAATCGAACTTCATATTTAAAGTTAGCCCTGCAGCTATTTGATTTGAATTTTTGGCATTTTATTATGCTCATTGTTGATTACTGTGCTGTAAAAAAGGGACAGACCTATAAGATTATCCTGTTTACTGCTCCTTTTCATTTATTATTTCTGCTTTTTGCTGCTTTGTAGTGAAGTGCCTTCTGTTATTAATAAATAAAATACTTATTGAAATGAAAATTAAATGAAATGGGATGACTTTACATAGACAGGTGCTGGTTCTGTAACTTTAAAAATGTTAAAAACCTCCAAGGGAACAATGTTTTGTATAGTTTACAGAAATAATGGTGAGGGAATTACTACTTCTTTTTTCCTTCATATTTATTACCTTACCAAAATTTAAAAGCTGTGAACCGTCGAGTTTCAAGATGTGTTGCAGGATTAATTAAATATAAAAGCTTTCAAAGACACTCTTGAGTAATTTTGTAAAATAATCACAGCAAGGCAGCTATTAGTGAAATTCTGTTAGGCATTGGTAGAAATAAATTAACAACCACAGAATAATAAAAGAATATGTGTAACAAAGGAGGCTTGATTTGTAGGTGTGCTTTTGGCTGTTGAAAACCACTGAGGTAGTTTTTTTATTTTGTTTTCAGGAATTAAGCAAAATTAAGTTGGTAACAGATAACCAAATTCAGTCCTGGAAGCTCCACCTAAAGCTGTTCAACTGTATCTCATACAGTCATCATATTTGTGTTAACACTATTGTCGTGATTTCATAACACACAGGAGAGGCCACTCTTTTATGAAAGGTAAATTTATATTTCTGTATCGTACTGTAGATTGTGAAATTGAAGCAGGGAGGGCAGAGAGCATGATGGGATATTTAAGAGAATATTTTGAGGGAAATGCCTTTGAGCCCTGTATAAATGAGAGATGATCATATTTTGATTGTGTGAGCCGGGTGTCTGCATGTGTGATCTGCGTGCACCTGCAGAGCTGGTATTATTTGATAAAGGTTACAGAGGCAGCGGTGGATCACTCCATTATTTGATAATGCTACTCTGTGGATCATTATCTCTGTTCCTTCCTCTGACAAATGATGGCCGATAGCAGGCAGATGGGTGAAATATGTTAATGTTATCAGCTAAAAGCAAACACATTAAACGGAAATGAAGCTCTGAGATTCTTACCATTATTGTTCCCCCAGTCTGTGTCCTCAAAGGCCTCAGCACTCTCCGCTGGACCAGGAAATTAGGCAGAAACATGAGGGGTGGGATTTCTGTTATTGTTGCCACCACTAGAGACCACTAAAGAGAAAATAGACAACAATTAGACGCAGCATGAAGAGGCCTTTTCTGTTAACTTATGAGGCAAAGAAACCATAGGACATGTGCTGAATCATTTTGAGATTTTTGTCCAGCAGAGATTGGATATAAACAAGTGAAATGGTCAACTTAAGAAAAATATTACAACTTAAGCATGAAAAACTTTAACCTAACCACATAAAAATTCAACAGCATGTGATAATTCAAATTCATAGCAAAGTACTTTGATGCTTTCCTGAGCCAGGCTGACTACAGGACTGGTGTCAAATATTTACAAAGACAGGCTGGAACAACACGTATCAACATCTTTTGCTCATGGATTTGAAACTACTTACTAAAAATAGGAGATGCACAATATTATCGGTCTGATATCGGTATCGGCTGATATCAGCCTAAAATGTTAAGTATCGGTATTGGCCAATATTGAAATATTTGCAGATATTTACAGCTGATATATCAGCCACACATATCGGCCATATACCGGCTGGAATATCGGCAAACTACACAAATGGACAATATTGATGCACCTTCTCATCACTGCATGGGTACACTGAAAAATCAAGAGTTTCATTTTTGCAAGACTTAAACGCTGTTTTTCTTGTTTTACATCTGCTCCTCGCAAAAATATACTTTAACACTGACAGAAAAAAGTCTATTTTTCTTAAGTACACACCTTGTGCTCTTGACCAGAAATATCAGTATCGGCAATAATGAATTAAAAAATATTTGTGTATCCGGTATCGGCAAAAATCCAATTTGTGCATCCCTAGCTAAAAATGCATATTAACCGTTATTTTAGATGTTTTTAGTCCACAAGTCCAAAAATACTGTAACTTCTTACTAAATTTAAGTTATATCTTTACAATAAACAAAATCTGTATGTCAAGTTTTTTTCCTTGACTTACTTTTAGTACTTTTTAAATTCATTGTGCTGACCTGTGCAGGTATGAGGTGCTCACAATGTTCAGAAAAAATATAACACAGAAAGAGAGAAAGAAGGACCTTGAACAAATGCCATACTTTCATAATGAATGCCAAAGTGAAGCTGACAGTGTAAAGGGAAAGCACAGACCTTTAATCTGCTGAGGTAGCGTTTGGTATGAGCCACCAGCAGATCCTCCTCTGTAGCTTCTCTGGCCTCGACGAGCTTTTCATCAGTGATGAACTCCTCCTCTGAGAGAGAGCAATGTGTCATTACATTCATATTAATTTTCCACAGGCAAGTAACTGAGAGTTTGATAAAAAATAATATGATGCAAAATCCTGTTAAAATAAACCTTCAACAAATGGGAAAAATGGGAGATTAAACATAAGTGATTACTTTTTTAGGCTTTGTTGATAACAGAGTTTAACTATTTCTAATTTCGTAACAGAAAAACTACTAATGACTGCTCTGGTTTTCTCAACCACATATCTTGTCATTCATACAAATACTTGAGTTTTTTAATAGTTATGATTTTAATTTTATTTATTTTGTTTTCGCTCTTGGTGCCAGTGTTGTAGGCAGACGGGAAATTATACTTAGGAATTTACATTCCACAGTGAGGCCTCATGTCCAGGACCACATCGTCTTGTAATTATGATCTATTAATTTATTATTTTAATGTCTTAGTCCATTGTTGTAATTGTTATTTAATGTTACTGTTTACATGGATATGTATGTGTATGTTGGATGAAAACATGGGTATGTCTTTTATGTGTACATGTAATTATGTGGATGATAGGATGTGTATTTATGTGTGGGTTTGCCTTTGTCCATGTATGTCTAAAACTGGAAACATGCTTGCGATAGTGGTTTGGGGGGATATCCTGGCAGTTTTTGGAACATTTACCTTATGTATGAACAACCATTTTCTGACTGCCTGTCAAACTCTTTAAAAAAATTACAAAAAGAGACTTTAAAAAATAGCTAGGTCTGAACAATATTGGAAAAAAGTAAATTTCAATATTTTTTCCTCTTGTGATATATATTCAATACATATATATTTAGAGAATTTTCTAGATAAATGCTTTGAGCAACAATTTCAGCTGAATCTTTATTCTCTAAACTAGAGGTGGCCAAACATTAAAGTATTGCATTATTTGGCGTGGCAATATGTCATGGATTCATTGCTGCTATGCATTAATATTTTTAATACTTTAATTTCCAATGATTAATGGGGGTTTTGGTCCAGTGAAGATAAAAGTTAAACAGTGCACAGCAGAATGGGTTGGATTGATAGTTTACATGAGGAAATCAGTCTGAGTTTTACTGCTTTTAATAAAACTGAAGAAAAATGATGAAGATACTGAGATATGTTTCTTATCCAAGTTTAGAGAATTTTTGTAACTTATTTTCTTTTAAGATGTGAATGCAGACAATAAAAAGTTGGAAAACTGCAATGTGTCACAGTGTTAAGTATCCCAAAACTTAGCATAGCTGTTTTCCATTCTCTTACCTTTAATACTGCGTGTCACAATAAAATCGAATCCGGACTGAAGTATCGTGATAATATTGTAACGAGGGGCCATGGGTGATTTCCCACTCCTACTCTAAACCCAGTCATTCTTCCATTTCCCTCTTAAAGCAAATGTAATAGACTGTATAAACAAGTACAGAGGAAGGAGAGTGTGGCAACAAGTTTCTTAATAAATGTTACAAATAAACTCAAGGCTTGCATTTGTGTTACTTTCAGTCTTCATCATGTTTTTAAAAGATATTTAAAGTGAATTCTCCAAGAACAGCCCCGTCTTTCACTTCTATAAACCCATTATGTTTGCATGTAAAGGCAGATATAATGAGTCCTTATGACTATGAATCAAAGGAAAGAAAGAAAACATCAGCTTAAAGCGTCACTATGAACATATTTGATTGTAAAACATCAAGGGAACAGAAAACTGTCCGTTTTGCTGTCCATCGAAAACCCACAATGAGAACCATGAAATGTTTTTGGCCGTATGCTTGGTATTGCATGGGCACGAGTTGAACTCAAGCAGAATTTATACAAAAAAGATTTCTTGTTGATATTATGCAGGTGTGTGTAAACCAACACTTAGCATCCGAGCTAGAATGAATACATGAATGAATCAATGAGACCTCCATTGTCCCTTTGTCTTGCACAAAGAGCATAACAAATATGACAAATGTGTCAACCAGCATACAGGACAGCACACATTAGCATGACAAAATCATTAGAATACATCACTAAAACAATCATTAAAGCACCTCAATACAACATGTGAGGAATGTCAAGCAGCTGCTTTAATAAGTTCAGAGTGCCACGTTCAGACTGTATAATCAGAGCTTGTTGAGAAGCTGATTAATCCATGTATAACATAAACTCACTGGCTACTCCATTGGGTACTCCTGTCTGAATCCACATTAACACAAATCAACCAATCACACGGCAGTGACTCAATGCATTTAGGCATATAGACATGGCCAAGGTGACCTCCTGAAGTTCAAACAGAGCATCAGACATGGGGAAAAAAGGTATTTTAAGTGCATTAAAAGTGGTATGGTTGATGGCACCGGATGGGCTGTTCTCAGTCACTCAGAAATTACTGGGATTTACACACAGCCATCAGTAGGGTTTACAGAGACTGGTCTAAAAAAAGAAAAACTATCCTATGAGCGGCAGTTCTGAGGGCCAAATCATGCTCCAGGTCAGAGGAAGATTGCTAGAATGGTTTAAGGTAATAGAAAGGCAACAGTGTCTTAAAACCCACTGTTAACAATCAAGGAATGCAGAAGACCACTTCAAATGTGCAGCATATTTAATCATGAAGATGGGCTATAGCAGCAGTAGACCACACTGGGTGCTACTCCTGCCGGCTTTAAAAAGGAAACTGAAGCACTAAATCACACAGACTCGCCAAAATTGGACGATAAAGGAATACATAAAATGTTACCTGGACTCAGGGTCAATCCCAATTGTACCCCTAAGCCCTTCCCCTTCGTCTTACCCCTTCGTCTTACCCCTGCCCCAGGGCCAAGGGGAAGGGGTGAAAACATGCTCCTGAGAAACAAGACGGCACTCGATTCCCGCTACGTCATCATCCAGAGCCGCTCGCTGGCTGTGTCGTAGGCAGATGTGACAATAGCCGTAGCTACAGCTGCGAAAGCTAGCTCGTTATAACAAGAAATTTTAAAATACGACCAACAATCCAAAACATGACTAATATTTACTTGATGACTTAGTAATTACTTATAATTATGTGCTTCCTTCGGTCTCCACTCTGCCTTCTTGTCAGCGGGCGCGGTGTATTATGGGAAATTCTCATACCCCTCCCTTACAAGTGATGTCCCAGTCTGTCTTTGTTTCGAGGGCTGTGTAGCCCTTTGTCTTAGCCCTTCCCCGTACTCTTATGGAGAATTGGGACACCCCTTCACTGTACATGAATGCACAAAACCAAGGGCTAAGGGGTAAGACAAGGGGAATTACAATCAGGATTCACCCTTAGTCTTGGTTTCTGCTGCAACATCCAGATGGTAAGGTGAGAGCTTGGCATTAAACAACATGAACGCATGGATCCATGCTGCCTTGTATCAAAGTTCAGGCTTCTGGTGGTGGTGTAATGTGTGGGGGACTTTCTTGGTACATTTAGTGCTGCTAAGTACCAGTCTAAAAACCATAGCCTACCTGAACCTGACTATTTACACCCCTTCATGACCACAGTGTACCCATCTCCTAATGGCTACTTCCAGCAGGACAGCACATCATATCACTGTGTGTTATCATGCTGTTGTGGACCAAAATCTCTGGGGAATGTTTCACCTTGTTGAACCAACACTATGAAGAATTAAGACAGCTCTGAAGACAAAATGGGTCCAATCCAGTCCTGACAAGGTCCACTAATACAGTGGCCAGTGAGTGTAATTGAAATGCAGTCCAAAGAGCTTAACTCTTTTTTTTTTCATTTAAAAGTCTTTATTTGAACAGAATACTTTCCACATTTAATACAGATGCAAGTGTTGTTTGAACTGTTTTGTTTGTTTAAAAAAACAAACAGAAATCCAACACTGCAGCAGCAGGATGAGTGAGATACAGGAGGAACTTTGGTGTTTGTGAGGATAAAAATATTAAAGGCTACATAAAGTGTAGAAATATCAGCATGCAGTATTGTACAGTTTTGAAACAGCTGCCCATGACTTTAGTTTTCACACCTAGATGGTTTAGGAGAATTGTTACGATTCAAGTGGGTATTCCTTGTTCAGCACTTTCATTTGAATATATCTGAACTAAGCTATTGATCCTAGTTTCAGTACAAACAACTGTGCCGAACTCGCCTGAAAGAGGCGGTCTCAGCTTGCTTCCATCTGACCTCTGAAGTGGTTCACTGACAGTGAAGACACACTTCAACTGGCACAATCAGGGTGACGAGTTAACTCATCACACTACTGTAGCAGCACAAGCAGCAGCAGTAGTAACAATAATTGGACAATGGCAACAAGGCTAATAACAAATTACTTCCTGATCATAACATTTTCAATCCCATAAAGTCACTTTCTGCACACGGGCACAACACACCAAAAAAATCAAAACATGATGACATTACTCACTGTCTCTACAGCAGATCATTACAGGATTCAATAACACCAGCTGATTCAAAAGCTTGGTTAGTTCCCAGCATGAAGTCCAGCTTATTTCAGCAGGATTTATCCTTTTTGAAACTGCTCTCCACTTTTCTGCATCACAGTGTCTCTGAGGAAACTTCTACAGGTGTTACTGCGTAATAAGTCACCGGGGATGCTCAAAATTATCGGTATGATGTCTGCTTCAAAAGCTAAATATTGGTATTGGCAGACATGAACATTTCTCAAGATATTTCCCATCAATATTTAGGCCCTATATATTTTCATTGGGATTGTACAGTTTTTTTCATATGAATCTTAAATAGAGAGAATAAGTACATAAATCAGACCTTTAGCTTTTAAAAGTGAAGATGAAGCTTGATATTTTAGATGTGAGGTAGGTGTAATCTGAAAATAACTACTTTTAATAATTTCTATATATCTGTATCAATATTGGTATTGGCCAAAATAAGTTTTGAAATATCAGCACATTGGCAAAGAGCCAATATTATGCATCCCTATCAGTTACCATGCCAACTGGTGTCCTCTGTAGTCCAACATAGACCCCATTAAAAGTCCCTCTTCTTCGTGCACTGAGTTTGTTAACATTTACATTAAAATGTATGTCACACATTGATAAATACAGTATGTACATCTATATAACTGTTCATAAGAGATTTTACATTCTCCATTAAAGTACTTTTTTGTTGGAAACTTAGCCTGCTAGCTTTCCTCCTATAATTAATATCATGACTCGTAGTCATAGCAATGATGTAATGACATGAGGCCAGCTCTGCCTTTTTGTGTAGCTTCAAAACAATGCTGTGTGAACATAAAACAATCCAAAGGAAATATGCAAATGTATGGCCTTTTTCAACTAAATCAGAACAAAGCAACTGAGCTGTAGGTGTGAAACCAACCTAAAGTTCAGTGGATGTGGTGATATGTTTGACATTGACTGCATCGGTGGCACAGCTGGATAATGCGCTTGGTCAGTGATTGGGAGGTTGCAGGTTCGAGCCCAGCTCCGGGCGACACATGGCGATGTGTCCTTGGGCAAGACGCTTAACCCCAAGTTGCTCCCACTGCTGCGTCAGCGGTGTGTAAATGGGCATGAAAGGGGGTGAGGGCTGATACTGATAGAAAACTAACATAGAAACTCTGAACCATCAGTGAGTGAATGTGAGAGTGAATGGGTGTGAATGGGTAAGTGTGACCTGCGGTGTAAAGCAGCTTTGAGTAGTCAAAAGACTAGAAAGGCGCTATATAAGCTCAAGTCCATTTACCATTTACAACTGTCTTTGGAAGAAGCACTGGCTTAAAGCCACACTATGCAAGATTCCAGCTTTCTGCTCTCTAGTGGCCTCTGTGGACATTGAGTGTAAATGCACTGTAGTAAAACAGAGCGCCTCACACCAACGTGCATTTGTTGACATACAGAGGGAGGAGAAGCGAGCCAACAGGACGTCCCGAGAGACAAATAAACCAATGTGGACTGATAAGGTACAGTCTGATTATGTTTCTATCTGAATAAATCACTTTTCAAGCGCCAGCTGTCAGTTGTTAGCAACATGCACTTACAAGTCCAACAATAACAGGGCCAAATCAGCATCGGTCGGACATCCCTCCTCGTCTTTCAGTTCACGCCAGCGAGTGAACGCCGGGCCAATGTTTATCCTTGTCCTGGCATTTAGCTTTTTACTCTCCTGCTTTCTTTTTTTGTCTCCTCTGATAAAACTTTTCTTTTCTTCTGTTTTTTTGCTGCTTCCGCCATGATAACAACTCTACTTTTAGCTTCCGCCTCAAATCGGGAAGGAGGGGGAAGTGATCTATGCCGTAAAGCAGTCAAAGCAGCAAAAATTTGTAGTTTTCTAGTGTGAAAGGGTTCCCAACATCCTCCTCGAAGTTAATTGTGCCAGTGAAGGCGATACAGACCCCCTCAGACCATGACAGAGGTGTCATTCAACCTGTTGTAAGGTGATGTACCATCACAATGACTCTGGAAATATTATATTAAGGTGGAAAAACTACACAGAGTTGGTTTGAATATCTGCTTTCACTCTGATTTTAGCAAGTATTAATAAAATAAATCAAAGGTTTTCCTTTGTCAGCAGAAGCTTAGTACCTCATTTGCACTCTGAACCTTTAAAAGTTTGTGCATTCATTAAGCTGTGTGGGGAACTTTTTTATGGCAAAGACAATCACCAGAGAAATTTGACAACAGCCTTGTGTGAAGTCGAGCCAGTTAGCGAGTCCCTGTTTCCCCTGGCCTTGGAGCCTGTGGTTGGCCTCGTCTACTGTACCTGAAAAGACTCCCACTGGGACTTTTCTCTAATTATCTGTGCTCTATTGCTCTGCGTTTCCCCTCCACAGCTTCTACATCTCACCTCGCCTCTCTCTCTCATCTCTGTTCTCTACCTCTCTTTGCCTCTTTGATTCACTCAGAGTGTATTCATATACATCAGCTCGGGGAAATGTCCTCCCTTTCTGCCACCCTGTTTCCCACTCTCTTACCTTTCAAGAAGTGAATGACTTTCCCCCACTTCCCTGAATCAAATGGATGCAGCTTCTCAAGGCCCATGAAGGTGATGTTGTAGTCGGGGTGGTACACGATGGGCAGGCATGTTTTAGGGATGCTGCTGTACAGTTCAGTGTGGTGAGGGCTGAGGGAAGGAAGTCAAAAAAAGTATTCAATCCAAAACTGATGCATAATATTTACATGGAATGATTTCCCCTGTGGCTTAGATTGTACTCTTCAAACTGTTGTTCTGTTTCTTTGTGCTGCTCACCTCTTCTTCCCTTCATTATCTTCTTTGCGAGACATCTTTTTCAGGCATTGCTATGTTCATCTGGGGATTAAAAAATGAGAAAATCAATCAACAATTCAAGTAATCAACTTAAAACTGCTGTAAATATTTGCACCTCCTCTGAGACTGAAGGATTTTTGCCTGAAACTATTTAATCCCCTCTTCAATGTGCATATATTAACGTTTAACCTGTTTCAATGCAGATGCAAAGAAAGAGGCTGCCACAGAATTTCTGCTGCATAACCTTGCAGACAGAACATTTTATTATTGATTCCAGGGGTGGCCAACAAATGCCAATGAGCACCTGGAAGCCCACAGGAAGTCATTTGAGCCTTTGTTTGCAAATAAACCATACTTCCATCAATACAAAAAAAAAACCCAGATGTAATGTGTGTTTTATTTTAAACCATCCATTTTCATTTAAATATTTAAACTGCTTTGGGTCAAAGTTTATGATGATTTGCTGACTTGTGCCAGCTTGAACCCTAAATGTGTCACTAATACAAAAAAATCACATGTGACTCTTGGACAAATCAGTTAACTTAAACAGATAAGTAAAAATTAAAGAATTCGAACATTGTCAAATATATCCTATTAAATGCACATGTTTAATTAATTTAAGGAAAACTATGCAAACTTTAATGATTCAGAAACATTAACTCAAACAAGTGGCCCTTCACAATACCCTTCATCTTTTGGGTAGCTGTCAGGTGCAAAATACTTTGCTGTCCCCTGATCTATTCATTCATTTATTACTTATATTTATATGAATTATATTTTATATATTACTTATGTATAATCAATTTATTTATTAATTCTTTTAATACTTTCCATGCAGTCTCTCAAAAAAAAATTACTATACTGACAGATGTAACTGTTTTGTTCTTGTAGTGTGATGTGCAACAAAAGAGAGAGACTCAGCACACCACACACTGACTGATTCACACACCAACAACCAGGGCTCTACTCACAAACTTAATCTTAAGTAATTAAACTGAATTTTTTTTGTCTATATCACTGTGCATTTGGATTTAAATTCAGGAGTTTTTTTTATTCGTGCAAGGTTAAATAATTAAAGGCACACTCATACCAGGTTATCCGTGTCATGCTCAGGCACACTCCCCCATATAAAGCCGTGCACACACAGAAATATTAACTGATTTTGAAACTGTGAGAAAGGAGGATGAAAATGTAAGCCGGGAGGAGCTATGTAAATGTGTGACGCCACAGCAGTGCGACACAGTGAAGTAGTCTGGAGTAGAGGAGGACTGTAAACAAAGAGCAGCAACGGGGGCCCTCCAGCACTCTGTGGAGCATTGTTTCACGCAGACCTTCTTTACAGCAACAGTATAGAACAAATCACTCTAAATCCACAGATTATTTGAACATGGGGAGTTATGTGTTTTCATTTTGGCTGCAGCTGCAAGGCAAAAGATGATTTTTGTTCCTCATCAACAAACTTCAACACTTTTAGCTCCACCCTTTAGGGTTGGTTTCCCCTTCAGAGCGGTGCAAAAAAGTAAGATGGCACAGGTCAGTTATTTAGGTACACTTTCTGCTCATTTGACAATGGAAATACCTGTAACTGTGTACCCTACCATGCTGAACTGAATCACACTGCTTGGTGGAAACATAGCTATACTGACAGATGTAACTGTTTTGTTCTTGTAGTGTGATGTGCAACAAAAGAGAGGGACTCAGCACACCACACACTGACTGATTCACACACCAACAACCAGGGCCTCTACTCACAAACTTAATCTTAAGTAATTAAATGTGATTTTAACGTAAACAAATAGGGCAGACTACATCAGGAGGGACTGAAGCTAAATGCAGTCAGAAACATCCTTGGTGGTTGTGATTTTCATCTAGCTCCTCTCCTTATCAGTTTGTTATACATAATTTACAGGTGCCGCAGTAAAGACAGTCATGTTCGCCACAAATCAACAAGTTGGTCCTTCATTTCTGATGCCCGTCCAGCCTTACACTACGCCTTTACTCTCACTGCCATAGCTATGTTTGCTTCCTACTTCACCGAGCTTGCTCCCTGATTGGCTTTCTTTCAATCCATGTGACAAAACACAGAGGACATGTTCACCTGTTATAAGTGCTCTCAACACACACTGGTAAATTGTGCAGGTTTAATATCTACAATTCGGAGATATATACAAGTCCAAGCATCCATGATCCTCCACCAAGATGAATGTGGATGATAAAATCACTCTTTATCACACCTCAAACTACAGGATAATCAGGTAAGATCATCTTTAGGATCAACAGTTAATTTGACTTTGCTGAGTGCACGGAGAGAACCCATGCATGCACTGGGAGAGCATGCAAACCCCACACAGAAAGTCCCTGATCAACATGGGATACAAATCAGCAACCTTCTGCTGTGAGGTCCCACACTACCTGCTGCTCCACTGTGCTGCCAACTATGCTTAATATTATTATCGATATTATTATTAAATTTTTGCTATTCTTTTAAATTGTTTTTATCATTATTGGGTATATTTGTGCAGAACACTGAAGTCTTTACAGCTGTCAGAGCTGATAGAACAGATAAATTCATGTCTTGTTTCTGTTAAACTCTTAAAATCACTCCCCTCTCCCTTCTCAAGGTTATAGTTCTATAAGAATCTCCACTGATGACCGAGGGTGCTTCTTATTCCATAACTATGTGTCCATCGCTTCCCTCTCCTCAACCAACCCAGCAGCCATTCTCCCTCCACTATAAATGAAGGATCTTCCAATTCCCTAAATGTGTCTGGAGGAGGCAAGGATGGAGGAGAGAGGAGGCTTCTCCAGGAGCTCAGAGCAAGGAAACACCAGTGAATCCTCCAGAAGCAGAAGTCTTTCACCCAAGGATGCACCATGATGAGTTTGGAGGCTCGACATCTAAGATAACTGCAAACCTTCACACTGATCAGTACTTTTCTCACACAGGGTTTTTCTGGCAGGGTTGATCTGATACACTTTAAATTTTCAACAGGATGATTTTTTTCTGTAAAAATTGCTGTTTTATGTGTTTTTTGTTTGTTTTCATATCAGTTAACCCCCTAAACCCTGCTGTATAGTATTTGATATATACTTTCATGATACCTCTATCTAATCAATATGATCCACAAATTACTAAAAAAACCATCTGAATATAATCAAATACATGATAAAAATGTCCTCAAGTGGATTATCAGTTGCCAAAAACACCTAGTGGATCAAATGAGATACAAAACATATATATGTTAAAATTTATGGAATTTTTTATTTTTTTATTTTTTGGATTACAGTAGAAAGTGAAACAAACATTTCAGCTCCCAAAAATGAGAATTTTCTGGCTATAATTTGTGTTTTTAGGCTTTAAAGACTTAAAAAAAAAAACATATCAAGGAATCATCAAGTTCATCACTCAAAACCAGGTTTGTTAACTTTATGGAAATGAGAGTATCTTCTTTAAAATATATACATTAGGCCATGTAAAATAATCCAAAGACTTTTAATCATTTCTAACTGATGATGTTTGTGTAGTGGGATGTTTGACAGTTGATCAGCTGATCATCTCACACCTGACAGAGCTCAGACTGGTGAAGTGAGGGAATTCTTATTTGGCATATTTATGCCTCCTCTGTCCTCGTGTCTCTTCCTTTCCTCTCTTTTTCCATTTCCTCGCAGGATGGAGCTAAGATGTAAGAAACCTGCGACAGTGAGGGGTAAAGGATGGATAAAATAATGTAATGAGAAACACCCAAAGATCCGATCGAAAGGCGCATGTGAGATGAAGATGTTTGCAGTGACTGAACCCTATTCGACCGCAGGCTGTTCTGACGCATGCGCAGTGACATGTAAACATATCCAAAGACGCAACTGCAGACGGGGCTGTATCCATAATAACCATACTGTCTTCATAACCTGTATTAACAGACTGTAAATCTATCACTCAGCCTAATTCGGCGTTGTTTTCATAAAAGTCCTCTCACCCTGCTGTATCATCCTGGAGCAGGTTCACATGACAGGAGCTAGCAAACAGCCGATGAGACTCACCTGCTGCTGAGAGGAAAATAACGCTGCTCCCTGAACTGCTGCTGCTGGAGAAGATTTATGACTGAAAATATCACTGAACTCCCTCTTAAAATTATTTACTTATGCTGTTTGTCAGTCCAAAGCCTGTGAATACTAAACATCGATATTATGACAGTTTCTGTGCCCTGCCTCTTCCTTCCTGTCTCACTCCGACGTAAACCTGCGTAAGCGTCGAGTGATGCGTTCAGGGCGCACACGGACATTTAAAGCAGCAGAGACTTTCGCTGCACGATGCTTTCACTTTCTCTTTAGTTTGGCTGTTTGGCTCTTCACTTTTATTTGACAAAGCTAGTCATTTAAACTGTTTTGTTTATTACTAGAGTCTGGGATGTTGCAGTGCGGGTGAAATGTTTGGAACTAAAGGAATAATACTCTTCCATTCCAACTGTTTTAAGAAATCTTGTGTGTAAATATATTTACAGATTTGGTGCCTCTGACAATTAAATTATCTCTGTCTAACTTCAGATACAGTTCTGTTAGACATCAGTCGCCTTATTGGAGGTGCAGTTGTCTACTGAATAACTTCAGGTTTCATATATTTATATTTATCATTAGACGTGTTTAAAGTACATTGTGAAGTTTAACTGTGCTCTTGCGGGGTTTTGATGGAGAGTGCCATGTTTTTTTGTTTTTGTTTTGTTTTTCTTATATATATTTGCTCTTTTGTTTTATCTGGACCATGAGTCTGTAATAAAGTTTGCTTGAATGGTCGATTGATTTATTGGTTGTAAGTATTGTCTGTAAAATAAGTTTAAGGCAATGTTTGTCCCTTCTTTGAGGTGTAGCCTACATACCCCAACAGCAACTCAAGGCACTGATATATACTGTATATTTTTTTTAACAAAAAAAAAAAAAAAAAACCTGAAGGGATACAAATTAAGACAAAAAAATTACTTTATAATGAACTCAGATGGAAATCTAGGTCTATTCAGTTATAAAAGAATGTAATTAATAAATAATTGTATAGAAAATTAATAATAATAATAACTTCATTTATATAGCAATTTAAAAACAGGTTTATAAAGTGCTTGACAAACAGGAACATACAGACTGGATAGATAGACAGATAGATAGATAGTTAGCTTCTTTGACTTGTACTAGGCTATAACGTTTATCAAGGTGACTGTACTTTAACTTGAGCACTTGAGCTTTGAGAAATTATCATTAAATATCGCACAAATGTCCGCTTTGTCTGAAAAAACAACTTATTATAGTTTGAAGGTCAAAAATTAAAAGGCTAAGATCACAGAGCCTCCTTGTTATTCCTTGCTTTTCAGTACAATATCTTGCATGCCATAGATAAATTAATAAGTAATTCTTTTGACTCTTAGATCAATAGATTACATATTGGAGGTCAGGGGTCAGTGGTCAATGTAAAGCATGTATGTGGTCATCTTTGGTGGTAAAAGCAAGAGCTCAAGATTGCTTGAAATTAATTTTCATCAAGCTTTGCAAAAAAAGTCTACTTGAATGGAAGAAAAGAGTAATTAGATGTCACAGGTCACAGTTATGAGTCCAATGGCGATCTTTCCCTCATGGAAGACAAAGGCTGTTTCTCATTAATTAATAATTAATAATTTTGTCCATCCTCTCCTCCCCTCTCCTCAACCAATCTGGAAGTCATTTTACTCCGCCATGATGAAGGATATCCCATTACCCAAAAACGCTCCTGGAGGAGGTGAGGAGAGAGAGGAAGCTTCTCAGCGCGCAGCTACACCAGTGTTTCCCCTCAAGGACGTCCTTCAACCAAAGTTGCAATGTGATTGTTTTGGAGGAGCAGCATTGGAGGAAATGCTCCACCTTTACTCTGATCATAACTTTTCTATATGTTTTTTTTTTTTTTTTTCTTACAGTGTTGTTCTGATACACTTTTGACTTCACACAGGAGGATTTATTACTGAACAAACTGCTGTTTTGTGTGATGCCACATCATTGTGAAATAATGTTTGCTCATTTTCAGACATCAGAGGGAGTTTGTGTAGCGGGGTGTTTGACAGTCAGTCAGTTTATCAGCTCATTATCATCACCTGGTGCAGCACAGACAGATGAAGTGAAGGATTTCTCATTTGGTATTTTGTGTCTTCTCTATCCTTGTGTTGCTTCCTCGATTCTCTCATTTAATTCCTCACTTGGAGGAGCGAAGATATAAGGAAACAATGTAAGTAAAGGATATAGGATGGACAAAGTTGTGTAATGGAAACACTCATAATTTTGCAAACGCTTTAAAGGTGTGGTGTGTAGAAGTTGGCAGCATTTCACCAAACAGAATCAGTAAATATAGGATATAATGTTTCTATTTGTATGTAAAGTCCATCGAAATAGGTGTACAATCATCCCCATAAAACTTTCATTTTCTTTTTATTAAGTTAGCAAAAGCTTTTTATATTTATGTACCGCAGGTCTCCCCTTTGTGGACGTAACACAACGATCTGCCATGTTGTCTACTGGTGGGTTTTGGGGACAAAAAGAGCAAAACGCGATTTTTGAATATGAGTCTGGCCACTGGTCCTTAAATCTACCTGGATGACATGCGAAAAGAAGATGAAGAGTGAGAGCGGGTATTACAAGATAAGATCCTGTTCACGAACCTTTTTGATCTTGAAGAGATTTTCTTTTAACTTTGCACAAATGTCCTCACTGATCTGATGATTGAGTAAATGAATTTGGATGGAATAAGGTTGGAGGTCAGCTCACTCACCAGTGTACTGTTACCCTCTTGCTGTGTAAACCTTGATCATTCATAAAACTGCCATGCTGTAGTTTTCTTCTTAATTATTATTGCCTATTTACAGTTTGTTGTGCATAAAGTCAAATGCTAATTTTGCATTTATGACAGAATTTCAGTTTTTATTGTGCAGCCTCAGAATGCTGAGAGAGGATAAAACATAATTTAAATATTTTACTTTTACTGAAGAAACACATTAATAGTCTAAATGGTATTAATACAGTTTCATATATTCTTATCACATCTTGAAGTTTACAATCAGAACGTCCCTGAAAGCTTCTACTGTTCGTCTCTGCCCTAAGGGAGCAGAATGAACCCACCCATCACAGCTCTAACCACTGCAATGCAGCCTGACAGGTGACGTGTTACCTGTAATTCCAGAGAATTGGGCGCCTCTGTAATCCTGTCCATGTGGAGCTGCAGACTGAGATGTCTATAAATAGCTCAATATGTTAATGTCTCCATATGGAAATAGAGGAGGACTGACTCTGACGAGGAGAGAGGCATTACCTCTCCACTGGGCCGGAAAGTGAGAAAAGACTGTCTGAGGAACTTTTGGTGACCCTCCTCTGATCTGAGTCTATTTTTAGATCAAGTTCTGTCTCTTCACTTTCTGAAGAACAACAGTTCCTTTGTATCCCTCTATGTATTGAATGATTGTAGCAAACTAAAGGTTTTATATCAGAATATTCTTTACATGTATGGGATGTTGTGTTCAAGGAAAACATCCTCAGCAAAGTCAGACTCGTCTATAAAAAAAAAAAAAAAAACCTACCCATTTATCCTTTATCTTTGCTGCTTTATTCCTTTCCAGGTCTGCAGGGGGCTGGAACCTGTCCCATGCCGGCACTGAGCAAAAGGTGGGTGACATCATGGAGGTGGCAATCAGACAGCCACAATCAGAATCAGGATCAGAATCAGCTTTATTGGCCACGTATGTTGGACATACAAGGAATTTGTCACCGGTTCACTTCAGTCTCCAAGTACAAAAATAGTTAACACAGTGTACATCCTATATTATAAACAAGACATAGGCAGAATAACAAGGCAGGAATTAACATTTTAAATGAGAAGTTTAAAAATGAAGTTAAGGTGAGAATAAGACAACCAAGGCCGCCAATGAGAAGGGAAAAGGGGAAAGTTCTCTAAGGCCAAGACTCCGGGGGGTGGGGGGCATAAAGGTAAAAAATAGTCCATCCTACATTCAAGCAGTAATAACCAAACTTAATCTCAACCCAAAAGCTCACATTTACTATTGGTGTAACAAAAATCTGTTTACTTATGGGTGCTTCGGAAAAATGTAGCCAGTTTTAAAACCTAAAGCCCTATTCCCCAAAATACAACTGGCTTTTTTTATCCCCCATGATATCATAATTTCTCAAATTTTAACTGTTTGGCCCTCAATGTTGGCGTTTAAGATCCAGAAACAAAGTCAAGATGACAGTTAGGGGAGAGGAAAGCAACAATAAGCTGTTTGAAGCCAGGCCAAAGAGGTAAATGTTGGCCAGAGGTAGACACTGGCACTTCTTATCCAGCATATGGGTTCGATTAGAATATCAGAGTTATCGGGTCCATCCTGGGTCTGGTCTTTCAGAAGCCTAGCCATTTCTTTGTGCAGCCAGCAGACAATCATTAACCTCATTGTTTAAGTTTTCACTAAATACATGCTTGTTAAATATTTTAGTGATTTTCTTGTCAAAGGGATACTTGTGAGAACAGATACAAAGCTTTTGTAGGCTTTAAGATCAGAGTGTGAAACAACAAAATGTCTTTTTCAGTTCATTCTTTACCCTTTTCACTGTCATTTTAATTTACTTCGAAGGGCCTCATTGACATGAATGTTGTAGGACATTATTGGCAAAACTCCTCATTAAAAAATAGAAAATAAACAGAAATAAATGTGTTTGAAATGAAAGGAGAAAAAAGCTGAACTGTGATGATATAAATTAGTAGTATATTGGTAGTAAGATTTAACCCTTCCAACTCCACTGGATAATCAGCGCCCTCAGGTGGTAGCACTCACTTTTTTTGTTGCATCGTTGGAATGGTACTACAGACCTTTATAGGACTGTGTCTCAAAGCTCTTGTTAATCAGTGATGGCCTCCAGTTCATATACACCCCTTTTCTTTGTAAATCTGTGGGTTCATATGTGGATTGATATCTGTAATGTTTAAATTTCATGTCATTTTTAATGAAAAATGTAGCAGTGATGATTTGAGACCTCTGTTTGACCTTGAGAGGAATGGCACCTCTCTGTTTTTCAACTGACCAATGAAATGTGTCAGTGTCTTCCTGTCTTGTTTTCTTGATGGAAGTTTGCAATCATGAGCAGCCAAGAGTCGATAAGATACAAAATAGTGATCTATTAGTTCTAAAAATAATCATAAAAGAAATGTGAGAAGTGCTATGATGCCCTTTATAACATTTAAGAAAAAAATGCCACTAAAGGTAGAAAAACGGTTAAATAAAGCAAAATCGTCCAAAGGAACAAGTGTGGATGTGTAAATAGTTTGGGCTGAAGTTTATTTGCATATTTTAATTCTGCTATCTTAATGGCCAAAGGCTGACAGAGCCATAGTTAGATATAAAATGATTTGTTTATCATTGCTCTGCTTGTCATTTGTATAATGTTCTGTGAGATTATATATATTTTTTATTTTATTTTATTTTATTTTTTTATCTCTTTGGTCATACAACTTTTAAAAACATTAACCTGACATTATGACAGCATAGATATTCTGATTGCTCAGGATGTCCTGAAAAAAGAAGAACTTAAACTTGAATATGCTTTAAAGGGTTAAGGTATTACAGGCCTTTTTCAACCAATATCCAGGTGGACAGCAGTACCAAAAAATGGCTCTGAGCTGCAAGAGATAAAGAATAAAACAACATATATATTTAAAAAGTTTTTAATCAAATATATATGAAAATAACAGATGCTATACAAAATAAAAGATCTGGTGAGCTGAGGAGGCAACTGTTAGCCTCTTCTTCGTTCTCCTCCGTAGCAGGTTTGGTTACCAGTTACGTGCATATTGCCCCCTGCTGTTTCAAACAGAGTACGCAGGTGGGCCCGGGCACGGTTCGATGTTGCAAGTGTGAATGCAAGCCAGCAGTTCGAAAGAAGTGGGCCTAATGTGAAAGCGCCCAAATCGTATCTGTGGTCACTGTGTCTGTCCTTGTCAGGACTTTTCTCAAGGAAGGATCTCTTGCAGAGGTCAAGTTACCTTCCATTGTGTGTCCTCTGTTAAGGGACAGGTGACATTTGAATTTGTTTGTTTTCAGGTTGCTTCTCACCAGATTTTCACATAAATATCTTTTTTTTTTTTTGTCAATTGATACCTTGATTTGGTCTCATTTTGAGGTCTTGAACCTGATTTGGTTCATCTTGCTTCACAGTACGATGGTTGGTGGTTCGAACCCTATGTAGCTCAGAGTCTTTCTGTGTGAAGTTTGCATGTTCTCCCCTTGCACACTTGGGTTCTCTACAGGTACTCCATCTTCATCCCACAGATCAAAAACATGCTTGCTAGGTTAAATGGTGACTCTAATTTGCCCTTAAGTGTGAGTGACTGAGTGAATGGTTGTCGATCTCTCTTCATGTGGCCCTGTGATTGACAGCTGACTATTCAGGGTGTATCCTGTCTCTTGCCCAATGTCAGCTGGGACAGGGTCCAGCCCTTCATGACTTTGAAAGGGATAAGCCATATAGATAATGGGAGGATGGATGGATTTGTTGTTTGTAAACGTTAGGGCATGTTGCTCTAAAGCAGTGATTCTTAACTGGTGGGTCATGACCAGTGGGTCATGAGTCTTTGCCTAGGCAAAAAAAAAGTAAGAAAAAATCTTGTGCTTTCATTTTGAAGATTTTTTATGCAGTGTAGTGTTGTCTTTTAACACTCCTTAACAATAGGTGGTGATAATACCCTGTAATGCTAATTAACACGTTTTAATAGAAAAGTGATTTTTTTTATATATCAAGTGAACTCAGCTAAAGCAACATATTTTGAGATTTTTTGAAACCACTTGTCAGTAGCTGGAATTTTTAATTTCATGTTTGTGCATGAATGATCTGTTGAGCTGTTCAGTGTGTATCAACTGATGCAGGGTTATCACAGCTACAGTTACGTTTATAGTCTTGAAACCTTGTGTTCCTGTGATGCACTTTTTGGTATTAATCAAAATGCTGATAATTAAGTGCTAAAGGATTTTTCCCTCTCTAGCAGCGCCACATGCAGGTCATTTTGATTTATCATTAACTTATTTTTGTGTGTCGGCATACTGTGATATTCTGTTCTATCTCTGGCTCAAACTGCTCAATCTTTTTATTAAATTTCAGAATTTGAATTTTTTCCTTGATTTGGGTCACAGCGTGTCATTATGGGGTGACTGTGGGCCCTGAAGCCAAACCAGTTGAAAACCACTGCGCTAAAGCACCTTTTTTCAACTGACAACAGTGGTGTTGCAACATCCCCACATTTAAAGAGACATTAACACTCATTTTAAAACTATGAGATGTAATCATTCAATCTTGATCTGCATGTCAAAACACACCCCGGCATTGCTCCAGCATTCACAGTTAATTCCACTACAGATTCTAATGTTCTTGTTTCAGGCTGCACAAACATGATTTCAGCCTACCAGCGGTAATTTTGTTCTTCTGCCCCACAGGATTGAATGACACTCCGAGGTCCACATCTGACATGAATTAGATGGTCTGCTTGAGGCAATAAACACCTGACCAACACTACTGAGCATCTGTTACCATAGCAACCGTCAAAGTAGATATGACAGCCAAACATTGGGCTCAATATAGGCGAGGACAAATGAAATAGAGATCCTACTGCTGAAGCTCAGTGTTTGTACAAAAAACATCTCAATGAACCAGACTAGCACAAATATAACATCACTTCATAACCCCTCATCTTCTGTTCTTTATGGTTTGATGTTTGGAGGACTCCGTGTGGACCAAACAATCCCTCCTGGAAGATAAGTGGATGAATGAGAAAGCAGCATCTAACAAGTCCTCAGAGATGTATTTCAGCATCAATCAGTGTTTTCCATCAGCACAGATAAAGCCAGGAGGGGCAATTATCTCATGTAGGGATTGAATATTTCCTCAACGCTGATTCACAGAATTATTCCTCTGACAAAGGTGAATGATCAAACCTGTTCGCTACACTTCAGGCTTATTGCAACTGTCAACATTATTGAAGGAGAAAGGTACGATCACAAGCTGTACAGTTTGAATGACCTGAATCCTGCTTCCATGAACATCATTTTAAGGATATTTATTGACCATTTGCAGACATGTGACTCAGTTCAGTAGACGGCAGAAGTACCTCTCTTGTCAATAGACTCTAATGCATTTTAGTCGATAATTACTGCAGAGATGCATCTTTCAGCCAAAGAAATTACAGCCAGTATCATTATTGTGGAGCAAAGACGTCATCGAATTGTCAAATGAGTCTGGTTTCCTTGAAAGGATTCACAAGCAGAAAAATGAGCATAGACTGGACTGAAATAGCCACTGAGCAGCCATCAGTGAGGCGTGTGGATCAACTGTTTACAGGGAGGCTCAACTTAGGAAAAACAACCACTGCCCAGAGAGATAATTTAGCGATCCTTCCAGCAATTATGACCACTGTTTGTTTTGGATATATGAGGAGACTTGGAGACTTGTATGAACACAGAGTACACGCAGCAACAAAAAACATCTGCTGATGGAGACTTAGTAGGTTTGAATGATAAATAGTGGAAACTTCAATGGGAACAGGAGGACTCGAGAAATACAGGTGTTTAAATGTTGGGCTTATATTGTCAAATTCGGTGAAATGCCAATATAACTTGCAAAAAACACTTGAGAAAGTTTCAGGATCAAAGGACACCAGCAGTACAAAGGCACTGGTCAAGCAGATCTTCCCTGCTTTAATAGACATTTTTATTGTTCAGACCCAAATAAGAGTTTTCAGACTCGAAAGACAAAACAGAAGGGCGAAATGAAAGTTTATCTTTAAAGTAAGTATTCACCTTAAACTGATTGTTTATTGGATAAAGACACTGTTGTGTTTTTAATGATTTTACAAATCAAATTATATTAAATTATATATATATATATTTTTTTTTAATTTTACTTGATGATTAGCTGTAGCCTTGATGGGCATCTGTTGAAAATGATATTTTAAGCTTCATAGACTTACTTGAAGATATATAAAACTGACATTTAAAGCCTTGTTAGAATATTCCACTACACAGCAGTACATAATTATGGTTGAACATGTAGGTTTAAGTTCACCAAGAGGGACATTTATATTTATTTAGTGTAGATGTCCATTGGGTTACATGATGGGCAGCCATAAAATAGAACAGAAAGTGACGTCACATGTAAATGGTCAATATGAATAGCTCGAGTTAGAGCTTCATGATTTCCTGAACCCTCATGTCCCATTGGCCCCTTTTAGAGGCGAGCACGCTTTTCTTTTCAAGGTTATTTCTCCAAAGATAATCCATATCACATATGATTTGGCAGTAATGTGCAATTTTCTGCCACATTTTGAATTATAATATTTGTTTCAATACACCTATTGCCCTGTTTAATCAAAAATAATCCCACTTTGACCATTAAGACCAAAGACAGCCACATTTTAGACCATTACAGCTTTGATTTTTAATTATGGGTGTCCAGCAGTATTAAATCAAGTAAAGTCTATACCGTTTATTTTATTACAAGATCAGGATTCAAATTTATGTTTTTTTAATATTTTCATGTAGATTTCCCACATTTTTTACTTTCACCCCACCAGGAAAAATACACAACACTCCCAGCAACTCTCCTGGTGGGCAAGAAAGACCTCCCTCCGTTTTTATCATGAAAAAACAGTTGGTCTGGGTGACCAGCTGCATCATTTTAACTAATTTTATTGGTTCTGATTTAAGGAAAGAAATTTGTTGATGAATTGAACAGACTGACCTTTGAGGATACAAGCCTGAATTAATTTTTTACAGAAGCCCATCTATGAAAGAAACTAACAGAAGTTATTTGCTCTGTTGTGGTGCTGGCACACAACATGGACCGTTCAACATATTTCACTAATCCATCTAAAGAAGCGCCCATAGAAAGTGTTTGGGGAGGGATGAACCTTTCAGAAGCATCCAGGTGACCGGATGATCATTCTGTCAATCAACATTATTACAGGCCAATCAGATAATGTCGTATATGGGAGCTATTGCAATAAAGAAGGTGAGCTGCTTCATAATACAAACTCTTGTCAAGAGTGTGTCGAGTGAAATATCCTTACTATAGAGAAGTTTGTATTGTTGGTATTTGTTTTTCATTTATGACAGAAATGTGGTCACAATCTGATACAATTCCTACTGAAGCTGTACATGCAGTTACGTCCTGCTGTCGTCTTGCTTGTCGCTCGTTCCTCTTCCTTCTCTGAAGGACAATGATTGTGCCGTACTGCTTTTGGCTGCTCACAGTTGTTGTAGATTGGAGCTTGGTAAGATGGATCTGCGTGAACTACAGACATTGAATCAGGTGGATACAGCTGCTTCATAAGGTTACTGCTGTTCCTTTAGATTACAAGAAATATTAATACCAGGGAGGCTTCTCTAAATCCTACCGTAAAATATAATGTTTACTTGATGGGAATACCACTGTCTTTTGTGAAAATACTGCCCAAAAAAACTGAGCTGAAGTGACAGCTGACTGTCATCTTGATAGAACCAACAAAACCATTAACTAGCTAAAGTTAGCTTATCACTTCTCACAATGCATAAAAATAAAGAGTTGCTTATCCAAACATGACAATAAGCTGTCTATACTTTTGTTGACTTTTATCCTCTCAGTCTATCAAGACTGCTGTGTGGAATACTTACACTTATATATCCATATACTAATTTTGAACCTTACAAGAATATCCACTGTGTCATGGTAGGGCTAGTTCTGTTTTATTTTGTATGAATTTTCCTTGTGTTTCAGTCATGAAGCTGCTATTTCAGTTTTATTCTGTATGATTTTTCCTTGTACTTCTGTTTTAAGCCTTTCATTCCTCTTGTCTTGTGTTTCCTGCTTTACTGTCATGATCCTGCTCTTTGTCTTAGTTAAGTTACCCATTTTTGTGTTCGTGTTTTGTGTCTTGTCATGTGTTTCCTGTTTTATTTTGAAATCCATCTGCTCCATGTGGTGTTTTCCTGCCCTCCCTTCTGTGTGCCTCTGATTATGATTCCCTCCACCTGTGTTATAGTCTCACCTGTGTCTGATTACTCCCCAGTGTATTCAGTCTTTGTGTTCCCCCTTGTCTTTGTAGGTTCATTTCTCTTCGTGTCACAGCCTTTGCATAAATCTGCAGTGTTTCTTGTGTTCCCTAGTGTTTCAGTTTGTCTGTTTTTTCTTGAACTTTTCAGTGACTTTGTTTTGTACTTTCTGAGTTTTGCTCCTGGTGTTTCCTCCCTTGTTTGCCATGGCTTGTTTTGTTACTTTGTTAGAGATTTTTGTTTGGAACCCTGAGACTTTGTAAGAGATTTTTCTGTTGTATTTTGACTTTTTGTAATGGATTAATTTTTGTTTTTTTGATCCTTTTTCAGTTAATAATAAAGCTTTTGTTTTTTTTATCTGCATTTGGGTCTCCAACTTTTTTTTTCTTAGTTTACTCTTGTTTCAAGTCCTCACACACTGTGACTCAAAGATGAATTGACTGAGTATTGTTGCTATAATGCTGAAGTTATTTTTGCATCAGGTATTGTGAGTACAGTATTTGAATGATATATAAATTTAACATTTTTTATCTATTTATTTTTATTGGGGGGGCTCAAACATGCTGTTTGAGCACTAACAGCTCCTTTACTCGCTGTCAGTGTGCGGGGAGTGTGATGCAGTCAGCTCTGAGTGACAAACGGAGTTATTATGGCTTGGAAGTTTTTTTTTTTTTTTTTTTTTTACATAAGTTAAATTACCTCCTCCATGATGTATTAAGAGCGCAAAACAGAGAGGGTTTACTTTAATCGTGCGTCTGATTAAGTATGACCCCACACTGAATTGTCCCTCTTATTCCAGTCCTTCAGAATGACAGACAGCCTCCTTTCTGTAATTCATCAAAAAAATTCAGCAGCCCTCTGTGAGTAATGCTATGCTTTTTTTGCACCTGCCTTTCAAATGTGCTAAATTTAGACGCAAAAACACCGCTTGCAGGCAGTTGCGGGTTTGGTAAATCACATTGCAGGTGCTAAATGATTACATTTGCATCTCCACCTCCCAGTATTTTGCGCATTCTGATCATCTGCATGTATTCTGCATATTCATGAAGGCAAACACACTAAATGGTCTGCGCTCGCTATTTTGCTCATTTGACAGACGCAATCCTCGGTGCACCCTGTTAGTAGATCAACTTTGCGCGCTATCAAGTCGGCAGGTGTTTTTACACATGCTAACCTTTAGTAGATTGGGCCCTGAGAGCACAGACCTCCGCCAAGATACAATTCTGGATCACCACACGCTTCGATATGACAGCCGAGTCTCTGCTCATGTCTGTCCATGTGGAGAAGGCCTCCACTGGCATTGCAAGGGAAGCTGGGAAATGTAGTGGCATAGGCTTGAAAAACGAGGACGAGAGTTTGCCGTAAACTAAAATTCCCATAATGACGTAAAGGGGGCAGAACCGTCAGAGCAGCCAAAGAAAAATGAATGGGTTTTTCCATTATAAAGTTCAATGTTTTCTTGTGACGTCAATCTGGATCGGATCCAGATGAAATTAACAGTGATGATAGAGTTATATTATATACATGTATATTATCCTATAAATTTTAAAGAAAATCCATCAAGTGATGTCAGAGATATGATTTTTTAAAATTACAGCCCAATGTTAAGTTATGGGATTTTGGGGATTTTTTTTAATCCAGACAAATATGCCGATGACCACCAAAATGTAATGGGTTCTTTCATGGACCAAACCACACCTCTGGTAAAAATTTTGATGTAAATCTGTCCAGTAGTTTTTGCGTAATCTTGCTAACAGACAAACAAACAGACAGAAAACATAACCTTGGCGGAGGTAACTAAACTGCAGGGAGCACGCACAAACCACCACGGACGTGCTTGTAAGTTGGTCAACAAAACAAAGCATGTCTGCAGAAGTTTGCACATGTGCCCTGCAGTGTGAATGTTTTGCATGGATCCACTTTATCTAACACACTATCAGTTTGTGGAGGGGAAAATATTTCACATCGTCAGTCATTGTAAAGTATAAACACACTGTAGCAAAACAATATACAACCAATAGTCACATTTGCAAACAACAGAACCTACATGACCTGAGGAGAACTAAAATGTACATTTTACCATCAAAGGTTTTTCCACACAGAGGATCATCTTGGGGTCCCGGTCAGTTGTACTTGTATGTTGTAAATGTTGATAGAACTTAAAAACAGCATGTAGGTTGTTCAGAGGTACAGCAGTCATCCCTCTCTGGCTCCCCTAAGGACAACAGGGCCATCTTTACCTCTTTGCAAAGGTTATGTTACCAAAATGTCCTACATAATAAAGATCTGTCTTCATGCAGCAGGTGAGCAGCCACAGGCGACAGTGACACTCCTCCAGGAGCCACGCTGTCAGCCTCTGTCATAGTCCTCAGGCTCACAGCTGAACATAAGCTGAAGGTAGAGTCATATCGTCAGTGTGAAAACATGCAGGAAGATAAAGTGAATTCATAAATAAAAAAAACTTTGTTTCATTCACTGCTGAGGATGACTTGACAAATCTTGGTTGTCATGGTAACATCATATTTCTGTCTCTTTTTTAGCAGAGGCTGAGCAGTCAGAGAAACAGACTGTCAGAGAAGCGCTGGAAAGATTTGATACGGTAAACAGAGCTCAAGGAAATGCTGATTCTTAACATGACTGTACTCCTCCAAAGCTGCAGGCTGTTTCCTCTTTGACTCACTCACATCAGCAGCAGCAGATTTCATGTCCCACTGCAGTACGAGACCATACCTATCATGTTATGTTTATCTGAAACAGAAAAAGGAAAATGCCCCCTGAAATCCCAAAGAAACACTTGCTTCAGGTCCATCCTCACACTCTTTTGCTTTAGCTGAATCATTAGCTGTTATTACCTGGTGTGTTGATGCAGAGATGGAGTTGGACCAGCTGGTGCTCAGAGACTTCAGGCCAACAGTCCTCAAGATGCTTTTACAAAACAACTACATAAACATGCAGCTCATATATTAGATGGCCTTTATGAATCATGCTGAGAATATTGAACTCCCACACTTTTCACTTATTACTGGAGTTTTGAAACATCCCACTCAATTAGAGCAGGAGTTTGCTTTCAAAATTAAGACATACAAAATAGAAGACCACCAAGAAATACAAAGAATTAAATATAACTGCACCACCATAAGGAAGATTACCAGAAATAAACAGATAAACAATGTCAATGAGGTCGCCAGCCTCCATTTCATGCAACATTAGTAATACATTAGGACGCAGCAGGTGGCACTGCCTTCACAACAGAAGGCTTCCAGTTCGAACCCTGAGTCAGTCAGGGCTCCAAACTGCCTTAGGTGTAAGTAAGTGTGTTAATGGTTGTCCGTCATTGAGTGGCCCTGCAATTGGCTTGAAACCAGTTCAGGGTGTACCCCATCTCTTGCCCAGTCAGTTGTGATAGGCTCCAGCCCCCGCAACCCTGAAAGGGGTAGGCTAAGCAATATACATGATGTGTGGATGGATAAATTATTGAGACATTGCTTGTCAGTGTTGGACAGTAACAAAGTAACTCAGTAATGTACTTAAGAAAAGTTGTTTAGTCATTACAGTGTGGAAAAGCAAGCATGGGCACAAGTTTGACTCTAGAGTCCCTATTTTGATGGCATGAAGCTAGTTGTCTAAAGCATGTGGCACACAGTGGTTCAGGGCATGTTGGTCTATTGACCATCTGCAGATATGTGACTAACATGACATCACTCAGTTCTGTGGACGGCAGAAGAACCCATAATGCATTTTAGTCAATAATTATTGCAGAGATGCATGTTTGAGACACTTAAGTAACAGGATACTTCTACAAACTCAAATAAAAGTTTTTAAACTCAAAAGAGAACCCAAAAGGGGCCATATAAAAGTTTATCTTCAAAGTGAGTAGTTGGCTTACACTGATTGTTTATTGTAAAGACACATCCATATTTTTAATAAGTTTACTTGATGGTTGCAAGGATTAGCATTAGCCCACAAAGTGTTTCTATTTCAAATGATAGTTTAAGCCTCACAAAATTACTCGACACCACATGCAAATGGTCAGTATTTTCTTATTTTGAGGATGCATGTTCTTAGCGTGAAGCTAGGCAAAGGGTGCAAAGGGGATGGATTGTGTGCCTTGATTATACATAGGTGTGTTTTGGGCCTAACATAGATCAAACCAATCAGACTGTCAGCTCTCGTTCCCTTTAAATCAGTCTGAACTGATTTTATTTATACAGTGGGTATAGATGGTCTGAATTTCAGTTGAGTTATTTAATTGCTCTCCTTCGTTTGTGCCACCACAAACAGAACCCTGGATGATACATGTTAATGTTCAGATTCCAGGGCTTCTTTAATTGAAGCATCCAGAACATAAGAAATGATCAAAGAGGTGCTTAAAGGTAAAAGCAAAACCTCATTTATCTGAAACATATTTTTAAGTTGAAATGTTATATATACTCTTTTCTCACTGCCCGAAAAACCCGTTTAAGCACACTAACAATTGGCTCCTGTCAGCAGTGGGAAAGGCTCTAATCTGCATTCAGACCTGGGTCGACTGACCCTGCAAGTGACACGGGTCTATATCGACTCACGTCCGATCGGCTCCCAGTGGGAACAACCCACCGAGTGAACGCACTAATGCCCGTATCTTGGGGCAGCAAAAGGACGCCGGCATCTCAGCAACAAATTCCATCGGCCTTTGTATCACCAGGGCTCGAATGTCGTTCAGTCTGCACTGAGTTTGTATATTTTGAAAGAGGGACAAAAGTATAAAGTACGGATAACAACTGACCACCGTGTCCATGGCTTCCACACTCCTTTACATTGTTTACCTGGCTGTTTTTTGGCACGCTGATGATGTTTTCAATGTGATAACATCAGCTTGACGCACCTTAGGAAAAAAACACAGCCCTGCAGCTCATCTGCTGGTGATTAGACCCAGGTCTGCTGGCAATGGGAGTCACTTGCTGATTGCTAACGGGTTTACCCACGTTTAAAAAATTCGCGTGTACACGCTAATTTCAGTGGGAAAGCAGTAATATTGCTGTTTTGACAAAACACACTAAACATAATGCTTAAGAGTTTGCACAAAAAATTAGGCTGGCAGTTAATTTCATCAAAACCATGTCTTTCATTATGTATCAGTGAATAGAGCTCTGTGTCATTTTTCATTTTATTTCATTGAGTGCAGGTTGTCATCAGCTTCAACCCTGCACTGACCCTTATTACATTCAGGGTACCATCTTCACCCACCGGGACACCAGGAACACACGAATGTCAGGCTGAACAGATGGTAACCTGTCAGATTCACTTAACACATCCTCCTGTTTCCTCTGCAGTTTCCTAATTTAAAAATGTCAGCTTAAAATGTTCAGCATACACTGTTCTACTCAGCACTGAAAGGCAGAATAGCAAAGGCTCTGTTTCTACAGACTGTTGAAGTTGGAACTGTTTTATGACTGTTTTGAAAGTTACAGAAGCTCAGCTGGATTCCAAAGTTAGTTCGTTAGTTAGTTAGTTAATTAGTTTGTTAGTTAGCTTGTCCCTGTAGGGAAATTGGGGTGTGGCAGGAATCACAGACATTTGGCAACAAAATGCAATGTCAACACTGATACAGTGTAGAACATAAATAAAAAACACATCAGCATCACTAGAAACTCAAACAATGCACTCACACAGAGGAGAAAAGCAAAGGAAACCTAGAAGTGATGGACAGGCAGGTGGGTCTAGACCAGCTAGACCTGTTAAACATGACTGTTTCTCATTGTTGTTGACACAGACACATACACGTCTTTTTACTAACTCTCACAGGTACGCAAGTACCACTATAAAATTTTTGCAGGTTGAATTTTCTTTTGCAACATCAGCAGAAAAATTAGTCTGATAATGGCTGTGAAATCAGTTTATTCTTGATTTTATTTTATTTTATATCTCTTCATCAAAGCTGTAGAAAAATGCTGTTTTATAATCTTGAGTCTTATTACAGCATGAAAGGAGCTTGTGTTCTCAAACTTTAGCTTTGCTTAATGAACAATAGTACAAAACACAATGCCAATGAAGTTGGGACATTGTGTACTATGAAATGTAGATTAAAATTCAGTTGAATACACTACAAACTGTTCATTCACAAATATTCACTCATTTGTAATTTGATGCAAGAAATGTGCTCCAAAAGACTGGGAAAGTTAAGGAATGTTTGAAAAACACCTGTTTGGAACGTTCACCAACTGGACAGATTAATTGTAAACAGGTGAGTGTCATGATTGAGTATAAAAACAGCATCCCTGAAATGCTCAGTTGTTCACAAGCAAGGATGAGATGAGGTCTACCTCATTGTGAAAGACTGCATGAGCAGATTGTCCAACACTGTAGATACAACATTTCTCCACATAGAACTGTTAGTAATTTGTGGATTTCACCATATAAAGTCCATATCATCGGATTCAGAGAATCGGGAGAAATCTCTGCACGTAAGCAGCAAGGCCACAAAGCAACCTAAAGCAACACTGAATGCCTGTGACCCCTCAGGTGGACTGTATTAAAAGCTGACATCACTCTGTAAAGGACTTTACCAAATGGTCTCAGGAACACTTGAGAAAATCATTGTCAGTTAACACTGTTCATCGCTACATCTAAAAGGTCAAGTTAAACTCTACCATGCAAAGCCAAAGACAAATATCAATGACAACAACCAGACACTGTGCCGGCCTCTCTGGGCCCGAGCTCATCTGAGATAGACTGACGCCAAATGGGACAGTGTGCTGTGGTCTGACGAATTCACATTGTTTTTGGCAATTATGGACATCGTGTCCTCCGGGCTAAAGAGGTAGTGTGAAGGCACCATTAAAGCTGAAAGACGCATACAGGATTCATGCAGCCATCAGAGGCACATCTTTTTCTGGAACGTCCCTGCATATTTCAGCAAGACAATGTGATGACACATTCTGCAAAGTCACAAGTGTTACAACAGCGTGGCCTCGTAGTAAAAGAGTGCAGTTACTCTGCACATTAAATGTCTTGTCTTTGTAGTGTATCCAGTTGAATATAGGTCAACAAGGATTTGCAAATCATTGTGTTCTGTTTCTATCAACATTTTACAAAACGTCCCACTTCTTTGGAATTGGGGTTACTTTAGCTTCTCACCATTATATTGAATTCCCAGTGTAGGAGCCACCCTAATTTTATATTTAAAATTTGTATCCTATGTCGTTTGGTCACATTTAACCAGTTAATAGTAGTTACACACAGCACAGATACAGTACAGCAGTAGCTGTGTTATCTGATATCAGAGGGATGTGTATGTGTGCAGTACAATAGATCAGTCTTGACCTGTGTGTACAGTTGATGTTCAAAAACTGTTTTGTTCATTAAGGATAAAAGGAAAAATGGAAGTAATGATCTGTGGTGAAAGAACAAGATATCTTTGGAATAATTGGTATATTTGATAACCAAATCAATTGATTTCAAAAGATGGAGCAACAAAACACTCAGCCAGCCTGAACTAACATGATAAATGACTCTGGGTCATTTTTGACTCATGTTGTGCATTAGAGGGAAAGTGGTACAAAAGAGATATCATTCAAAAATTAAATAAGGAAAAAAAACTCAAATAAAGATGTATGATGATCAAAACAAAGTAGGTGAGGATCCCGGAATAGTGAATGAAAAAATTAATTGATTGATGTAAAACATAAAACCCACTTTGGCCACTTTGACCCATCTTATGCATCAAATGGTCAATTGAAGTATGATCACCTTTCAGACAACTATAAGGTGTACATAGAATTGACTGGGAAGAGAAAATATCCAGTGAGTGGCAGATCTGTGTGTGAAAATTTCTGGTTGATGCCAGAGGTCAGAGTCGAATGGGCAGAGTGGTTTGAGATGATACTGAAGGCAACAGTTACTCCAATAACCAGCCACTGCAACCAAGTCCAAATCCATTTCTGAACACACAACATGTCAAATCTTGTGTCAGGTGGGCTACAACAGCAGAAGACCACGCCTGGGTGCTGCTGCTGTCAGCTAAGAACTGAAAACAGGGGGTACATTTTGAACAGGCTCACCAAATTTGGACAATTGAAGATTGTAACTATGTTGCCTGGTGTAATGAGTCTGGATTTCTGCTGTGACCTTCAGATGTAATGGTCAGAATTTGCCATTATTATCATGAAAGCATGGACCGTGCCTTGTATCAACAATTCAGGCTGGTGGTGGTGTAACGGTGTGTGGGATATTTTCTTGGCACACTTTGTGCGTTGTACCAATGGAGCGTTGCTGAAATGCCACAGCCTATCTTATTGTTACTGACCATGTCCGTCCCTTCATGACCACACTGCACCCATCTTATGATGACTACTTTCGGCAAGCCTGACACGCCAAATAGACAGCTCAGCTTCTCTAGTCCATCTGGGCAACAGCCCTTTAAAAAGTATTTGGGAAAGGACAGGAACCTTTCAATAGCAGCTGGTGTTAGGACAATCAGTCCGTCAATCACATTCATCAAAGTTTCCAACATGGAACATTCCCATCCTTGGCCTAACTTCCATAGATACAACTTTCTGGAGAAGTTTTTGGAAATTTACTGTAAACTTTCCACCCTTTTGCAACCCTCGGTCTAGCTTTATCTGAAAGTGTTTGTGCAGTATTAGTAACCTTAATCAGATCTGTATTTTTACACATGTAATATTGTGGGTTTTATACCTTAAAATGTTCTGAAATAGACTATTTAGCTCATTTTTGATGGATCAGCCTTTTGCATCATTATATATATCATAAAACATAATGCCACCACTGAATCACATCAAGTAACCTGTTGCCAGTAACTTCTTGCCTAAATAAACCCCATGTTGTAAGAGGACAGTTATTTTATGCAGTAAATCATCTGAGACCAGCACCATCCACAGGCCAGAAGCAGTACTGCACTTCTTACTGTGACGCTCCTAAGATGGCATTAGATAATGAGGTGTCCATCAACCAAGAACCAAACCACTCCGTCTAGTTCTCTTCCAGATGGTGTTAGTATCCTCTCAACAGAAAGACTTCATGATGATGTACAAATTCCCACTGAGAGAGAAAACTAAAATGGCATTTTTAATTCAGCATCTGTCAGCCCACAGAAGGTCAAAAGACACATCTTGTTATAAATTTCTGTACTAAAATATCTGTATTGATCCAGTCATGAAGGCAAACATAACCCTTTTTTCTGGCTGTAATGCTGATGCAGAGAAGCTGTTAGTAATGGCAGAGTATGAAAGGTGAGCCTCTCATCTCGCAGAGAACTAAGAGTGAGGATACATTAGCAGCTACCATTATAATAATGGTATTACAAAACAAGGTCAACAGTCACTTACATGAAAACAATAACCAGCAGTACAGGAAAACAGCACAAGTAGGTCCTTCAAGTTAGACTTCTGTGATGCTCATGGATGTCAAATGTTTTGAAGTAAGATACCATGAGCTTTCCCTTAGATTGAATTATAAGAATCATGTTTGACCCACTGTATAAACTACACTGTGATCATGTTACATTTAAGACCTATTATTACTTCACATTAATCTGTTTTCCTTTTTGTCACATGGACCCTTAACTCTTATTTTTCCATAGAGTGGAAAACATGCTCATGAAAAAACTCAATTTGTCTGTAGAGAGCAATGAAGCAAATAGCTGTGAACATGCTCATATCAAATGCATCCCTCCCAAAGGATAACATTGGTGTCATAGGTCAGAGACCCTTTGCTTTGGTCCAATTATAGTGGCTTTAAAATGCACAGTCTTTGGAATAATATATATGCTCCCCTGAGTCCTGTGCCAGTTCGGCTACGACACAGGAACATGCTCAAAATGACTGTAAACAGTATTTAGTAGACTACATGATGACGGTCATGATCTGCAATATCGAGTCATAAGCATGCTTAATGGAAATATTTAGCCTGATTAGCATTCAGACCTTACAGCTGATCAAGGTAAGAAATGACCAAACTCAATGGAAGATTTTTTTGTTTTTCATGATTCAGGGAATTCCATGTGAACATCTGATGGAAATTGAGAGGCTTTCAGTGTCAATTTAGACAAGCCTGTCTACCTCCAAATGTTCACCAGTAAAGACCCTCAGCTGTACAAAATGTACTTTTGCTAAGAATAAATACATAAATTATGAAAGCATGCACTTTAAAGGAATACTCCAACATTTTTTTGGAGTCCATGACAAGCAGGGAGACACCATTCTTTCGACTGTGTGTCCAGTGACGAGGAAGAGACGGCCAAAGCTCGCCCACCGCTTGTTAGCTTTAGCTCAAACACTGGGAGTCAATGGGTAGCGCTGGCCTGCCTCTGCCTACAGTCATCAGATAAGCTCTTCAGCAACTCTAAACAGTCCTGTGTGCTTGCTGTGACTTGTATTTTACTTGTTATGTTACTTTATCTTATACTATCATCATATTATCTTCTTCTACTCCTAAACAGAGGCTTTGTTTTATTGACCTTCTAATCCAGTTTTAATTACAATAATGCTGAAGTTTCTCTTTCTCTACCTGCATGTAAACACTTTTACGGTCATGGGAAATGTTGTCCAGGATGTGGTCTATGGTTGCTGATCTTGGAGCAGGAGGTTCCTGCGTTGCCCAAAGTCATTCTGTCGTGGCAAAACAGTTTTAAAGTGCTTCTCATGTCAACTGCACCATCACGTCACACGCCTCTCTTCTTCAGAGACTCATGAAGCGTGCACACAACTGCTTGAATAAACTCATTCAGAGTTTTGCACTGAATGCCTCCCATTTACCAGAGGAAGGGCTGTGAATTAATCTCATATAGAACCATTTAGGCCTTCTTGGAAATGGTAAGTGCTGAAATCACAGCTAATTAATTCTATTGTTGGTTTTTTTTACGAGTTTTCAGGTCACACTGGGGGTCCTCGGATTAGATGAGAGGCTGATAAGAGGAAACACAGTATTACGGAGTTATTATAGGCTGACTCTGATTCACTGTGAGTCAGCCTATAAAGGAGATAAACAAAGGGGGATAAGGTTAGAAGAAGAAGAGGCAGATAACGATGGTATACATTCTATATGTGTCCAAATGTTTGCCATCATCTTTATATAATGCCTGTTAAACTGCTGGACTGGATCTCCCTGTGTGGGCCTTATTCTGAAATTGTTCTCTTTTTCTGTCTTTGTAAGGCTCCATCTCACCAATTCATCTGATTCTATGAGGCTTTGTGTAATAAAAAATTCATGAGCCCTCAGATTTGAGATCTAAAATAACAGACTACCTTAATATGTTGGATTCAAAGCCTCAGGGCAGAAACAGCGTGGAAACATTACCATATGGAGACGTCAGTGTGAACAGCTTGTCCCTGTAGCAGCCCAATAGCTTTTACTGTTCAAGTGTTTTCTGGTTGCATAAGTGTGTTCATACAACTTGTAACATAATAAAACAAGGTCACCAACCACTGGGGTGTGGACCAGCACTGGGAAGTGGATCATTTGGTAGAGAACCATAAAGAGATGGGAGTCTTTTGTTTCATAACTTTTTTGAGGCAGTTTAAAAATGTTGCAGGGGATAATTGGTGCTGTGTGAATTGAGCTGTTGCATCTTGAATCAAGCCAGCTGATGTTGGTGCCTGCGATTCAGTTTGTCAAAGTATCAGCAGCTGGTTTTACGACGTCAGTCAATCAGTGCCTTGAATCCAGGAGGAAAATTGTGTACGGTGGGCTACACCGTATGAAGTCTGCAGAAAAGAGGGTACGTCCTGGTCAGGGCAAGTGAGTGGAACGTCCGTGAGCACAAACTGACAACAGTAATCGGAGGGACGTACACAACTGAACATTTAGTTTGACTGAAATGCTTCAAGTTTTTTGTTATTACTGTTTGATAATGTTCACCAGTATAGATCTTCAGCTGATGTTATGAAACATTTGGAGCAGTCACGTCAGGTTTATAACAAAGACAAGGTGGTGATGCAACAGCAGCTGCTCTACCATCGAGCTGCAAACATCCAGGTAATCATGAATATAAACCACTCTTCTCTTCAGGCCATGGAGGAGATATGGCCCTTGAAGCCCATGATCATACAGAAAATTATTTTAAATATTAACACAAAAAAATTAGGGATGAAACAAATTTTTGGGCTTATTGAAGTCTGTGCAAAGTGATACATGACACCCCATCTATGTGTGCCCCACCAAATGCTCAATTTTTGTTTGATTTCAACATATGATATACAAAATGAAAACTCTGAACCTTTTGTTCTTTAATATGACAACTTAATAGTTATTTAGCCATTTCATTTTGCACAAGAATAAAATTTAAAAATTATTTTTTAAAAAATTGAACATTTTTCATCTATCAATCACAAAATTGCTTCACATTTCAATTATTCTCTTAATCAGAAGTAATGACCAAGTAATCACTGAGTGGTGATAATTAGATGGTGCTAAAATGTATAGCGTTATATGATTTACACAACTGTACATTAATCTTTATTCTCTGGAAAACTGGTTCATCAATCCAGATGTTTGTGAAGATGTCAGCCTATTTTATCTTTTTCAGTATAGACAGACATGCTCATCACAGACCATTTATAATTTCATTTTGGAGTATTCGATGCCTAAAAACAAATAATATACACATTTCAAGTTGTATTTCAGAATATTCTCGTCAGATGAGACCTGATTATATTTCATTTTCTAGTTAAGGATTAATGCATATTGCCGAATACAAGTACAAGTTTATATATCATATCTGGCCCATGGCCTACTTTCTGTCCCTTTTTTTTTTTTTTTTTTGCAATTTTTTTTATAAATCAAACATCAGCATCTTAAATGATGTGGGACCAAGGACAACAGATCATGTTCTCATGCTTGTAGCCTACATAATACCGAGAGAAGTCTGATTACAACATCTGTTTTTACAGTAAACAATTTTTATAAAGTTAAGTCCACATATTTAAACCAATCATTGAAATAATTGAATTAATATGATTTTCATCAGACAGAGCACAAATATCCTTACTAAAGAGTTTGTAGTGTTTTTTGTTTTTCATTTAATAAAGAAATGCGGTCAGAATCTGATAAAACTGCTACTGAAGCTGTTAGCATAAATGCTAATCTTTACACATTCTGGCTGGATACTCAGGATGAATATGTAGAAATTCAATCTTCTGTCTCTAAAATCACTGTGTTATGCTGCAGGAATCCATGTTTGTCAAAAATATTTAAACACAACACAAAGTAAATTAATTGGTAACAAATTTGTTCCAAGTTTGTTTCAGTGTGTGATTTTTTTTTTCAACAGAGTGAGACTGTCTTGAAATTTGCCATCTTCACAGAGCATCATCTTGTGTTTATGTGACACCAAGAGACAGAGGATCTGCAGCTCCATACACAACACACTGAAGTGAACAACCATCTGTCAGAAAACCTCCAGAACTCACAGGAAAACTTTCAGAGTGGAGATTTGTTCCTTTCCTAATCTTTGAGACTGTAACATGCGGCATAGATTCATCACCCTGGTCTTAATAAAAAGATGACAAAAACTTTGTATGTAATTACAGTACTTTTTCATGCTCAATGTCATCTTCCTGTCTAAAGAAAGTATTCTTTGTCTTTATTTCTCTTTTGGATTAACAAGCATGATCCCTTCAACTTTTTGTTTTGTGGACAGAGACCCATGTTTGGGTGGGCTAGACCAGTTCATTGGGTAATGACAGTGTTGGTACAAGTTCAACAGGAACCAGCAGGGCCAGATAAGCTTACCATCATCCCATGCTGGCCCTGCTGGCACCAATAAGGTACCAAAGAGGTTGAGCCCTCTCTGCATTCTCTTTTCTGTTATCAAGCCAAAGAAACAGACAGTAAAGGCAATGAAGACATTTTCACATAAGCCACAACAAACGTCAGCAATTGATGCTCTTTTTTTATTTTAGTTTTTCTTTTAGAGATATTGATTCAGGAACCATCAGTGCACAAGCTCCATTTTAAAAGTATCAATTTAACACTGGTATCAGCAAAAAGCCAAAAGTAAATTTGGACTTGAGAGGAAAATTCTCATTCACTGATTTTAAGCACTGTTCTGTACTTTCACACAAAAACTCTCTATCGACTGAACCAATCAACTATCCTTTAAGAGAAGAAGACGATAAGGTGTGTCACCCCACAGCACCTCAGAGACAAAGACCGTCATTACATTTGTCCACGTGGGTTCAGTTTTAAGAATAACATGTTTTTAAGGAACAATTAGTATTCTAAGAATCGCATTAGGGGACACTATTAGAGTCTGTGTAATCCAATAAAGCTGAAAGTCAACAGTGAGCTCCAGGGGAGAGCAGAATGAGAGTGGCTCTGATTTGTCGTTATGTCCTTATCTCATGGAAGCACACAAACAAAGCACACAACAACAACAAAACACACACAATTAGTTCTTCACCAGAGCCTCAACACAGAAACACTCACTCTGCATTTGTAAACAGTGTGCTGTTGGTTAATGGTGTTGAACTGAACCATGGACTAATGTGTAAAGAGCTAATAGCTAAAACAGCATGGAGTCCTCTAATGTTTGAATGCTGGGAGGGTCGTTTCTACCGCTGCGGCATTCAGAGTCAAACAGAAACAAAAAGACGTACAATTCAAACTTCAGGTCAAACTTCCTCTTATCCCAGAGCCAACAAATTCTGTCAAATCACACTGTTGATTTGACTTTATTAAGTTTGGGACATGAAAAAGTTTGTCAGTTAGACCATCACTTTTTAATTTAATGTCAATCATTCTATCCATCCATTAATCCATCCGTCTATCAACTCACCTATTCATCCATCCATCTGTCTATTCATCCATCTATCAATCCATCCAGCTGTAGACACAAGACTCCTTTTAGCTCCTCAGGATGTGTTTGTTCGAAAATGGGGACTGGCAAGGTGCAAATCTCATGAGTTAATGCATATTTTGAGGACAAAAAAATAAAACAGTGCCTTAGACCACCTTAAAGCTGACCAACAGTCACCAGACATGGGTTTTACAGGTACATACAGTATCTAGGTGACATATCTGAGAGGCAGTCACATGCTTTTGAGATCACAGCATACTTCCAGACTAAGGGCCTATTTACAAGATGGCTGAATACGGAGAGTTTCATTGCGTTTTTACCTCCTGTTTACATGAGAATGGTGCCTGGAGTGCCTGAACCCACAAACGTTTAAGACCAGGGTCCAGAGTGGAGAGTTTTCAAAACGTATCGGGTGTGCGGCTTCGTGTAGACGAGATTCAGCGTTTCAGGGTGAAACCCTGACGTTGCTGCATGCGCAGTACTCTTTCACATGAAGGCCGCACATACCAGGAACAACAGCTTCGGATGTCTACCGAGCAACATGTGGCTGTTTGCTGTGCTCGGTTTGTTATCCCGACAAAACTATCCGGACAGATTTGTTGTCCAGACAAATAACTCCTGCGTCTTCATGCGTCCACTCACCATTGTTGTTTGTGAAAAGTCTGTCTTCTTCGTACGTGTGTTGCAACACCGCTGTTTCTCGACAAACCTACATCGCCATCTACTGGCCAATTCTATATCAGAGCATTTGCTTATATAGTCTAAGAGAGGTGTTAAAGGACAGAGGGATGTGGCTGTTTACTTCCCAGCTCTTCTTCTTGCACATTTCAACATAGTAAGTTATTTCATAAATGCAGTTTCTCCTGTTTTACATGCGGTTGACATTGAGAAAATGTGAAAATGATCAGCAACTTGCTTCAGCGCCCACACCAATAGTCCTGATGGTACTGTTCCGTGTCCAAATATAGAGTAGTGAGTTAAAGCATGATTCACGAGGATCAGCAGCACTGTGAGCTACACAGAGACCCCTTCCAGTCCAGCACAGTCCCAGTGTTGTGTGTCCCTTCAGTCCAGTGTCTCAGTGTGTTGTGTCTGACCTGCTGGAAGGTGCTGGGAACAGTCCTCAAAGACTTTGCCCATATTGACATGATGATGCCACATAGTTGCTTCAGATTTTTCTGGCTGTACATCTATAATGAGAATCACTCGTTCTACCAAATCCCAAAGGCGCTGCACTGAATTGAGATGATGACTGTGAGGGCCATTGGAGTACAGTGAACTCAGTGTCATGTTCATGAAACAATTTGAGATCATTTGAGTTCTGAGGTCCTCCATTATCATGCTGGAAGCGACCATGGGGACATGGACACAGTCAGCAGCAATACTGACTCTTAGGCAGAGTATTACTAACCCAAACAAAGAAACAGAGACAGAAGCCAAAAATAACTGATTGAAAAAAACTCTGTAAGTTAATATCTCTTTGTGAGGAGAATATAGCAAATGGGCCATAATATGAAGAGGTGAGTGAGCTTAGATGAGTCTTGCAAGTGGAGGGAGAGGGGAAGCTGTGTCCACATATCCAGAGATGTGTGCTTGAGCCGTCAGCTGAAGATTTGAGTGTTCCAGGTAAGTCTGCTGTCTCAGTGTGTTGTGTCTGACCTGCTGCCGTCCTGCAGAGGCTCCCCACTCCTGACTGACCTCCTGCTGTCTCTTCCTCTCTGCACACATATCTACAGCACATTAGGCCTCTGACGAGCTGTGAGCCACCACAACACAAGGCAATACAATCAATTAGGCAAAGGCATGCACGGCACGTCGCTACTGCTGGCAGTTTCAGGTTTGAGCTCCAATTTCACTCTCTGGCCTATTGATTCGTCTCAGAATAGCTGACAACCCCCTCTGCTTATTGGACAGAAGAAACTGATGATGGTCTAAAAATAATGTTCGTTCAATTCACTATTATTGTTGACAATGCTGATCAGAAGAGGGACAGTCATTATGGCTTTTCTGTGTTACTTTTGCCTATCAGAGCAGCAGCCAGTCAACTCAGTTTGAGGTTCACACCTAGATTGTTTGGGGCAGCTGTTCTTATATAAGCTTGTTTGCATATATGTGAACAGAGCAATCTGCACAAACAGTCACGCCAAGCTCACCTGAAAGAGGTGGTCTTAGCTCGTTTCCAGTCAACTCCTGGGGCAGTTCATTTGTAGTGAGAACAGTCGCCCCAGGAACCGGCGTTAACATTGCTGTAGTAGCATTAGCAGCTTTCGTAGTAATAATAGTTGCATTACATCTACCAGACAACTAGGCTGATAACAAAGTAGTACCTAATAAAGAGTCATTTTCTGTGCACAGGCACAACGTACCAAGAAAATAACATGTGATCATTACTCGTCATCACAGGACTTAACAACAGCTTAAGATTCACAGATGATTGATGAGAGTTTCTCTGTTGACACTTCCATAGGTGTTACACTGTATTATGTCCCCGTCCAACCCTTTGTTCAGCCCCTCTTCTTCGTGAACCCGGTTTTTAGCACTTATATCACTGGCATGCCCCACACTGATAAAAATACTCATCTCTGTAGTCTTACATAGAAAATATATTCTCTGCTTTTATCATTTTGTGGGTAGTTTAACCTGCCAGCTTTCTTCCCATAATGCACCACATGACTCAGACTCATAGGAACACTGGCTGTGATGTAATGACCTTCAGCCTGGTCTCTGCCTGCTTCTTTCTTTCTTTTTTCTAATTCATCAAACTTAAGAAAACAAAAACAAAAGCAAAAACAAAAACAGCAAAGTCTAAACATAATAATAGACATGTACATCAAACCATAAATGTTCTGCAAATAAATGTTCACATGTGTGTACGTTTGAGATGGGACAGAATGAAGAACAGAGATAATCTAGTCCTGCTTCAAAACACTGCTGTTGTGAAAATGAATCAATCCAGAGGGAAAAATGCAGATTTGTAGTTTTTTTTTCAACTGAATCGAAAGAAAATAACAGATGTGAAGGTGTGAAAATGACCTCGGTTTGTATCTACATCCTCTCAAAGTCAGGCTTAACTCAGCAGTTGTTTCTTGTAAGAGGGACATTAAATGCACCAAATAAATAGTCCATCACAACTGAAATGTTTAAAAAGAGGGCAAGATGCTTCAGCCAACCTCTGCTGCATACTTGTTTAAAATGAAGAATGTATTCAACAGAAACAGCTCTCCAAACAATGTATTAATAAGGTACCAAACCAAATTTTTCCTTTCTTCACACCTGAAGAATAAGATTAATTTTTCTATTTTTCACAGAAATGCAAGTAGAGAGCACATAGTGTGGGAGAAGCCAGCATATGACTAACACACACCAATGAAACTAGGCATCACAGACAACACATACACTCTCTGGTCACATTATTACATACACCTTGTTACGTCGGATTCCCATTTGTCTTCAGAACCCCCTCCACTCTTCATTGCAGAGATTCAACAAGGTGTTGAAAACAGTCCTAAACGACTTTGCCCATATTGACATGATGGCATCACATAGTTGCTGCAGATTTTTACGGCTGCATATCCATGAGAATCACCCGTTCTACCAAATCCCAAAGGTGCTACACTGGATGGAGATGGTGACTGTGAAGGCCATTAGAGTACAGTGATGGACAAAGTCAGAAACAATACTCAGTGTTAGGCAGAGTATTACTAACCCAAAAAAAGATCACAGAGACAGAAGGACTGATTTTGAGCCAAACATAATTAGTTGAAAAAACTCTGAAAAAAACTCTGTCCACATATCCAGAGATGTGTGCTTGAGCCGTGAGCTGAAGGTTTGAGTGTTCCAGGTGAGTCTTGCTGAGCGCTTTTTCCAGTTGAACTCAGGGATGACAGGAGAGGGATCAAGGCAGGAATCAAGCTGAGCACTACTGCAGGCCAAGGGGAACAGGTATTAGTGAGAGGTTCAACAATACAAGACAAAAGTGAGTGAGGGGAATGCTGGAGCTAGGGCTGACAGTGTTAACTTAGTCTATGATCTGGAAGAGTGGTGGAGTTGAAGTCCAGTTCTTATAGCCAAATTGGCTGTAGATGATGAGGAGCTCCATCCCAACTCCTGCACATTTGATCCCACTCCTGCAATCAAGTACATACTCAGAGAGAGAAATAGAGGCCTGCTGGCTGGGATGAGGAAGAGAGCATAACACTCAGGCTATATCCACATGTAGGCAGGATTTTTAAAAACAGAGGCATTTCTGTCTGTTTTGTACTTCTGTGAACACGCTGAAATGGTGTTTTAGGACACTGAAAACGCATGTTTGGAAAAAAACAAAAAATAACTCCAGCCAATGTGAATACTTTTACAAATATGTTGTCTTGGGTGTCTGTGTTGACAGTGTTTCAGGCCTGGACTATTTACATGCCAACACAGACTTTCTGTCACTCCTTTCCAGTTATGCTGGATTAAAAACACTGCCATGATACAGAAGTGCAGACATTTTGGATGAGACCCGGTGTTATTGTTGCATGAGTGACTGTGTTGACCCATGGCTGCTTGCTCTGTGGTTGCCATGGTTATAACAGTTGTTGAAACCAACAAAAGTACCCATAAAAGTGTGTAATAACAGGACTTAATCAAAATTGTTAGATAATTATTGAATTGGTATATAAAGTAGGAAATATTTACTCAACATGCCTGCAGTCACCAGTTAACACAGCCACAAGTTGAACCGTAGCATCAGAGAAAATGGTGGTAGGAACGGATATGGTAAAAAAAAGCTTTTGCATAGAAATGGCAAATAAAGGTTGCATATCATGGACATAGTTACATCGTTATAAACAGTGTTTAACAGTGCTTTTATCGCTTTTTCAACAGGACTGGATTTCTTTTTTTTACTGGAGGAAGAAAACCTAAGTTTTTAAAAATACCCAGTGACGTGTGGACATAGCCAAAGGTAGGCTGCTGCATTTACATGATGCTCAGTTGGTACTAAAAGTGTGCCAAGAATATTTCCCCAAAACTGTAACACCATAATCAGCCTGAAGTTTTGACACAAGGCAGGGTGGATCCATAGCTGTTGATGTTAACTCCAAAGTCCGGCCCTACCATCTGAAAGTCTTTGCAGAAATCTAAGCTCATCTAACCAGGGAACATCTTTCCAATCTTCTTTAGGATACTTGTGAAGAGCCAGTATAAATCACAGCCTGACTTTTCTGTTCTTAGCTGACAGGGATGGCATTCAGTGTGGTCTTCTGCTGCCGCATCTGCTTTGAATCTCTCTTGTTGAAGTTTAACAGTTTACAGTTATAATTTGTGGTACTCACACATAAAATGAAATAGAATTTTTGACATTTAAACAAACAATGTCAGACTATCTTTCCAATTAAATAACTGAGATCTTAATTTGAGACTTTTATCTTTATTTGAGACTGGAGAACTAAAATAGAAATATCCTTATAAATATCCTTGAGGAACAATATCCTGGATGATATTTCTTTCTTTCATGACCGTTAAAAAAAGACATAATTTTGTTTTGTGACCATAATGTCTAAGCCACCTCTGAACATTCTGATGAAAACCACATTTTAAAATCTTAAAAAGGAAAATATACATTTCTGTGTTATTCTGGTGTGTTATGAAAGGCCCTTCTCTCAAACAGATATTTTTCTCTTTTTAATGATACTGTGAATGCTCTTTGAAATGAAAAACAAAAATCATTTGTGACTTTTACTGCCACATTTGCCAGCTGCTGTGTCTGTTGTCCCTCTCCACAGATGGTCAGTCAGCCTGAGGTTAACAGGCTGTCAGTCAGATCTGAGGAGGTCACAGAGACCAAAGAATGGGTGAAAAAAACAGCTGCATCATAAAGAGGAAGTATTTAGGTATAAACTCTGAAATTCAGTGTGGCTCCATTCCATGTTCACTGTTCCCTCTGTTCAGTCGTCAGTCTGTGATTTTTTTATCCTCTGTGCAGAGGACAGCCAGGACCAGACGCTGCTGTGATGTTGAGTCCTCACCGCTCATCCCTCTGAGCCATTTGTTATGCATGTGTCATCTCACCGCAGCTTTAATGATCGTCTTTAGACTGAACACAAACATCCACTCTGACTCTCAGAATCTCTGACTCCCTGAATCGCTGACTCTCAGACTATATGACTCCTTGACTCTCACACTCTCTGACTCTCCCATTCCCAGACTCTCTGACTCCCAGACTCCCTGACTCTCCAATTCCCAAACTCTCTGATTCCCTGACTCTCTGACTCCCTGACTCTCAGACTCTTTGACTCTCACACTCTCTGACTCCCTGACTCTCTGACTCCCTGAATCTCTGACTCTCACACTCTCTGACTCCCAGAGTCTCTGACTCTCCCATTCCCAAACTCTCTGACAGCCCTGACTCTGACTCCCTGACTCTCTGACTCTCCCATTCCCAAACTCTCTGACAGCCCTGACTCTCTGACTCCCTGACTCTTAGACTCTTTGACTCTCACACTCTCTGACTCCCTGACTCTCTGACTCCCTGAATCTCTGACTCTCAGACTCTCTGACTCTTTGACTCTCACACTCCCTGACTCTCTTTCTCTTTGACTCTCACACTCTCTGACTCTCTTTCTCTTTGACTCTCAAACTCTCTGACTCCCTGACTCTCTGACTCCCTGACTCTCAGACTCTCTGACTCTTTGACTCTCACACTTTCTGACTCTCTTTCTCTTTGACTCTCACACTCTGACTCTCTGACTCTCCCATTCCCAAACTCTCTGACAGCCCTGACTCTCAGACTCCCTGACTCTCAGACTCTCAGACTCTCCCATTCCCAAACTCTCTGACTCCCTGACTCTCAGACTCTTTGACTCTCACACTCTCTGACTCCCTGACTCCCTGACTCTCTGACTCCCTGAATCTCTGACTCTCAGACTCTCTGACTCTTTGACTCCACACTCTCTGACTCTCTGACTCTCAGACTCTCCCATTCCCAAACTCTCTGACTCCCTGACTCTCTGACTCCCTGAATCTCTGACTCTCAGACTCTCTGACTCTTTGACTCTCACACTCTCTGACTCTCTTTCTCTTTGACTCTCACACTCTCTGACTCTCTGACTCTTTGACTCTCACACTCTCTGACTCTCTGACTCTCTGACTCTTTGACTCTCACACTCTCTGACTCTCTGACTCTCTGACTCTTTGACTCTCACACTCTCTGACTCTCTGACTCTCTGACTCTTTGACTCTCACACTCTCTGACTCCCTGAATCTCTGACTCTCAGACTCTCTGACTCTTTGACTCTCACACTCTCTGACTCTCTTTCTCTTTGACTCTCACACTCTCTGACTCATGGACTCATGGACTCATTGGTTACATTTTAAAGGTTAGTTCAAGGTCACTGGGTCTTATATTTAGTTCTTGCTTGTGAACCAAATATCTGAAATGTTCATTGAGGGATTGTCTACAAACTTTGCCTTGATATCAATCCTGACCAAAAGATTTCGTAATTCATTTTTGGAGGTCAAAGGTCATATTTCAAGGTCAATAGAACTGATATTCATTTCATGCTTGTAAAATAATTTCAGTCTGAAATTATGTGCATTATGAAAAATTTGTTGAAATAAGAACTTTTTAAAGGATTTTTTTCAAATTTGCACAAACGTCCACTTTGATTCAGGGACAAACTGATTAGATGCTGGAGGTCAGGGGTCAAAACCAATGCCTAAGTGATTAATATGTATACCTATGTTGTGAACAAAACATCATACAGACCTTTCTGTGGATTTTCCTGAAACTCTGAACAAACATCCACTTTAACTCATCGATAGTTTTACAGGACTCTAGAGGTCAAAGGTGAAGGTCATTAGATGCACCTTTTTTCCCCAAATTGTGGATATAGATTACTTTGAGAAATTTTCCTCAAACTTTGCTCAAGTGTCAACTCAGACTCAAGCATACTGTAATTAATAAATTGTGTATGTCAAAGGTCAAAGGTCATGGTCATTAGCTCTCTTGAATTTACCTGTCTTTTGAAAAAATATATATATATATCTTTCAAATGCTTCAAGGGAAATGTCCACCCTGACTCAGAAATAATGTTACTTAAATTTTAAGTTTAAAGGTCATGGTCAGTGGGGCTATATCTTGATGCCCTAAACTGCATTCTCCCTCCTGCCTCCTTGGCCTGGCTTACTGTGAGTCTTGTCCTATAGTCCTTTTTTATTGTCCTATTTGCTGTGGTCCCAACATTGATTCTGGTCCCTTAATTGTAACACACAGTCCAGCACTGATGGCCCAGTGATAAACTCCAACTACCCTTGAAAAACGATAATATTAAAAGAAAAAAAAAGCCTATAATAATCAGAAAGGAGGGTTTTAAGTAAATGTGAATATTTGGGTTATCTCAAAGTCTGGTTATAACTGTTTGAATTTAAGATGGACCACTCTTCTTTTTCGTTGTGGGCCCCCCATGAAGCTGGGCCCCAGACAGTTTTCCCCCTTTTTTCCACCCTTACGGGCAGCCTTGGTAAGGCGGTGGGTAAATCTGTCAAAATGCCTTTGCAGAAGGAACTCTCACGTATCATCGGTTATAGCTTCTCAGATTTCCCTCCTCTCACCTCGATCCTCTCTCTTTAATTTGCAACTAAGACCTATGAAACAATCCTCAACATGGCCTGTCAGGAATTACTTACAGTTTGACAGAGGAGTGAGGAGGGTTAAGGTTCGAGGAGAGGGGAAACTGCAATTCACAGAAAAGGGATAAGCCTTGGTTCTCATGTTCATCCTCAACTTGTGATTGCTTTTCAAGATTTTTCCAGAAATTATCTGCAAACCTGACCAGACAGTTCAGGTCCAGATCCAGGAAAAAAGTTTTGTAATTTGAAAAAAAAAGTGTGTGAAAAAATTAAAACAAAAAGTAAAAGTTTAATGTTTGATCTTGAATTTAAACAAGATAAAAAAAAAATACTAAAAGCAACATTTTTTTAAATAAACTTTTGATTCAGCTCTGTAATTCTTATTATATCATATATTTTATTTTATTTTATTTTATTTTCAGTTGCAGTTTTAATGTTTTGTCATTCAAATCTTACTTTGTGGTTTCAGATTTGTATTTGTCACCTTCAGATTTATTTTTCACTTTCGGATTGTATGTTTTTCAGTTTCAAACTTTTGACCTTGTCCTGGCATGGAGGGGCATGTACCAACTGAGAGGAGATCGGGTCTATGGGTGACAGCAGAGCAAAGTCTTCCCCAGTGATGTTGCCTGAGGGTGAAACAAAAAAGTTGTGAATCTGAAAACATTAAAACTGCAACTGAAAAAATAACACCTAAAACATGAAATATTTTCAAGAGTAAAAAAGAAAATAAAATGTTTTATCAAAATAATTATAGAGCTGATCAAAAGAGTATATATTTAATTGAAAAAGGCTCCCCGTACACTTATTTTAAATTCAGTTCACTGCTTTTCTTGTTCAATTCAAAATCAGACATTAAACTCTTGGCTCCATAGACCCAAAGGTGAAATGGATAGATTGTGGAGGTCAAACGTCAAGGTCAATGGGTCTCATGTTTTGCCCATGATTGTATGCAAGATACAGCATCTCAAGACCATTTTCGGGATTTTCTTCAAACTTGGCACAAAAATCCACTTTGACTTCAGGATGAATTGATTTGATTTTTCTAATGGATTTTTGTGTTCTTTGAGCTGCTTGTTAACATGGTTTCTCAAGAATATCTGGGGTACTTTTTTTTCCAATTTAAAACGAATAGAGGTATAAGATCATTGGAACTTCTAGTCTTGTTCTAAAAAACATTCATCACAAAGTTGAAGAAATTAGATTTTTTACAATCCCTCTACCACTAAAACCAACCTGACTTTCCCTCCTCAGCCGTTCTTTTACTGTAGCAGTTGTTAATCTTCAGGGGTAAATAACCTTTAGCTAGCACCTTTATATTTTAAAAACCATGCTTTATCCAACCAGAGTTAATTAATCAAAAAGACAATCCTGCATCAAGGTATCAAAATGGATAAGTAATCCATCCATCTGTCCATTTTCTATGATCCCGTTCGGAGTCACGAAGGTCACTGATCACAGAGCCACATAGAGACAGAAAATTCAGGCACACTAAAGGCAATTTAGAGTCACGCTTTTTGGTCTGTGGGAGAAGCTGGAGTGCCTGAAGAGAATCCCTGCATGCACAGGAGAGCATGCAAACTCCACACAGAAAGGCCCTGACTGACATGAGGTTCAAACAGCAACCTTCTTGCTGTGAGGCACAAGCACTTCCACTCAGAATATATCAACAAACCTGGAGAACTGAATGTTGGACTATCCCCCTACCATAAGCCACATTATAAAGGGTCTGCAGCACATGCTAGTGTCATGCACCGTTATTAAACAGCTCCAGGACCCTCCTGAGGGATTTTACACATAAACATGGCTCTGTAGCTCAGAAGTGTGCAGTAAACAGAGCCAGGGAGAGAATCCTCTGCAGAGATGCAGGTCTCTCGTGGATAATACCGCACTCTTTCAGTCACACAGCTCACCTGCAGCATTTAACGACATTAAGAGGGGTCATTTAGTCATCATTAAACTGGGACAAGAGGCTTTTTTCATCCATGAAATGACTCCGGATAAAACATTTACTTTGAAATAAACAAATCAGACATTAGATGATAAAAATATGTGCTAGAGGTGTTAGTATGGTAATCAGTGTGAGAGGTCAACACGTTATTACTACAGTGGAAGTAAAATCATCTGCAGTAAAAACTCAATGTTCTGTCTGAACTGGTAATGATAGCCTTTAAAAACAAAACTTGTTGACCTTAGGGAAGCGCTTCCACTCTACAAATGTGGATGATTTAAGATTTTGTAAGTCCACAAATAGATATAAAAACTAAATCCCTAAGGCCAAAAAGATGGAGCCAAGTTTTAAAGTTTTACGAAATATCCTGTAAAGTCTCTGGAAGACAGTAAAAACAACCCGAGCTGGAACACAGCAGGAGAAAACTTGATTTAATTTTTGAATAACTAGATTTCACTTAGAGAAAATCTGATATTAAATCACTCTAAGGCTTGTGGAACAGATACAAAACTGACATACTGTATTACTGATGATGACTTTAGTGAGGAGAAAAGACAAATGCATACTTTCTCATTCTGCTGAAGAGGAAGCACCTCCACATGTGCACCAAAAACAGAGAAGGTGCCCATCTTACACGGAGATATTTTCTGTTTGCAGCTTGGCCCAAAGAATAGATGTCCCTGTCTAAATATTCTCCTAAAGGATATGTGATCCAGGCTAAAGACATGCTCAGCCCTCAGCTCTTTTTACTGCTGTAGTTGCAACTGTTAACACCCACCTGCAAGCAAGTATGAAAGAGGGGCAAGCAAGAGGGATTGTCAGAGTCCTTGAATGACAGGGGCCTCGAGAAATGTCATAGTGTCAGTATTTTTTACCTCTGCCAAGGAGGTTGTGTTTTTACTGGCATTTGTCTGTTTGATGGTTTGTTGGCTTGCCTGTGACCAGGATAACGGGATAAGAAGGCGGGGTACACCCTGAACTGATCACCAGCCGATCACAGAGCAACATAGAGAGACAGACAACCATTCACACTCACACTCATACCTAAGGGCAATTTAGAGTCACCAATCAACTTAAAGCTGCGTTCAGACCAAACGCGACTTTGCGACTGAAATCGTGTTGCCCACCCAAGTAGCGTCACCTGTCCATAAATACCTCATTTTGGTCGCAATCCGTGATGTCACGTCCACTTGAGTTTCACCACGATCACATCATATTATATAATAGGATGTGTTAGCTGACTTTATTCCAGCTGTATCCTTTTCACTCACCTACCAACCACAAAACACTGCAGCTGCTGGCCCTGCAGCAGCATCAGCTGTGAGTTCTCTTCAGTCCCGTCTAGGTGGAAGTAATGTCTTCACTAACTAATGTCTGTCACGGATACCGTCACACACCCACACAACGCTGATTGGCTGTTGCTGCACAGCTGTACGTGATATCACTTGAAGAGTTCAGACTTCCAACTTTGGCAACCAAGCGATGTGATCGCCCAGAGCACGTCGCATCGCTGGAGGTTTAACCCCTCCCCATCGCAGCTGTACATTGACTTTACATGTAGAGTGGTCACCCAGGTCGCCAAGTCTCGTTCGGTGTGTAGGCGGCTTAATGAGCATGTTTTTGGTCTGTGGGAGGAAGCTGGAGTGCCCAGAGAGAACCCAGGCATGCACATGCAACCTTCCTGGTCCTGATCGACCCAGAGATCGAATTGGCGACCTTCTTGCTGTGAAGCAGGTGCACAACCTCCTGCGTCACCATGCCACCCCCTGATTTATAACTCTTTCCACTTAGAAAATGACTTACTCTGCCAATGTTTAAAATACAGGGATGTGGAAAGCAAGTATGTGTTAAGTCTCAGGGGTTGCCTGACTGAAAACTAGGGATGGGAATCGATAAGGTTTATTAGCAATGCCATGATGGATTCTGCTTATCACTTCAATTCTTGAACTCCTGTTGATTTTCTATGTACTAATCTTTCTGAGTAAACATTTCAAACATGCCACACTCTTGAGATTCAATACTCGGTATTAAGTGTTTTAGCATGTAGCTGGTGTTTCCATCCTTGCTTGACAGCACACAGATGACCTTTAAATGTCCTTTTGTGGATGATTACCATGCTACACCATAGACTTTTCCTGTCTCTTGATTATTACTTACTTGACTCCCTCTTTCATTCACGCTGACTGCCTTTTGCAAGAGCGTGACATCATTATTTTGAAAAGAATGTGATGCTTAGTGAAAAGCATTGATGAGAGAAATATTAAGAAGTCTGCAAGCTACTTGGAAAACAAATCTCAGTTTCTCTTGAGTTCGATCCACACTTCCTGGCTGACGCTGAAACACACACTTCATCTTTTAATTTTGCTGATACTGATGCCAATGTCAGTGCTTTTCCAGAAATCCCTCTTCAGTGCCAGTATGTACTCTCTTGTTTGATCAATAAAATACAGCAGAGTTTGTCTAATAGGCTATCATTACTGACAATGAAAAAATTCTTCTCTGAATAAGCAGTTAGGTGTGCCTGATGGTGGCATTTAATCGGCAAAACAGATGAACTGATAACTGTTTACCCCACATTAATTTGCCAGTGGCCAAACTTTGTCAAAAGGACCAATATGGGCCAGTAAGTATGTTAACCCCTAAAACTCCAAGCCATTTTCCACTATTTTTAGTTCATCTGGATTTATTTCTCAAACACAGTCTCCGTCTCAAATGTTACTGTACAAAGGGCCACAAAACATTGCCTACCATTGATTATTCTGGGAGCTTATACGTAGATATCTTGCATCTTGGTGACCTTTGGCTGCTCCTGATTGGACACTACCATAAAGAAAACAAAAGAAGAAATTGGGTACATACAATTGGTCTCAAAAGACTGGCAGGAGGTTGTAACTTTCTCTAACGGTCAAAAGTGAGGTCTCATAATATCATTGCCAAGTTTTCATTGAGAAACTGAGCTTTCATAAAGCATTGTCATAAAGCTTCATTGTACCATTATTGGCAAATAAGTCAACAATGCCAGTGTTACTCGGGGGCACTGGTGATCCCATGATGCTTTAACATGTAAAAAGAATAAATGAGAACAAGAGACAAAAAAATAATTCAGCAGGCAGTTCAATGAAAGCAACAATTAAAGACATCAGCCTTTAAAAGCCAATATCTGTGTAATTTTTTTCTCAGGTATTTACACTGTCATGGCCTCCTGATGGCAAAGGCAGAAAAGCTTTCTGTCTTTGAATGATCAGATTTTTGAGCTGCATAAGGAAGGCACGACTCGTCTCAGAGCCTACATTCCTTGGATACCGTGTATCATGGAGCTCTGAGGTTCATCACAAAAATGAAATCCCTTACTCATCATTGCGTCTTGCACATGTAGGACGGTCCACTTTGTCTACACGTACACTTAAGCATTGGCATATTCTCAGCTGCAAGATCATTTTAGGTCTACTTCCTTCATACTCTCTGACCCTCATCAGTCAAAGGAGTCCAGGATCTTAATCTTCGGTCCCAGAATCTCCCTTTGTTGTCTGTTCCTAAGGTCAGAACTGAGCAGGGAAAAAGGCCTTTAAATTTGCTGATCATTTGCTTGGAATGAGCTGCAAAAATACCTTAAACTCAATGAGCTGGTTCAGTGGACACTTTTAAGAGGACGTTAAATGATGTGAAAACTGAGGCATCTAGCTACAGATGTTTTGACAGATGATCTTTTTTCCTTCAATAGTCCAGCTTGTCAATTAACTATCTTTGTTATTTTTTTTATTGTACTTTAAGTTTTATACTTGTCATGTGTATTTGTATGTGATGCTGTTGTGATTGTAAGTAGCATTGTTAACCATGCTGCTGCCTATCTTGGCCAGGAAACTCTTGAAAAGGGGATTTTTAATCTCAACGAGTTTCTTTTCCTGGTTAAATAAAGGTTAAATAAAAAAAATAAAAAAGGCCTCTAACAGCGCACCATCAAAGACAGCCATTTTGAATTTCTGAAAAGACAAATGAGAACTTCATTATTAAACTTTACTTGTGACTAAAAACAGTATATAGTTTGGACTTGAGATTAAGTTACTTACAAGCATCTGAACGCAGGGTGATTTCAGTGGCTGGCATTTCGGCATGTGGATACAGTCAAGGCAACCTGCTGGAGCTCAGACTGAGCATGCAAATGGGGAGGGAAGATGATTTTTGTGATTTTGAATGTGGCAGCATTATTGGTGCTAGACAGCCTGGTCTGAGAATTTCAGAAACTGTCACAATTGGCCACATTTTCATCTCAAAGATTCTCCAGTATGAGTCCATTTTTACAAGAACTATATCAAATAATTCCCTCCACTTATATAATTTAATGTCAAGGGTGGAGTTCTGAAGAGTGGTTCTGAAGGCTTTTACTTACAGAGCTAAAACCAGTGAGCTGACCATCTGCTGCTGGATTTGATCAGATCAGATAGATTTGGTTTGATCAGGTTAAGCCAAGATCAGGGGAATCTCTGCAACAAAATCAAGTTTGTCTCCCTGAGTCTGAAGTATCTCAGTGACTTTGTAAAAAAAGTAAAATTTTAGAGGAAATATGGAAAAATTCTACTCCAGGCAGGAAGTAACAGGGCTCTGTGAAACAGCAGGTAACTTTCAATTAAATCAACACTGAAAAGACACAAACTGAATTTAGGGGATTTAAATCCTTAAAGTTTTACCAAACTGTCAGGCATTGTCTAAAAATAAAGTTTTAATAAGGCTCCACGCTGACCCTGCTGGAGGTTTCTATGTGTTTGTCTCACTTGCAGTCACTGTTTGTTGACTGGGGAGGCAGAAAACTGTTTTGGGCCAAAGGGAGTGAGGGGCTTCAAGCTGAAAACTTCAGATTACAGCAGTGGCTAAAAATGTGACGTTTGTAATGGCAGTGAGAAACATCCTACAGGGGGGCCTGGCAAACATGATAGTTCATGATTAGATATTAAATTACATTCACTCACTGGCCATTTTAATAGGTCCATCCATTTAATGCATTTCAGGCATGCAGACACGGTCAGGACGTCCTTCTGAAGATCAAATGAGTATCAGAATAGAGAATGATGTATAGGGTGCTTTCACATCTAAACTCTGTTTCTTTGGTTTGGACTAAAAAACAATCTGTTTCATTTTTGCATAATTAGCTCAGGTTTGGTCCGTGTTCACACTGGAGAATTACAAACAGACCAAACTGTGTGACGTGGAGGTGAAATGCTCCCTGATTGGTCAAAATATTTCAACAGAGAGATGACTCCTTTTTGGTTTTGGCTGCTCGCACATGTTACACTTTATTTAGTGAATGTAATAATGAGCTGCATGTTAAAATAAAAAAGCTGTATTCAATCAATTGTTTTTTGTATACCAAGCTCTGTTTCCAATTTATCTTCTATATCTATCTATCTTTATCTTTTTCTATTATCTTCTCTATTTTTATTTTCTTCTCCTTCAAACAAAACCATCAATCTGTTCAGTTTTCATTAGTTTCCACCCTCAGTCCGATTTCACAGCAGCTGAGATAAGGTTAGTTGATGTTTGATCATTTATAAAATAATTTAAAACAGCACCATAGCACTGCAAATTCATCTGTGTGTGTGTAAATGTATTTTTTAAGCAACAGTAGCTGGCCTCTGACAGAGGAGATTCAAAACAAGTGTATTTACACTAATAAGCATCGTCTACAGCAAACTATTTTTTATTGTAACAGCGAGCAACATGTCAGCACCAAGCATAAATAAATAGCAATGGCTGACATGATCACACACACAGAGATGAACCAATAATAACTGTCAATCATCAAATTCATGTCTAATGCTCATGTAAATAATTGACTTCCACTTCATCACAGAGTGGATCAAATAGTGATGAATCTCTTTAAAATCTCACTATTACAGACTCTCTTTTTTGTGACGTCTTTTTCTTATTGAAACAGGTTCTTATAGTGAGCAGGATAGTTTGGACGTGTGGTGTGGGTGGTGTGGGTTGGTCCACTTGGTGTGGTTTGGGGATTATTAGGGGCTTTTTTTTCCTGGGGCTGGTGACACTGGCAAATCCTTAAGGTGCATACACACCGAACGCGACTTGAGCGACCTCGGCGACCACTCTCCATGTAAAGTCAATGTACAGCCACGATGGGGCGGGGCTAACCCTCCTGCGACGCGACAAATGCGTCCTGGGTGACCACGTCGCTCGTCGCTTAGACCCCAAAGTTGAAAAGTTTGAGCTCTCCAGGCGATGTCGCGTGTGGCTGTGCGGCAACAGCCAATCAGTGTTGTGTGGATGTGTGATGGTACCCGTGACAGACAGTTTTCATTCCGGTTCACAGAGTGACAATCCACCTGGACATGATGCTGCTGCAGGGCCATCAGCTGCAGTGCTTTGTGGTTGGTAGGTGAGTAAAAAGGATACAGTTGGAATAATGTCATCTAATACATCCTATTATATGATATACTGTATGATATGATCGTGGTGAAACTCGAGCAGATGTGACGTCACTGAATGACGGCGACAGCGATGGCGACGGCAACTGTGTCCAAAATGAGGACTTTATGGACACGTGACGCGACTTCAGTGGGCGATGTGATTATGGTCGCAAAGTCGCATTTGGTGTGACACAGCTTTAGGTAAGGACCAAGTGTTTCTAGCCCTAGAGTTTGTGGGTCCTTTGTGTTTTTTGGACTGAAAACTTCCTTATGTTCTTTGATATTTCTCCCTTCTATGAACACTGTTGGTCGGAGGTGCTTGGGTTTGTGATGCTGTTTTTGTATGTATGTAAGAGTTCTTTGATTTAAATTGTGCTTTTTGTTGGTTAGTAACTTGTGTGCTTTGTCTTCTGTATATTTCTGTCTGTGGGTCAAATTTATTATGTCATTATTTTTTGCACTCCTACAGTTAAACTAGCCCCTTTCAAATTGATGAATGGGATGAATCAGCTAAATCTGACGTGTTTTGATCAAAAACACTGGAGGTCACTGTCAGGTTTGCCATTTTAGCTGAACAAACAGTCTGAATTCCTCTAAAAACCTAGACTCAAAGTATTCGTTCTATACACAGCACAGGACGGCAGCACGCACAACACTCCTCTTCAGAGTGAACACACACCCTTCACTTCATCAGTCACACAGCAGGCTGAAACATAAACACAATCAATCATGGCACGGTCCTGTGCAAAATGGTCAGTGAGTGATAAATGGAGGAGGAGGGGGGGTCTGTAAGCAGGGAGCCAAGCCGGGGTATGGATTATTTTGAAAAACACCAACACCCCAGTAGAGCGAGGAGAGCTTCAGCCATGTTGATTATTGTTTGGGTTTGATTTTCATTTTGAGGTGTCCCTCAGGTGTGTGTTACAGCTGGTCTCGGAGGCTCTTCGTGCAGGCAGAACATCTTTACATAAATCCTCGCTGATCCCGCTCAGATCACACACAGAATCAAACAGGAAATTTCTCTTTTCATTACTGCTCCCCTCTGAGCCGACATCAGGCCAGGCAGGATGACTCACAGATCACAGAAGACTTCTCTGCTTTAACAGTTTTCAGCTCAAATTTCACAGCATTTGGTTGCAGAAGATTTAGATTTATACATTATCCAGTGACTCTGATTTAGCCAGAGCTGACCTGCACAAATCATGTAACAGATAGATGGAACTAAAGCAACAATGAGGGTCTATAGCATCAATTTAAAGGGATATGCCAACTTTTTTTTTTGGTTTTCGTGTCTTGCCTCACTCCCGAGCCCATGACAAGCAGATAAAAAACATTCTTTTGACTGTGACTGCAGTAACAAGAAAGAGACGGGGAAAAGCTCGCCCACCGCTAATTAAAAAAACACTGGGAGTCAATGGGTAGTGTTAGCCTGCCTTTGCCTACAGTCATCAGATAAACCCTTCAGCAGCTCGAAATGGTTCTGCATGTAAGTCAACAAAACAAAGCACGTCAGCTGTGGTATGCACAGCTGTCACAACAAGCACATGGGACTGTTTAGAGTTGCTGAAGAGTTTATCTGATGACTGTGGGCAGAGGCAGGCTAACGTTTCCCATTGACTCCCAGTGTTTGAGCTAAGCTAATTAGCGGTAGGAGAGCTTTGCCCGTCTCTTTCTTGTTACTGCACACACAGTTGAAAAAATGGTGTCTATCTGCTTGTCATGGACTTAAGAGTGAGGCTAGACACAAAAACAACAAAAAATGTTGGGTATCCCTTTAATAGACATTAAATATCTGATCACAGCCACAGAAAGATTCGTACTTTTTTTTTTTTTTTACAATTTTTAAACTGTAAGATGATGACAAATTATGACAAATTCAACATATTTTTTTATTATGATATGTGTTGGACTATGAGATGATCAAGACAGCACACCAAACACTAACCCCAAAATCCAACCAGATATGAAGCTAGAGGAGAGAATCAATCAGGAAGATCTATACTGTACATTCATTCAGTCACCCATCTACTCATTTCAGCCACCTCTTGTTCATTTCCTCACTCTGCCCTCCTGCACAGGTGATTCAAATCATCAGGTGATTAGGGGCGTCCACTCACTTATGCACTGAGCCAATCAGATTCTGTCTCAACCTGTCTAGCCAATCATTCTGCTATTGTCATATTTTTATATCTTGTCTCCACAGTCAGTGTCATGGTGTCAATGCTGTGATCCACCACAGGTCCGACCATTCTCCTCATCCTGTAGGCCTCATCAGCACCTCGATCCATCGCATCAGGGTCCCAGCAAGTGGCTCAGAATCTATTTCTCTTCATATCCTGTATTCATCACCACCAAGAGTGCCTTGACTCCCAGGGGGGTATCCCTCACATTCGCCCTCAGTATCTCTGAAATGCACCAAGACATCATGATGGAGCCTAAGCACCAAAGAGATGCTAATCACAAAAGACTCTGCTCATTTTCAATCATACAATCTTGTGAAATAAATAATTGTTCACTCTCTCCTGACTGAAATGTGTTTGCTCTGTCTGCGCTCCATTACTTTAGCAAAAGTGATAGGTTTCCATTTTATTTTACAACGCAGTTACTGCACGATTACAGCCTGACCCCACAGTCTTAGTGTTTCAGGGCCCATCAGTCATGAAGATCAGTCTTTGCCTCTTGTGTAGTGTCTCTTGGGCTACATTCACACTGCAGGTAAAAGTGGCCCAAATCCAACTTTTTTGCCCATGTGTGACCCATATTTGATTTTTTGTTATGACAGTCTGAACGGCACAAATCCTTTAAAAAAAAAAAAAAAAACAGACCCAGGCCACTTCTTATGTGGTCCTAAACTAAATACATATCTAATGTTTCTCAAAATGACCTCACTCTGGCTGATCATGTCACATTTCACCAAATTGTACGTTGTTGAAGTGAGATAAACGTCACAAATCTGTGCTGGAGTAGCCGGAACGTAGCAAGATCCAATGTAAACAATGGATGGAACAATTATGGATGATCTCTGAGTCAGTGAAGCCCCTCACAACACAATCTTACAACTCCAGGCTCAGACTCTGCATCCACACTTCTCATTCTCCTTCTTCTCATCACTTTGCCATATTTTTCTGCTTCGATTGCACAAAACCTCAGAACTGATACACACATGCTGACAAGTAGCATCCATATTTACTTCCGTAAACACAGTATACTGCGTGTGACTTCACGTCTTCTTCTGCACATGCAGGTCACTTCAGGGTCATAGAACAACCACACAAAAATATTGAGTTCAACAAAATATGAGTCCAACAAAATAAGACAAACACAAAAGTCCAGTCTGGGACGCCTCACAGCTCCACGACAGAATGTCCTGCAGGTTTCATCTGCTTCACATCAGAGACATTAACAATGAGAACGCTTGGAGCTCTGCGTGTGTGACAGTCACTGATGCAAACAAACCAAAGTTGTTGCTTTGTTGTAAAGCTCTGAAAACAACATGATGTGTTGGAGAGGAACATCCAGCAGACTGCTAAAAGAGAAACAGAAGAGGCACCATAGCACCTCAGTGGGTGACTGTTGCATCATCATCCATCCATTATCTGTACTACTGTCTCTACCACTGAACCCTTTTGGGGTCTTGGGGGCTGGAGCCTATCCCAGCCAACATGGAGCAAGAGGTGGGGTACACCCTGAACCGGTCACCAGCCGATAACTGTAAATACAGTGTCCCTCATTTATCAATCTGGTGTAGAAATTTGAGTTCATTTTGGTGCACAAATGGCGTACACCAGCTTCCTAGTGTGATTCATCATAGGTGCATATTTGTCAAATCCCAGCATAATAACTACTATGTTGATAAATGTGGTGGCTGAAAACAATTGTCATTTAAATAAAGCTCATTTATATTTGTGGTAAGGCCCGGATTTGACATCATGGAGAGACAAAAGATGGTAAAAATGGAGGAAACTTCTGAAACTAAACTAGAGGCTGACATTGCCACAGGAGAGGAAGAAACTAATGAAATATTGTTATTTAGACATTTTATGAGTGAGATTAATGGGAGTCAGGGACATCACGATCTGAGGTCTGATTTGTTTGGACAGAAATGACTTTAAATCAGAAGATCAGACTTTCTGCGGCCCAAATAAGCATTTTATTAACTAGTTTTTTGTTTGTTCAGGGATATTGATTGATGCTCTCTGAAGGAATGTTGTGTCGATATAGAGAGAAATAATCTGTTACCAGACTGAAACAATAAACTGCAGTCTCATCCTGCTGCTTCCTCATGAACTTTGTACAGTAGCATTATTTCAGATAATCGACTGAAGTTTCTGTTTCTTGTCTCTCCATCTTTGTGCATGATCACTCTCTCTTTATCTTGATCGCCCCTCACTCTTCCATCCCCCCCTCTCTCCTCACAGCTAGTCCGTGCTGCAGGCAGCAATATTTAATCAAAGATTTGCCTTCAAATAGAGTTAAAAAGTGCATTTAAAGAACACAGTGGTATCATATATCATAAATAAAGCATTATTAGTGCAGGTTTAACTGATTTGGATCGATAAGCTGAGCAGAGACTCGCTCTGCAAATTTTATTTCCTTTATAAGTGTTCTGGCACATCTTCCACAAGATTTGCTGCAGAGAATAAAGACAATTAGAGGGAGAGAATGATATAAAGTACATTTAAGATGATGTATTAAATCACTGTTCAGCTTGTGAACCTGCTGTCTATAAATGCAATAAAACAAAGACTCTTCTTCACAGATGGCTTTTTTTGTTGCAGTGTGAGGCTATGAGTGTGTACATGTCTCTTTAGGTGTCCCTGGGATTGGCTGGTGACCTGTTCAGGGTGTGCCCGAGCCTCTCGCCCAATGTCAGCTGTGATAGATTCCAGCCACCGGTGACCCCCAAGTGATAAGCTGTGTAGATAATGGATGGATAGATGAGTGTGGCCAATCAAAACTTCAGGGGACCCTGGTACCAATTAAGCCAAGCCACTATCTAGACAGGACATGCCACGCTTTGTCATGTGACCACACCCCCCTTACACGTCACATCCCACTATCTCAGAAACACTGATTTAATACACTGCCTGGCCCAAAAAAAAAAAGTTGCCACCTGGATTTAACTGAGCAAATAGGTACGAGCCTCCTATTGGATAATTACTGCATGGGTGATTGTCTTTCAGCTGGCAACAAGTTATTTAACCCCTGCTGATGCAATGAGTAGCTTCTCATTTCTTAAACAACCATGTGGAAAGACACATCCTGTGGTCGGGGAAAAGATGTTAGTCTGTTTAAGAAGGGTCAAATCATTGGCAATGCATCAAGCAGAGAAAACATCTAAGGAGATGGCAGAAACTACTAAAATTGGGTTAAGAACTGTCCAATGCATTATTAAAAACTGGAAGGACAGTGGGGAACCATCTACTTCAAGGAAGAAATGTGGTCGGAAAACAGTCCTGAATGATCGTGATCAGTGATCACTTAAATGTGTGGCTAAATCAAATCGAAGAAAAACAACAGCAGAACTCAGGGGTATGTTTAATAGTGAAAGTAATCCCTAATGGCACGGGCATATTCTAAGATGATAATGCCAGGATTCATTAGGCTCAAACTGTGAAAGAGTGGTTCAGGGAGCATGAGACATCATTTTCACGCATGGATTGGCCACCACAGAGTCAAGACCTTAACCCCATTGAGAATCTTTGGGTTGTGCTGGTGAAGGCTTTGCATAGTGGTCACACTCTCCCATCATCGACATAAGATCTTGGTGAAAAATTAATGCAGCACTGGATGGAAATAAATCTTGTGACACTGCAGAAGCTTACTGAAACAATGCCACAGCGAATGCGTGCTGTAATCAAAGTTAAAGGCGGTCCACTGAAATATTAGAGTGTGTGACCTTTTTTTTGGTGGTGACTTTTTTTTTGGACAGGCAGTGAATAAATGATCACCTATCATGACGATGAGTTTACTAAAGTAATCTCAGTCCATCCCTGTACTAGAGATGGGATTTGTGGCTCTTTGAAGGAGTGGCCTGGCGTCTAACACCACCTGATGTGGAGGCAGAACTAGAAGATTCAGTGGAGGTGGAGGGACTGACAGAGACGTCACTCTCAATAGTGCTGGAGTCAGACCGTTCTTGTCGGACATCTGACACTAATACTGTTGTCAGGTGCTGAGTTTTCATGCCGTGGTGTCATTTGTTGACTGGATAGAAAAGATCTGAAAGAAAGATATGTTTTGGGTTTTTTTTTTACAAATACTGAACTGAGCTGTACTTTGCCTTTTGTCCCCAGAGAAATGCAAATGCTGTTTTATTTCTAACTCTGGCTCATTTTGAGGGTATTTCTTTTTTCCAGTCGCTATCTCCTTCTCCCTGTTCTAGCTGTAAATAATGGGTCCAGTCCAGTCAGTCAGACTCAGGCGGCGCTGAGCACTCCCGACTTCCTCTCTTTCTCCCTGATAATACAGCTGCAAATATCCTCAGTCCAATCGGGCAGCACTCACTAATATCTCCTCCATAAATTTGGCTGCACAATGCACATGTGTACAGCAACTCAAACTCTGAGACGTCATCAGTTGTTCACATGAAGGCAGAGTACCGTGGGAAATGCAGACTTTCGGGGCACACACATGACACATGAAATCAGCGAGGGCAATTTGCGGCTCACTCACAACTGCGAATCGGTTTTCTTTATTCACTTAAAAGAGCCGTTCAAATGACTCGACTCGTTCGCAAACATCACATTTCTATCCTGTATATTCTCAGTACATCAGCACTATCAGTGCTACATTTTTCAATCAATGCGGCTAATTTTTGTGAGGAGTAAAACTGCTGAATCAGCACTTTTCGCCATGAATCATGGTACATTTCAGGTCATTTAAAACTGGCACATCTCCTCTTCACTGAGAAAAGCTGCAGGCTGGTGTCAGTTTTTTGACCATCGTCTCCTTCCACACGTCCCATCAGCAGCTGTCAGATGTTTGGTTGGATAAGACGAGTTGGATGCTCGCTGTGACAGCACATTGATGTCCATGCTGTGGGCCTGCCGCTCCCTGCCACCGCTCTGCAGAATGTTCTCTGTCAGGACCATTGTGCTGTGAGTGGCAGTGGTTGCAGCTCCCACAGGAGACACAGTGGGATTCTGGGAATACAATTTACACTTCAGGATTTTGACACTGGGCCATACTGCACGGCTCAGTGTGAGTCTCAGGAGGGCAAATTTGAAATTTCTCTGAAAGTCATGCTCAGTTGTTTTTACAGCTGAAAATGTGTGAGAACACTTAAGACTTGATCATACTTATCATTTAAATAACATACATACATGCGCCCCTGTTGCCACCCATGAGTCTGTTTACCTCAAAATGAGGAGTGGTCTATTGCAGAGCTTGGACCGCCCATTCTTAGGGATGCAAAAAAGTTTAGTGTGCCTAAAACCACCAAAAACCTGGATCAAAGTCTAAGTGTGAGGCTGTGTCTACACGTGGGAGGGTTTTATTGGAAACAGAGGTTTTTCTGTGCATTTTGTCCGTCTGTCCACACATAAATGGCGTTGTTGGTTGTTGCACGGAAGGAAATATCATAGAGATGGAGTTTAGATGATGCTGATGATGAGGTTTGACAAATGGTCAAGAAGAAGATATGTATATATTATGTATCTATGCATATATGTGTAGCCATAAAATAAAGAGTTTGTCTTCAGGCTGCTCTCTCGTAAAGTGTCTTGAGATAACACTTGTTATGAATTGGCGCTATACAAATAAACACTGATTGATTGATTGATTGAAAAAGATATGGGTTATTGGTGTTTATTTTTTACTTTTGCTCTCGCAATTACCCCCATACGTGCATTGTATACCTGACACAACAGGTACTTATGCAAAGCCTGAGGTCTTCAGTGCCCTCAAGAGGCGTCCTGTAGTAACACCTACAGGCAAATATAAAACAAAAATGCTCATGATGCCAACAGACAAACGTGAACACAAGGACAAACTGCAAGTAGATCCCTTGCTTTATCTGATCAGCAGTTTCTTACCAGGCCGTCTGGCACCAACAATGGGACCAAGTCACTGAAGCCCTTTTCACAAATGCAACCCTGATATTATCAGGATAATATCCTGGCATCCTGCCCGGGTAATTCACTGCTGTAGTCGGTCACACTTGCTCCTCTCAGCAGGGAGTGTGCCCTGCTGGACAAAGGAAAGTAGTTTGTGTGTGTGTGTGTGTGTGTGTGTGTATGTGTGTGTGTGTGTGTGTGTGTGTGTGTGTGTGTGTGTGAGGGGGGGTTCACTGACAGACAGCAAACAATGTCAAATGCACAGCAAAAGTCCGTGTTCATAATTTGACTGAAGCTCACAGAACTGAATATGAAGCAGTGTCACTACATCTAGGATGGTTCCACCGGAGAAAGAAAGCTGCACAGTTTCATCTCCGTATTCAACAGCTGTGCGAGATGGCTCTTTGGATGCAAGATAGACCTGCTGGTGATTGTTTTGGAGCAGATGTTCTTCAAGACTTTGATGTTGTGTAGTGGAAACAACACTCCCGATGTTCAGACACACATTTGAGTTTCTTACAATCAAATAAACTTCTACAGCAGCAGATGTTGTTTTTATCCGTCCTGTCAAGTCTCTGTTTGCCTGGTTTGTGCCGGTCGCTCTGGATGATGTCATCAGCGCTCTACACTAGCCTTGGTGAATTACCCTGATAGATTGCTACAGCATTCAGACGTGAGCTTTCTCGGACTTAACATGGATAAAATACAAAGTGGGTGCGAGGAAATTATTGCCAGGATAATGTCTGGATAATTTCAGGATATTTTGGCAAGTGACTGGGGTTTTGAATTACTTTCCTT